>BKCP01013070.1:444425-518572 GCA_008636005.1 Striga asiatica | reverse complement strand
TCGGAACCGGGCTTCATAGGGTGGATACGATTAGAGGGAAGACATTTGGATTCCTAAAGCGAGTAACCTCAAGCCGTTGAAGTTACAACCGGGAACCGATTCCCACAATCCACATCTTTGTTGAAGGAGTTCAAGACACTCGGTAAATATTTCGTATTAGTATTTACTTTATTATAACAAATCAAAATTTGTATATGATGCATATTTTAAAGATGACGATCTGTTAATTCGCAATTAGTATGTACGGGTGTTGTATTTATACGATAAATACTTACTTTAAAAATTTTAAATTCCGCTGCGTACAGCCCGTACGGTACTAACGAACCCAACAATTACCAGGTTGGCGACTTGGTATTAAAAAGGGTGACGGGGCCTGATCCCGGACCACTCAAGCCGAAGTGGGAAGGACCCTACAGGGTCATCGAGGTCCTTTCCCACGGGGCCTACCGTCTCGAACACCTGGACGGCACCCCCCACCAATACCCATGGAATTCGGCATTTTTGAAAAAGTTCTATCAATAGGCTTAGGGCGATCTTTTGTAATGATGTTTTGTAAGAAATTTGTCAAACTCAGTAAAGTATGTAGTTTTTACTTGTTCGCATTTATTTTTGGTAAGTATAGATCAAGTCGAAGCGGCGTAATTAACGTAAGGAATGAAGTGTTGGCTAGGATCAGTATGATGACCTAGTCGGCACTAGCTGGGCTCAACTAGGAAGCCCAGTCAGGCCAATAATACCACCGAGTCCGAACACGAGACCGGTCTGGTAAGCTGCCACATAATTATGTGCAGGTCGGGTCAGTACGATGGCCACGCCGGCACGAGCCGGGCTCGACAAAGTAGCCCGGTAAGGCCATAGTCGCCAATGTAAGGAATGAACGACGGGCTCGAATGCGAAGCTCGACATGGCCGAACCATCGCCCGATCCAACGAATAAATCGGATAAGAAATGCGCCAAGTAAATAAAAAGCGCCGAGCCCGATCTCGAGGCTCGGTCAAGTAAATAAAAAGTGTCGAGCCCGATTTCGAGGCTCGGTCGGGCAAACAGAACGAGCCAAACCCGATCTCGAGGCTCGGCCAAGTGAATAAAAGGCGCCGAGCCCAACCACGGGGCTCGGTTGTCCAAATGATAATTAAAGATTGCGAACGCAAAAGCATAAAAACACCATTCATTCAAACAAATTAGATATCACATTCCTTCAAAACAACTTAAAAGACATTTGCGATCTAAAACGTCTGGTCGGCACCAGTCAAGTTTTTCAAAAAAGACCACAGGCGGTCGCAAAAGATGGCTCGCAGGCCATAAAAGGGAAACTAACTGCCAGGAGACGGGTTGGAAGCGTCGGCGCCATGAGGGGCCCCCTCATCTTGACCGGCCCCGCTCTCGCCCTCGGCTGCACCTGAAGTTCCAGCTTCATGATCGTGCACCCCCCGCAATATTCGAGAGGGGTCGGCCTCGTCGGCGAAGTCCCTGGTCAACAGCAAGAAGGGCGTGTAGTCGGAGAGGACTTCGCCCGGCTTCAGACGCATCTCGTCGGGAGGCATCGCGCCGAAGTTGGCAAAGCCAACAATCTCGTCATCACTCCAGCCTCTCTGCCAACGAACCAGCGCGGCCTCCTCCTCATCCACCTTACACACTAACCCTTCAAACTCGGCGTCCAATCCATGCTTGGAGATCTTCGCTCGCATTATTTCGCGAAAGTCCTCCAAGGTGAGCAGGCCGGAGTCGAGCCTCTGGAAAAGCCTGAAGAGGTTATAGCCGACCCCGGAGTCTATGTCGGCCATTATATCCTTACTGAACAGCTCCTGGATCTCCGGGTACGTCGGCAGGCGGAGTGGGATGTAGGGGGCAGCCGTCCTCCGAAGCCTCTATAGCGGCATGCGCCTCGAGGTCGGCAGTATGAGCCTCGAGCTGCTTCTGGAGGCTGACAACGTGGGCCTGAAGCTTATCGAGCTCGGCCACATGCCGGTCTACCTCCTCACTCAATGCCTTGGCATGCCGCTCGCACAGCTCGAACTCCTTGGCAGCCCAGGCCGCCTTCTCCTTCCTTAGCTCCTCAGCCATCCTGGCCGTCGCCCGAGAAGCCTCCAGCTCCCTCTCCCCGACCTTCACTGCCTCGGCTTTCGCCAACACGAGGCAGTTCTCTAGCTTTGAGGTTCGCTTCGCGTTTGTGTTCAGGGAAGCGATCTTTCTGCGGCAGAGCTCGTGGTCGGCCTCCAGCTTCTGATGGTCGGCCAGGGTCTTTTACGACCGATCGCCAGCTAGAACGAGCTCGACCAAAGCCCGAGAAATGGTCCCCGCCGCGTGCTGGATGAGCGAGGGGGTGGAGAGTTGAGAAACGCCGGCCTGGGCAGTCGGCGTCCAAGCAACAAGAGGGAGCCGAGCTGCCCGCACCACCTCCTCGGGCATCCCGAACTCATTAGGGACGGAGACCCTATCAGCGGCTCGGAGATCGAGGAACCAATCGTCCGAGAAGCCGGGGAGGGCCTTAGCCACACGAGCCCTCCGCTCGGCATCGATGGGGACGAAAGAGCTCGCCTTACTCTGGTGAACGTAGGTCGTCTTCTTCTTGTCAGGGCCTGAACCCTCCACCTCGGCGCTCTTCTTTGGGCCTGAACCCTCTGCCTCGGCGCCCTTCTTCTTCTTGGCAGGGATCTGATCCTCGATGCCGTCGCCAGTAACGTTGTCGCCAGTCGAGCCCCGCTCCTCCCGTGCCCGGCGCCTTGTGACTCGCGGCTCTGCCCCGGGCACACGCTGACCTTGGTGGGCGACCGACTCGGCCCCGGCCGCCACTGCGACCGTTACCCCAGTCGCGTCCTTCGCGAGTGCCGACCTCTTCTTTGCCAAGTTCAAGCGACCAGACATAGCGGCTTTGGTCCTGGCCTTGAGTGGGTTAGGGTGTTTGCATCGGTATTTGTTCACGGCCTTCGTCGACTCAAATCCTTTGGAGCGGAGGATAGGATAGTAAACTACAGATAAGTGACGGTCAGAAAAGGGACGGAAATTACCAACGATAAATTTACGTGCAATAATACGATACCTGGCTGAAAGGATTTGTCAATGATCACCAGGCTGAGATTGTGGTCGAGCAAGCTTTCCTCTTTGGTAAGTGCCGAGTAGTGCCGCCTTTCCGGGTTGAGTCTCAACAAGGTGCTAATCCGGGTAGCAAGACAGGAGCTGGGGGCCGAACTCGCACTGCGGACTGAAAACGTAAATTACGACCTGTTAGAACATAAAGGAGAAATCAGTACAGTAACAAAGGGAAAAGAAAAGAGCTTACTGGCATGAGAAATGAAATGCGTGGGCGGATGCCGGGTCGCGTCCTGGGTCTTCCACTCTCCGCCGACCCAAAACCACTTCAGCATATAACCGTGTAGGGTCTCCGGCAACTTAGCCACCAACATCTTATCGATACCCGACAACACCGAGCTATAATAGTTGCCGGTGTCGCCGGAGCGCTTGAAAGAGAACAAGGCTTTCACTTCGTCGCTAGTAGGGTCAGGCCAGCCCTCGCGACGGAACATGACGATCAGACTCACGAGCCGAGCAAACACCGTCGGCACATATTGGCTGATGCCGATCTCGAGCTCGTTGAGGATAACGTTCAGCGCGCCGGGCAGGGGGAATCAGAGACTCAGCTGTATGCTATGACGGTAGACCCCGATACAGCCCAGCGGGGGGCAATGAATCCGCTCTCCGGCATAGGGCGCGAAGATCCGAACTCCGGGGCCAAAAGTATATTTCCCCCATAACTGGGCCAGGTCAGCATCGTCCAAGACCGACTCCGTAGCCCAAGCCACCACATTGCTCGGAGTCGCCCAGACTCGCTCAGGCCGGTGCCAAAATCCTGGAGGAGCGATCGTCGCGGCTTCAAGGGCGGCATCAGTCGCCCAGTCCCCCAGGCCCATGGGAACGTGCTCCCGACCGTCGGTGTCCCCCCGAAGAGTCTCGTTGACCAGATCTTAGTCGACATCAGAGTCGAAATCTAAAAAACGAGGTCAACGGAGTCGGTGTCGACCGCGGCCGATGGGCTCAGGTCTGTATCGGCACCCACGCGCAGCGACGACGGGAGAACCCCAGAATTGTGATCTCCGTCACCGCCGGAGGCGGTCTCGGTCACCGAAGAGTCCTGTCGAACCATGGAGATGGGGACGACTGTGAGGATGACGCCTGCCGACACAGGAGGGGAGTGAGCGGCCATTTCGCCATCGACTAAAAGAAGAAGCGTAAGAACGACCCGGTTGGTGTAGCAGACCAGTTAGGAATAGACAATAGCATATCGGTTGAGAAACTGCCCACCTAGGACTTAGAGGCGAGCTTCGGATCAATGATTAGACCATGCAAACTAGAAATACTTTTTCTTGGATAAAGGAACAGATTACTCGATTTATTTCCGTATCGCTCCGCGCCGCCGGAGGGGCCGGCGTCCTTGCCAGTGGAACCACCGCCGCTCACGGATTCCGAGGGAGAAGACATCTCGACAAAAAGACAAAGGAAAGCAAAGAAAAAGAAACTAAGCGGGGATTACCAGAAAGTCGCCGAGAACAGTCGCCGAAAAATTCTTGAAGCGGGCTCGTAAACTTCACGGGCTTTAGAGTGCTCGAGTGTTCGAAATCGCAGAAGTAGGAAAAGTCCCAAAAGTTCCAAAGGAGGATATATATAAGGTCGCTTGACCAACGGGACGGGGACACGTGTATATGATTTTGAAATTCGAAATTCAAAATTAAATGCGAAGCGTCCTGGGGAAGCCAACCGACACGCCCATTCAAACGCTTGGTCGGGAGGCCGCCACGTGACACTCGCACAAGGTAGCATCTAAGGCGTGTCCTTTCGGCTGCTGTCGCTAACACGCACATAACAACTCCTAAGTGTAGCGGAAGTGCCGAAGTCGGATTAGGACCAAATATGATCCCGACGGACCCGGCTCGGATTCAAGTAATAAACGACGACCTAGGGAAAGGCTCTTAGGCCTCACCCAAGCTCGGGGGCCTGTACGGGTCGGGTTTATATAAAGGTACCGATCCAAGGGATCAGGAATCGGCCGAAGTCGACCCGACCGATGGGGCCGGTCACCTAATTGATTCAGAAGTGCCGAGCTGAGCAAAGTTTAAAGTCAACGAGAGCGGCGGACGACTCGTTTCCAAGGTCGGCACCTCTCTCTCCACGCTACGGTGCCGGCCTGGCTAAACGCCGTACAAAGATGGAACCCGGGAGATCAGGGGTGGATTGGATGCCGGACTCCGACCTGGGATCCCATCAGGCCGACCTTCACAAGGGTTGAGGACCTGAGAAATAATAAAAATGAGGCCACTTGTTTATCAATGATTATCGATGGGACATCCCAGACTAGCCTGCAAGCCTAGGATGTCTAGCTCGGCCAAAGAGTATGTCCACATTTAATGCAACCCAGATCAGCATTAAATGCGTTGCAGGTAATGATTGGGAAATCCACAAATCACGCCCAATCAGTCAGAGAAGCGCCGGCCTGTCTTGCCGAGTTACTGTGCGACAAGACCAAAGAACAGTGCCCGAACAGTGTTGCATTTAAGAACCCTATAAAAAGAGGTCTTGGGCATTTATTCTTGGTTGTTGAATCTCCAACTTTCAGACTCTCTGTCTACTTTCTCTCTCTAAACTTGTAAGGAATTTGTGTAAGAATTCGTAAGTATATCGCAAGTGCCGACCTCGTACGAGAGGTCGACCTCGTGATCAGTTAATAAAATCATAATTAAATCGTGTTCCTTTGTCCTTTCCTCATTATCTTTTCATTATTTTTCTTTTTAACCGTTGACCGGAAACGCCCATCAACATAAGCTCAGTCCAATTTTTTATTTATTTATTTTTATATCAACTTTAAAATACCTTAACATAACAAGAATTAATTTTCCTTTAGAAAACATTGTTCAGAAATTCAGGCAATAATATTAATTATTCTAATTATGCCTTAGCCACAGTCTCCATTGCTGTATTGTAGGCGTATGAGAGAGTGCGACGCAGGTTCTACAAGGGAGATTGTGGCCGTGGCATTATTGGCGTAATTGATGTTATTGCTTTGATCATTATTTGGTGTACTTTTGGAATTTCTTGAGCTGTAAGTAAATTAAAATAAGTACTTGGACTTTCATTCCCAAATTTTACGGATACGTAGGCACCTTAATCCTTAAGTTAAAATATCAATTAAAATAAATTAAATTACATCACTAGAAGGATGTTCTATAACGGAGACAATCGCAGTTAGCGTCGTTTACGGGGTTCTTAGATGTTCAACAATCTTCCAACACTGTAAGAAAGTTGCAGTCTTTTTCACACACCACTAAAAATATTGGATTATTATATCAAATTAAAGTGAAGTGTTGATGAATCGAATGTAAGCTTACCGGTATATTGTTCTGCATTCACATCACTTTAAATTATGTAAGAATTTCGAGGATGACTAATTCTGTGTCATATTTCTCTACTTTATGCTATAACAAGTTTATTACAGAGTTGAAAACTTAATATATGTACAGACTATGGGCGTGGCCTCATTAGTGTCATTTGATGTTAGTTTGTTAATTTGGAGATCAACACGGCTCACCACACGATTCGGATCTCGGCATCTTCGCCACTGATTTCCCGCTCCAACATCACTGACACTAATGACGCCTCGCCCATAGTCTTCATTATATATTATGTTTTCAACTCTATAATACACCTGCTATAGCACAAATTAGAGAAATTTGACACAAATTTAGTCATTGTCGAAATACTTACTCAATTTTCCAAGAAATGATTGCAAAATAATATACCGGTAAGCTCGCATTCGAGTCATCCACACTTCACGTTAGTTTGATACAATAATCCAATAGTTCTAGTGTGTGTGTAAAAGACTGTAGCTTTCTTGTAGTGTTGGATGATTGTTGAACATTTAAGAACCCCATAAACGACGCTAACGTCAATTGTTTCCGTTGTAAAACATCCTTCACAAATTTAAACAATAACATCAATTACACCAATTATGCCACGCCCACATTCTCCCATTGTGGATCCTGCTTTTGACTCTCGTATACGTCTACAATATTGCAGTTAGAGTTCTATGACACATGTCAACATACAAATTCTTCAGTACTTGAAGTTTGTTGAAGTTTGTATGTGTATACTATCTCTATATTGTTGTATTGTAGGCGTATGAGAGAGTCAGAAACAACATCCAAAATGGGAGGATGTGTGCGTGGTATAATCGGTGTAATTGATGCTATTGCTTTCAACTGTAATTGGTAAACTTTTCGAATTTCTTAGAACAGAAATCCACAATGAATCACGACCTTAAAAAACGAATGCCTAATATTCAAACTTAAAAGAACTACGTGGACTTTGATTCCCAGTATAAGGGGTACGTAGTGTAACGCCTCGTTTTATTTTAAAGGATTTACCGAATTTATTTATAAAAATCAGAGTAAATTTTTCGCAATATCCCAATTTAAAACTTTAAGATCAACGGGCGCTAGTTAACTATCAATAACAATTAAACAAATACGAAGAAATAGGTAGAACCTACACATGCATAAATTAACAATTATAAAATCAAACCGAATAATTCATAAACTCCAAATCCAACCAACTGGTTCAACACAATCCAACAGTTCAACTAACATGTTTGAAATAGACAAGGCGGAAGCATAATTATTCCAAGTTAAACAATGGTTCATCAAGATAAAAATAGTGGAAGCAAATAACACACAAATTCGACGACCACCACTCGATCGTCTCTCGCTACCGCCGCCAACCATGCTCAACCTAAAAAGATAGGAAGAGGAACAAGAGGATAGAAAAATAAATGGGGGTGAGTACAACCATCATACTCACCATTACCGCACAGTATATTTCGCATAAAGATCCATAACTATAAATAATGTATGCATAGAATCCAGATCTAACTCCCTATTAGGCCCTATCGCAAACCTCCTATGTACATACAACAAACCTTCCGACCAGACATTGACAAGGATGTAACTGGAAACACTCTCACCCCGGATGCAACTGGCATAGGATCTTATCCAGGAGACAGTGAAGTTGAATTACCCCTCCAGTCTAAACGGATTCGAGCGTTCATACAATCGCCTCCGCTCTACACGGATTCGAGCGTCCACCTCTCGGATGCAACGGGCAGGTGATTACTGATTATGCATTCGTCAAAGGCACTACCGTCGGGACACTTAGAATAGGGTTCTCACGCATACAAAAGCTATCGCGACAAACATTTATACGAAATAACAAGTACGATAAATGTAGATTCAACATAAATGAACCCACCTGGTAGCAATCGAGATTAATACAAAATAAGGGTAGGCGGCGAGGTCAACTCGTCAAGCACCTACATTTATTAAAATAGCCTTATCAAAGACTATTATACAATTACTTAGTCCAGCTAAGTTCACATAAGCATTTAAGCATGCATTAAATCAAGGGAATCGCATTTCTGAAATTATCACATAAGTTTTGAAAACTTGACCCGGGCAGCGTTTTAAAACCGACATAACTTTCAGCACACAACTCATATGAACATGAATCAAGTTGCATTGAAATTCTAAGACATGAATCTACAATTCTTATGAATACACGAAAGCAAATAAGGCCATCTAACAGGTGATAAATCAGCAAACATTCAAAATTGAGTCACAGTCCAAAACTGGGAAAATGGACTGACCAGACTTCAGTAATTACTATTTAACTAGAGCTACATGCATGCTTTCAATGAAATTTAAAAACCACATGATAGATAACGCAAATGTATACAACTTTTCTGAAGTCCATATTGGCAAATAATCACATTATCAACAACTTTAAACACAAAACTTGTGATTCAGCAAAACTGTCAAAAACTAATATGGACAACACCTCAGATTTTATCAATTATCTTGAGTTACACACCTCAAAATGACATAGTTTAAGTCTCAAATTAAACCTTAAGCATGTATCTACAATTTTTATTTAGAACACAGAAGCATATAAGATCATTTGGATAGTGAAAAATCGGTTAACATTAAATTTCAGATTTCTGCCAAAGTGATAAGTCCCAACTCATGTATGTCTAACTTTATAGGAACACAACTCGAGTTATAGAGCACATATCAACATGAAATTTATCTCATTTGAAAGGTAAGAAATAGATCAATAACTTTCATGAAGAGCATAAATTCTTACGAGCACATTACGACATTAAAAATAGGTCATATTTAAATATACTTATGCTGCGGGGTAAACAGGAAAAACTGGACGCACAGAAATCTTGTAAAAATCATAACTTTTTCGATATGGCTCGGAATCGAGAAATTCCAAAGCCTAGATATCGAAAACCAACATACTAAATTTTACATGAGGGTTACAACTTCAAATAACCAGTCTTAGATGGATTAAATCGCAGCACAACAGAACAGTGTAAAATGTGCATTTCCACATGAAATGATAGATTGAATAACATTTAATCTAAATAATCTCATTTAAACATGTTCAAATATAATACCAGCAAATATAACATATTATACCAAAGGATTTGAAGTTTAGTAAAATAAATTTACCAAACGTCAAAGGGGAAAGAAGACGGGTTCGGTTTCGGAAGGGCTCGACGACGATCAAATCCTACGGGCGGGAAAATCGTCCGCTTGGCTCGCTCGGCATCTAACGGCAGCTCGCACGACGAAGGTGACGTCCAAGGGTCCTTGGTGGCATGGGAAGGAGGGTCGGATGTGCGATGGGATTATTCCAATTACTTGACTCAGTTTATCCAAGTTACGAGAGGAAAGAAAAAAATATGCAAGAGAAATGTTAAGTGATTGAGAGAAAAAACGTGATAGAGTTGAAGTGAATTTGCCTTATAACTTGCAATGGACTTCAAGGTGATTTATCACCATGATTATTAGCATCAATTTCCTTTGATGAATGGAGAGAAACGGCCACTATAAGGAGTGATGGAGATTGACCCAAAACTTACCAAAATGAGATGGTATTATTTGAATTTGAAAAAATAACAAAACATAAAAGAAAATACTTAAAGCATATCCTAAAGCCACACTCAAAATACTCTAAGGACACGGCAAAAGAAGAGAAAATAGGATTGGTAGAGTACTTGTCCAATTTAGCATGGAATTAATTGAATCTAAATTCTAAAGGAGTTCAAATTATTTTGAAAAGGCAAAACAAATCCGTCGAGATAAAATGGTCAGGTATGAGGAGGCCGGGAATGCTCGCGGTTCGGGCTTGGTTGCTTGCTTGGTTTGAAATCCAGATTAATAACGATTATTCAGTTCGACCAAAAATTAAAATAATAATACTATTCAGCTCGCTATTAAATTTAATACAATTTGCAATTACGAGCATATAATCGAAATAAAATTATTGAGCCCGAATAATTAATTTAGAAAATAAAATAAATGCCAAATAACAATATCCAATTATTCCGGAACAAATGGGCTAGAGAAAAAGATCCCAAAATGGCTACGGAAAAATAATCAAAATCGGCCGGTTCTCTCGGGCTCGACTCGAAAATTATTCGAGGCTCGGTTCGACGTGGAGAAAATTAAATCCGGCTAATACATAATACAATAATACTTATTTAATAATAATAATAATAATAATAATAATAATAATAATAAAACAGATACATATTTAGGTAATTAAATACACACATTATTTATTTATCTATAAGAACAAACAATTAAGGAAATTACGAGCACAGATAAAATAAATAAATTTATTCGGACAAATAAAAATAAATAAATAAATAAATAATAACTTTCAAAATAATCCGGAACAAATGGGACGCTACACGTAGGCACCTTAATTGACATATGATATACGAAAGGATACTTATTAAATGTCAATTAAGCTCAGGTCCATATTTGTTAACAAAGTTGTACTCCACATATGTTAATTCAACAGTATCTTGAGTTTCATCAACGTCATCATGCAATCCGACTCCAATACACAGTCTCGAGTTATATATCCGTTATTTTTGTTAGTAGCCTCAAGCATGTTACTTAATAGATGCTATCCAAGTTATCATCTTTGGTGTTGTTGTTGTATGAAATTAACAACTCAAATTAACAAACAGCAGGGTGTGTTTAAACAAAAATAAATGTAAAATTGTATATTATTGATAATTTCACGAGAGTACAGGAAGTCGGTTATTTGTTCTTGACCGAGATCATTTCATGTTCGTGTACAATGTGTTGAAAAAGATCCCCGTACAATCATAAATTCTGCTATTTATAGTACGATTGTTTTTGTCCTTTTGTCTGAGGCAGATAAGATCGCATTTAATGTTGAGCAGCGTCAATAAAGCGGTGTGTGATGAAATAAGAGAACATCAATGATTATTCCTTGTTTTGATGGTCCAATTGAAAGTATACAACACCTCCTGCTTGAATATTTGATCCCATCGGATGTCGGACGAATGGATAATCTTTAATGTAAAATAATCGTGATGTCGGTGAAGTCGATCTTTGGGTTCTGATAGATAGTCAGTTCTATTTTTGGCTGTCTAGAATAGGGGTGTTCACGGTTCGGTTTTAACCGGAAAAAATCGTCAATCCGGACCGCGGATCGGTTAAATGGTCAGTTAAAAAAGCCTTAAAAAATCCGGTGGTTAATTTTTTTAAAAATGCGGAATAACCGATCCGGTTAACGGATTACCTGGGGTAAACTGCCTGTTTAACCGGACCAGACCGGTAAATATTAAAAAGTATAACAAATACATATATATATATATATACATTCAGCCATTCACTATGGCCGACAAATACAATACATTCACTATGAATACTTTGCTCTTATTATTTCAGGTATATAAACTGACTAAAAAATGAATGCTTGCTTGGGTTCAGTTTGCATTATTTAATTTTCATCATTTTTGTATTTTTATGTTTATGGGACGAAATGTGTATTTTTATGCTTATGGGAAGAATTGTGTATTTTTTATTTCATTATTGTTGTTTTTCTTAATTTTTAGGCCCAAATAATCTCTTTTGGGCCCAAAATTGAAAATTAAAAATTAAGCCCAAAATGAAAAAAATAAAAATTGAAGGCCCAAAACAAGGATTTTGGATTTAACCAATTAACCGCCAAACCGGACCATCCAATGCGGTCCGAATTGTGGTCGGTTAAAAAATAAAACCGGTCCGGTTATGGATAAGAAAAAAAGTTAACCGTTAGGTCCGGTTTGGTCATGGTAGGCTAAAACCGGACCAATCCGGACCGTGAACACCCCTAGTCTAGAAGTCAGTAATTTATCTAACTGTACCGACTTGAACAAAGTTCAGCTATTTCTGAAAGGTTGTTAACGGGATGAGGTGATTAGCCTTTAACTAATCATATGAGACCAAGTCGGTCATCAACAGAGAGGCCCTCTGACATTAGTGGATATTTGAGCGTCATGAAATGGCTGCTGATGTCGTTAATATCTTTAGTAATTCCGACTTGGTTGTTTACCGACTCCTTTTGTACTTAGAAACCGACATGAGAACACTTTGGTTTTGTCATCATATTTTCCTGATGGTTGTGTAACGTCTGAGCTGGCGTGGCATTTCTTAAAAGACGCGTCCGCATTTAATGGGTCCAACGAATAGAATCATGGAACGACATGGCATTTCGAGACTAGCCCACGTGTATTAATCATTACTGTAACGTTGCGCCATTTGGGAACACGTCCGTTACACGCGCCGATCCCGTGTTTAGCCAACGGTCATAAATCAAAACCTATAAATTATTGTCGGTTTTGACTGTGCGAAAACTTTTTACCTTCAATTCTCTCAATCTATTATTTCTCGCTTTGATATTTTGCGCTCACACCACTTCGACTTTTTTTTCGACTTTTATTTTGTGCGATTCCTCTGTGTCTCCAGCAATTTAGGGCTTTCGATATTCTTGGTAAGCGTCTGCCCTAATTAGTTTCTTCGCTTGATGTTTGTCAATTTAGCATCTATTTTTCTTTCTTTGTCTTATTCTCGGAACAGTGACTTCTCAAACTGAGGTTAGTAGTCGTTGTACGATCTCAGAGAGTAGGATATTTGATGATAAAGATTTAGAGTTACCTCTTGAGTACTACTGATGGGATCCCCTTCTCGTAAAAAGATTGAATTTGAACAAAGATATCATTGATGAGGATAAGAAAGTAGAGGCGAACGCTATGTCCTTAGAGGGATATTGGAGACGGCTAGCTCGGCGGTGGCCTGAACCTATTGACGAGAATCGGGGGGAACCGAGTATATTGACTGACGCCGGTATCGTAATTCTACGAGAGAAAATTCAAGTTCCCTCGACCGTGAGACTTTTCGCATCTTATCCTAGAGAAAGAATTACATGTCCTCCACCTGGATGTGTGGGAGTTTTCGCTGATTCTCTGAGGTCGGGACTACGTTTTTCACTCCCCGCATTGATTACCGATTACTTGAGGGATTGGGGCCTTGGTTTGTGTTAAATAGCGCCAAACACTTAGAAGAGAATAATTGGTCTTATGGTGCTATTAAAGAAAAAGGGGTGGGATATGCCAAGTGTGAAAGAGATGAGAAGCTTTTTTACTTTCAGGCGATGCGCTGATAGGTAAGTGGCCGACCCACTAATCTGTTATGCGTGCTCAGGGAGGCCGCAGGGTGGTTTGAGATTTGGTGACTTGATCACCGAGATTCCAGATTCTCTCTATGGGTTTCAAGAGTAGTGGCTGTGGGTCGGTGGAGATTGGCAGACTCCAAATTTTACCAAACTTTTAATCGATGGGATGTCCATACCCATCGAAATTAACTCTGCATACTGTAAGTGTTTTGATATTTTTCGTACCGAGCTATTCTGACTTGTTTTGTTTTCTGTACTAATAGGTCAACAATTTTATTTGCATCCCAAAGAACTAAGGAACCAAAACTTGGTGCGGTGTTGAAGAGCAGAATTATCGAGCTGTTCAAATTGACAAAGGAGCAGCGTAACTTCAAACTTGTGCTGAAGAACTCCCGGTTGGAGGGAACCAACCTTTGTTCTAGTGTGTCGGATTCGTTCTTTCAGCCAGGTATTTTCTAATTGTATATTCTTTATTCGTTGCTTGAAGTTGGAAAATCACGCGAATAATTCTAACTTGTTTAATTTTCAATGTAGTGTACTACCCGCTTCTCGGTGTTCTTGGTTTTAGCAACATCCAAGACACAAAGAAGTTTCGTCAACAATGCCCAAATCTTGAGCTTCGAACTAAAGTCGGTAAGAGCAGCAACAGCGTTTATCTGAAATGGGTCGCAAGAAGCTTGTGAAGGCCTTTTTGGAGAATCCAATCATGAACCCGAAGATTGCCGACGTCGGTAATGGTGCGACGTCGGGGGCATCAATTGAAGTTGTACAGCCAAACCCGTTGGCGATAGTAGCGACTGGTTCGATTGCCGCTATAGCTACTGCTGTTATTGGTTCGTCTAGAGTAGAACCAGCCATCGAAGTCGCTCAACCAGAGGCCCCACCAGTTATAGAAGTTGTCTCTAACGAGCATGAAGGTGACCGAGAAGCAGTCGAGGAGCAAGAGGTTCCGTTGACCCAACAAAGGAAGAGGCATGCAGAAAGTGTCCCAATCGTTGAGGGACGGTATAAGAAGAAGCACGATGTCGGTCAACAGGAGAAGAAGAAGAAGGAGCCACTGGTTGATCGGTCCTTCTTACCTATGACGAAGAGAGGGCAATGAATTTTAGGCAGCCTCGGGAGTCGGTCGAGAAATGGTTCTCGAGTTTTGAGTCGGTAGAGATCCCCGAGATCTCAAGTACGGTTGAGCTGCCAAGCCATGTTGTTGATGCTGCTCGGGTCCCTATGATGGTGTGGGATCCGAGAGCAGAGATCGGTGTGTCCTCGTTGCCGAGTGCTTACAAATTAAAGTATGCAAAGGTTTGCCTCGGCCGAGCTCTAGTCAGTTTAGTTATGGCCGAGGATGATTTCCGACTAAACGCGGCACAAGTAGATGAGAAGAAACACACACTGGAACTCAGAGATGGAGCCATTGCATCTCTGAAGGAGGAAGCAGCCAACAAAGAGGCGGCTTTGAAGGTGAAGATTGCTGAGCAAGATCAACAACTTTTGATTGCTCAAGGTGAAATCGAGGCTCTGAAAGCCGAGAAGGCTGGTCTTGATTCCGACGTGCTTAAAGTATATAGTCAATTGATTACATCTGAGCAACGTGTGAAAATTCTAGAAGATCAACTTGCTCGGTGCCAATCAGTGCTTTGCAAAGAACAAGAAGCTCATGAGCTTACTCGGAAGAGTCGCTCCGAGGTTGAGGAACTGCTTGTGAAGAGTCGTGATGCCAATCGTTCCGATCCCAGCAGACTTGAAGAAGAGAAGATCAAGTTTGCTGAGCTGAAATATAATGATGGTGTCCAAGCTGGAAGGATTCTTGAGGCGGAAGCTATCAGAATGAAAGCGAAAGTTTAATCCGACTCTGAAGACGAAGACCGGGAGTTGGAAATGAACACCCGTATTAATCTTCGCTGGGTAATTGAGCGATTTGATGAGGGTCTATATGACATTAAGGAGCTACGTCATTATCTTCTCCACAAGATCACGAGACATAACTTTAATCCCTCAATTGCAACTGCTCATATTGATGCTGACGATGATGAGAAAGACTTTTGTGAATGGCTCCTCGTTACAGCTGGTGCAGAGTTGGGGACTCCTCACGTTCCTTCTTTGAGCCGAGAAAGAGATGCTCGTCTTCGTCGGTCTTTTGTGAACATGCTGTTGGAGACCGAAAAGGAGAAGAGGGCTGAGCTTGCCAATGTCTATGTGAAGACCCTTGCTGAAGTGAACATGGAGGAAGAGATTGAAAAGATGACTCCCGATCAGCTTCGAAAGGCAGTGTTAACATTCCTCGAAAGGAAAGTCTCGGAGTTATCTCAGGGAGTTGTACAATTAGCAGCCACCGAAGCGCACGAGATTACTGAACATGACCCAATTCTTGATGAGCGTATCCCGGTGACTCTTACAGAAGTTGAAAATGTCGCTAAGGTCGAAGAAGATCGTGTTTTTGAGATCATCATCTGGATTATGTACGAGTAGATTACAAGAGAAGATGTTGAAGACACAATAAGAGCTGAGAAGACTAAAGAAACCAGCGATGTTCAAATAAGTGTTGGAAATCCGAAGGAAGATGAAGTGGGTCCTTCCGGAAAAACCGATGACGCTGGAATATAGGCTTAATCTTCTTTCTTTTTGTTTTGTTAAAGTGTTCCGACATGTTTGGCACTTTATTTTTATTTTTCTCCATAGTTGTAATAGTTTCTGAAAAACAATGTTTTATTATGAATGAATAGCTTTTGTTTATATCTACTTTCATTCATAATTATACAAGTGTATTGAACTCGGAATAAGTATATCAATGGTTTAACTTTTAACTCGGGTTTTTTAATATTATCCGACTTAAGTTTTAAAGGTGTCGGATCTAAACTGAGATTCATGACCGAATTAAAGTATAACTTAATTGGAATACATACTCAGTTTCTGAGTATGTCGGTATTTTTATTTCCGACCATTATATTCAGCATGTCAATTTCATTTTTGCTGAATTTTCCTGAGTATTGAAATATCGGCAAAGTGTAATTTTTAGGAACGGGCTTCATCAACTTAATTTTATTATAAGTTGATAGAGAATGGAATTTTTCCTTATTCAAATCAACTTCAGGATTTTATCTTAAAGGTATTAGTCCATTAATTTCAAGTATGCCCTTAACCTCTCTAAGTTTTTGAACTTAGTGTTTCGAAGGTTAATACTTTGGCCGAAAGGTATGTCTTATCGAGTTATTCAGCTCGGTTAAGATCAAGACTATCCTTTAATTTTTAAGTTTAGATATTAGTCATGTCCAAGTAGAAAGGCTTGGCTACATAAAGACTAACATCATACCGAGTAAGAGTACTCAGTTCAAATTTTAAGAGACTCAAAAGCACACAAATTTTCTTATGTTCTTCAAAAGAGTGTACAGAGTCATATATACATTATCAACAGTTACTGGAAATATTTCTTCAGATACACAGCATTCCAGGGATATTGAAGAGCGACTCCATCTGGTTTTTCAAGACGATAAGTACCTTTTGGAAGTACTTGACTTACCTTGAAAGGTCCCTCCCATTTCGGTTTCAAAGGGCCCGGATTTGGTCCAGTTATTCTTTTAAGTACAAGGTCTCCAACTCAGAATGAGCGAGGCTTCATCTTCAAGTTGATATACCGTTCACTTTTTTGTTTATAGGAAGCATTCTTGAGATCGGCCATCAAGCGGGTTTCATCTATGAGATCTAAATTACCTTTCAAATTTTCCGAGTTGGCCTTATCGTGAAACTGTGTTACTCGGTACGTCGGAGATCCGAGTTCAACAGGGACAATGGCTTCCGACCCATAAGTTAGGAAAAAAGGTGTTTCCTCTATTGTGTGGCAAACTGTTGTTATATATGCCCATAACACATTCGGCAATTCCTCGGGCCAGGTCCCTTTTGCGGCATCAAGTCGGGTTTTCAGTCCGTTTTTTATTATCTTGTTAAGTGCCTCGGCATGTCCATTGGATTGGGGATGATATGGTGAAAAGAAAAAGTGTTTAATCTGATAATCTTCACAGAAAGTCTCAAGGCGTTTCCCTTCAAACTGTCGAACGTTGTTGGTTATAATGGAATTTGATATACCAAACCGACATATGATTGATTTCCAAATAAAATCGACAACTTTCTGTTCAGTAATTGTTGCTAATGGTTCGGCCTCAGCCCATTTTGTGAAATAATCGACTGCAACTATGGTGAATCTTACACCTCATTTTCCAGTTGGAAGTGGGCCAATTAAGTCAATCCACCATCTGGCAAACGGCCATGGGCTATATATTGACTTGAGAGATTCTGGAGACTGATTCACATTGGGAGCGAATATTTGACATTTCGTACATTTGCGAATCCAATTCATTGCATCCATCTTCAAAGTTGGCCAACAATATCTTAGTTCGGCTTACCATCCAGAGACGGACGGCCAGTCCGAGAAGACGATCCAGACGCTCGAGGATATGCTCCGAGCCTTGATTCTGGACAGAGGTGCTAAGTGGGAGAAGTGGCTGCCCCTAGCTGAGTTCGCCTATAACAACAGTTATCAGGCGTCTATTCAGATGGCTCCCTATGAAGCACTAGATGGCCGCAAGTGTCGGTCGCCCCTGTATTGGGATGACGTCGGAGAGCGACGAGTACTTGGTCCGAAGTTGATCAAGGAGACAGTTGAGCAGGTAGCCTGGATCAGAGAGAGGCTCAAGACAGTTCAGAGTCGGCAAAAGTCCTCAGCCGATCAGCATAGACGAGAGATGCATTTTGAGCCCGGAGATCATGTATTCCTGAAGGTTCGACCTATGAGAGGTGTCGTTCGCTTCGGGAAGAGAGGGAAGTTGCATCCTCGCTATATAGGTCCGTTCGAGATTCTCGAGCGAGTGGGCGAAGTCGCCTATCGATTAGCCTGCCTCCCGAGTTGGCTGGCGTGCACAACGTGTTTCACGTTTCGATGCTACGCCCATACGTGTGCGATCCCGAGCATGTGCTTCAGCACAGCGAGATTCAGCTTCAGCCAGATTTGACTTACGAGGAGCAGCCGGTAGCAGTTCTGGATCGAAAGGTCCTTCAGCTCAGGAACCGAGACGTTCCCCTCGTTCGTATCAGATGGAATCGCCATGGAGATTCAGATGCCACTTGGGAGCGCGAGACAGACATCAGAGCTCGTTTCCCAGATTTTCAGTTCTGATATGTACCCAGTTGTATATATTTCCAGTTCTTGTTTGTATTTCTCCGATTTTAGTATTTCCGAGGACGGAAATCTTTTAAGGAAGATAGATTGTAATAGCCCAGTTCTGTATTAATAAAATGACAGTTTTTAGTTCCCAGTTGAACTATTTCTTTTTATTAATACTGCTCGTCTTGAGTTCCGAGCCCAGTTATCAGCTATTCAATCTCAGTTATTAATTCCGGTCTATTTTTTCATGTTTTAGAAATGGGTTGTATTTCAGTCGGAATTAATTATTCCAGTTGACGAATAATCGGAACCGAGTATGTTTCGATAAATCGTCTAAGTCCAGCCGTGCCGGAACCGAGTCGTTCGGTCACGAGTATCGTGCCTAGTTCGCGCCTAGCCAATTCTCGAGCCCTAGTAGTCTCGAGTCTTGTTCGAGCCCTAGCCATGCTCATAGCCTTACTTAGAATATTTTCTAAGTATGAGATCATTTTTATCAAGTCTTGGATATCATTCCCTCGGCCTAAGTAACCCCGCACCGAGCTCGTGCACGGGTCCGAGTCCTCGCGCCCTAGTGTCGCGTGCCTCGCCAAGCCGCGAGTGCCCAAGTCATGGTTAGTGGTGTGGCACAAGTTTTCTAAGTATTTTTGGGTACCTTATTGTGCCATAAGTTTAGCCCTAGCCAAGTGTTTCATGATCGGCCCGAGTCCCTAGTGTCGCGCAGTAGCGCCCGCGCCCTAGCCTCGCGCGAGTCAATCATGGTGGCCCAAGTCATGGCCAAACACCTTTGGAATTTTTCTAAGTGTGGAGAGTTTCATTTCCAGCCCTAAGCATGTGGCATTCTCGGCCCAAGCCTTTTAGCACGCGCAGCCCAGCAGTTCCCGCGCCCAGCTCGCGCCCAGCGCCTAGGCCCAGCGCTGGCAGCGTACCAGCTCACTTCTTGAGCCCAAATTCATATATTTCGGCCCACTTCTCCAGGGCCCAACTTCATGCGTGTGTTAAGGGGTGGATTAAGGACTAATTCAGCTTAGGATGCCCTAAGTAATGATTAAGGATGTCACATGGGCATTAGGGATTATTTAATTGTGAGTGGAGGGGCCATATGCAATTGTTTATGTTGTGCCTTGTCCCCCACTACCTCCAACCCGACCAAGACCTGTCCAAGGCATATTTTATTGTTGGATACCCTGCCATATTCCCTCCAAGACCGTGCAAGATGCTGCCCATCAGCTCCCAAGTTCCTATGTGCATGTGGAGTGGGAAAATGCACTCATTTTGGTCTCCCACCATCCCACCTAGCTACCTCCGCCCTCAGCCTTTATAAGGGTCCCTCTCCAGCCCCTTTTCAGCTCTTGGACTCATAAACACTCGGACATATTGAGAGAAATCAAAGGGAAAGTCGAACTCAACTCACCTTGGCCGTCCGCACGCACGCGAGCCCGGGAAAGGGAGCCACCGAGGTCCAGCCACTTGCAGCCATTTTATCTCGAGGCTTAGCACTTTCTAAGTGTTTCTTAGATTTTTCTAAGTCTTTTGATACCATCAAAGCTCAGCATTTTAGCCCCAAAGTCGAGGCCAAGTTCCTGGGGCCGCGAGATCCCCGAGCAAAGTCCTTTGGCACTATTTCGACTTTTGAGCAAGGTTAGCTCGTGCCAACCATTTTTCCTAACTTATTCATGATAAAATAAGAATTATCATGTGGAAAATGATGCCATGCATGTGAGATATAAGGAGATATGAATTTTTGAACATTTAAGCCCTAAATTCGTAAGTTTATGTACATGCATGATATGGCCGAGTTTAGCATCTAAAAAATCCTCGAAAATCATGAGTATGACATGGTTAAAACAGTTTCATGCTTTGAGTTCATTTGTTCGGTCAATTTGTTAAGTGAAATCGAGCCATTTTCACCCCCGAACCTAAGTATATGTGCATGCATGTTATAGCCATTGTCCTAGCCTCATTAGCCATGATTTTTGATGTATATCATTCGGCCCTAAGTCAATTTTCATGTTGAGCATGTTCATTTTTGTGCCCTAGTGTGGCCTCGTGCCTAATCGGCCCTATAAGCCCACCTCCTTAACAAACCGAGGTCCCTCAGTGACTTTTAGCATTTTTGAGTATATTATGTCATATTAAGTTGGTTTGGTTCAGTTGTCCCCGGAAAAGTTGCCGGAAGTTCGGCAAAGGGCCGGCTAGGGTCACCAGCCGCGCTAGTCGCGCGTGCCGTGCCCGTGCCGCGTCGCGGAGGCCAGGCAGTGCCTCTGTCCGTGCCCACGACTAGCGCTCGCGAGGCACCGCAGTGATGCGGATGTGGTCATCGACCCATCCGAGCCCAAGGACGAGTCGCGCGAAAGCCGTGAGAAGAAGCGCGCGAGGGCCCGAGATGAGTGCCGAGACCATGTTAAGAAGGCCCGGAGAGGCTACGCGATGGGAGATGCGCCCACAGTCGCGTATTGGGCCGATGATGAGAGCGAGAAGATTGAGCCCGGAGGAGAGGGCGAATGGTGTAGGGCTTACGCAAGAGACCGGCGCAAGCGACGCATGCGCGCTAAGGCCGAAGGAGCACGAGGGATGGATGAAGGGTGAAAAGCGTGCACATGGCGCGGCAGCAGTGGCGCAGACGCGAGAGTGGGTTGGAACGATGCGAAGGGCTCGACAAGAGGGTACGAGCGGGCTGCGATAACGAGAGTCACGTGCAAGGCGCTGGTCGAGCTGGGATATGATGGCGATGGCGCGAACGCGATAATGGAAAGGGTCGACGAGTCGAGCAAGTGCAACACGCGCGAATGTGGAGCGAACGCGCGAAGGAATAGGCGCGTGCGTAGCGCGAAGGGGTTCACGCGAGGTGCGGGCGATGTCACGCGAGGCACGCGGGAGTTTGATGGCGCGAGTCCTCGAGGGACTAGGCATAGCGCGCCGACTGAAGAGAATCCGCGCGACTTGAGGCACAAGGCAACAGACGCGTGCGATGCATGGGACGCGGGAGAAGGCCAGGACCTCGGAGGACAAGGATTAGCCGCGACGGCTAGGGTTCGGGTGAAGTGCCGCACAAGCAAGAACCCGAGATCCTTCTAGAAGGCCTAAGGGCCGATTTCCCTTAATAGCTTAGGCATAATAGTTTGGTTAGGATATGGAATAAAAGGCATGTGCCTAAGTAGTTTAGGAAAGTCTATATTTACTAGGTATTTACTTTCCTTAGGACTTTATTTGTTTACTTGCATTAGGAGTTCTTCTTAGACTAGGATTAGATCTAGTTGGTATCTATAAATACCACCCATATGTCATTTGAAAGATATGATTGGAGAAGTAATGGAAAATCGTTCGTGAGAACAAAACCGTGTGTTTAGAATTCGTGAGAGTTTTATCATACAAATCGAGTTGGCTAGGCTAAGACCCGAACCATCTCAAAATCATGAGAAGATAAGGCTAATAACCAAGTCGTCCACACCTATCGTCGAAGGACAAGCCGTGGCAAAGCTTGGTTCGAGACAATCGAGTTGGGAAAACACACGATACTTCATCATTGGTGCTTTCATTGAGAGGTGTTGATCGTGTGTTTTGTTTAACTTTTTCTATCTTCTTCTTTTTTTTCAATCTTTCCCCTTTTTCCTTTCGTGAGTTTGGGTCGAGAGTTATTAAAAAAAAAAAAAAAGAGAGAAAGCCATGACAAACCGAGAGAGATTCGAGATGTTAGAGGAAAGCATGAGATCCCTTGGTGATGGACAACATGCTGCCAACGAGAATTTTGCAAAGTTGGAGCTCATGGTGCACGATCTTGCGGCACAACTTGCTCGAGCTACACGACGACCGCGAGGAAGTCGTAGGTCGTGTTCGACCACAGCTCGATCGAGCAGCTCCGAGTCCGACCACGAGGAACATGATCGACGATCAAGGAGGACACTAGCGTCTGGTCGACGTGAGGAGAGAAAGGTCGAGAAGCCGAGGCTAACCATGCCGACATTCACGGGGACCGACCCGGATGCGTGGTTGAGTCGAGCTACTCAATATTTCGAGATCAATGACGTGCCCAAATCTGATCGAGTCAAAATCGCCGCCTACTATCTCGATTGTGAGGCGAATGTATGGTGGCAATGGATCTCGCACGTCTACAAAGGCAAAGGTATGCGGATACATTGGAGAGATTTCGAGAAGGAGATCGTTACGCGCTTTGGATCGAGCCAATACCATGACTATGACGAAGCACTCACTCGAATACTTCAAGGTTGTAGTCTACGTGATTACCAAAAAGAGTTCGAGCGCATTGCTAGTCGAGTGCGCGAGTGGCCCGAGAGTGCATTGGTTGGAGCATTTGTGGGTGGGCTCAAGCCCGAGCTGGCTGCCGAGGTACGATTAGATCGACTGAGGTCAATGCGAGCTGCTATAGAGTCGGCACGAATGCGAGAGGACCATCTGATTGCGATCCGCAAGACGAGTCGAGGTGACGGACGCGTCGAGGCGCGGCGCGCGAGTACGGTCGCGGATACACCGCCGATGATCGAGGACGCAAAAGTGAACGAGGTGGTTTGACCACCGAATTACATGCGGCGTGTAAATTCCGAAGAGATGCAAAGGAGGCGCGAGAAGGGTCTGTGCTACTCGTGCAATGAACCGTTCACGCCCGGGCATAGGTGCAAGGGTAAAGAGGTTTACCTACTCGATACATGCGAACCCAAGGAAGAACACGGTGAAGGAGGGCACTTGTATTTGAATCCGCAATTGGAGATGCTGCACATGGTCAAAGCCGAAAAAGGACCCAAGATGATGAGGTTCGAGGCCGAGATTTTGGGACGAGAGGTCAATGTGTTGGTCGACAGTGGGTCGACACTCAATTTCATTAGCTTGGACTTCACCGCAAGACTTGAGATTCCAATGACCGGGGTTGTACCATTTGGAGTACGAGTTGCAAACGGCGAAGAGCTTTGGAGTTCGGAGCTATACAAGGATGTCCCGATACAAGTGCAAGGTGAAGAGCTAAAAGTGGATTTGTTTGCGCTAGATCTTGGAGGACCCGAAGTGGTGTTAGGGGTCCAATGGTTGGAGACGTTAGGGCCCATAGTTACCAATTTCAAAACGGGAACGATGGAGTTCAAATGGGCCAAGAAGAGGATCAAGCTATGCACGAGTGACGAAGGAACTGAGCCGGTCGAATTGAAGAATCTTCAATTCATTCTCCTTGAGAAGAAGCGCGCGAGGGCCCGGGATGAGTACCGAGACCATGTTAAGAAGGCCCGGAGAGGCTACGCGATAGGAGATGCGCCCACAGTCGCGTATTGGGCCGATGATGAGAGCGAGAAGATTGAGCCCGGAGGAGAGGGCGAATGGTGTAGGGCTTGCGCAAGAGACCGGCGCAAGCGACGCATGCGCGCTTAGGCCGAAGGAGCACGAGGGATGGATGAAGGGTGGAAAGCGTGCACATGGGGCGGCAGCAGTGGCGCAGACGCGAGAGTGGGTTGGAACGATGCGAAGGGCTCGACAAGCGGGTACGAGCGGGCTGCGATAACGAGAGTCACGCGCAAGGCGCTGGTCGAGCGGGGATATGATGGCGATGGCGCGAACGCGCTAATGGAAAGGGTCGATAGGGTCGACGAGTCGAGCAAGCGCAACACGCGCGAATGTGGAGAGAACGCGCGAAGGAATAGGCGCGCGCGTAGCGCGAAGGGGTTCCCGCGAGGTGCAGGCGATGTCACGCGGGAGTTGGATGGCGCGAGTCCTCGAGGGATTAGGAATAAGGCGCCGACTGAAGAGAATCCGCGCGACCTGAGGCACAAGGCAACAGACGCGTGCGACGCATGGGACGCGGGAGAAGGCCAGGACCTCGGAGGACAAGGATTAGCCGCGACGGCTAGGGTTCGGGTGAAGTGCCGCGCAAGCAAGAACCCGAGATCCTTCTAGAAGGCCTAAGGGCCGATTTCCGTTAATAGCTTAAGCATAATAGTTTGGTTAGGATATGGAATAAAAGGCATGTGCCTAAGTAGTTTAGGAAAGTCTATATTTACTAGGTATTTACTTTCCTTAGGACTTTATTTGTTTACTTGCATTAGGAGTTCTTCTTAGACTAGGATTAGATCTAGTTGGTATCTATAAATACCACCCATATGTCATTCGAAAGATATGATTGGAGAAGTAATGGAAAATCGTTCGTGAGAACAAAACCGTGTGTTTAGAATTCGTGAGAGTTTTATCATACAAATCGAGTTGGCTAGGCTAAGACCCGAACCATCTCAAAATCATGAGAAGATAAGGCTAATAACCAAATCATCCACACCTATCGTCGAAGGACAAGCCGTGGCAAAGCTTGGTTCGAGACAATCGAGTTGGGAAAACACACGATACTTCATCACGCAGTCCCAGCGCACGAGACAGCGCCCAACAGCGCCTGTCCGTGCCAGCCCGCGAGGTCTTAGCGCCAGTCGCGACAGAGCACCTCCGACAGCGCCCGGCAGCGCTGTCCCTGTGTCATGTACACGTGATCCCGAGCCAGTCGCTCGTGCCATGCGGAGTCGACCTCGGGTCGTGCCAGCAGCGCACCCGAGTGTCCAGTGCCGTGCCTTAGTGACCCCGAGTCAGGTTCAGAGGCCTCGGGACGTGCCCAGCAGCACGCCCGAGTAGTCAGTTGGCCAGGGACGTGCCCAACAGCACGCCCGCGTGCCCAGGGTTGCCCGACAGCACTCTGACAGCCTTAGCCGCGCCCGAGCCGCGCGAGTAGTGTCTGGCCGCGTCAGTCTTCGCGCCAGTCGCACTCGGGTCGTGCCAGCCGCACGCCTAGTGCCCCGAGGCCCGGTCGCACCCAGCTCGTGCCCAGCGCCGTGCCATGGCCCCAGCAGGCCCGGAACGGGACCGAGCCCGGCCAGTCCGAGCAGCCCGTGACCAACCGGTCCAGTGTGAACCGGTGGTCCAACCCGGTCCGGTCCAGCCCGACCCAGTTCAGCCAGTTAGCGAACCGGCCGGTTTAGCCGGCGGTTCGAGTCCGTTTTGGTTCGTGATTTTCGGTCCGAGTCTTATTCCGAAATCTAAGTATTTTTCCAAGCCAAACCAGATCAGTTAAGCATATCAGTATAATTTCCGGACATAGAATTATTTCAGTGAACCCTTAGAGCGTTCCTTTATATCCGGATGAGTAATCTGATAGAGTAGAGCATCCTAGCATATTTTGGAGCATATGCGAGCATAGTACTTAGTATATTTGTTTTCTTAAATTTTTATGTAGCTTGAGGAGTCAGCTACCAGCACAGCCGCACTTACTCATTTTCAAAACCGATCAGGTGGGGACCCAGTCTGGGTTATACATTGAGTTTAATAGTCGATATCACGTTCAGGTATGTATATGAGTTTTATCCACTTTGGGTTAAGGCCAAGTTTGCCTTCCCTAAGTTCTGGTGGTGGCCCAGTTTGCCCTAGTTATACCATCAGAGTGTGCACACGGTTACCGGCCAGAGTGTTCCGGGAGTTACCGGCCAGAGAGTTCCGGGAGTTTCAGTTTACTTATATATACCAGTTTGTGATATCATTATTAATATTGTTGTTTACTTTAGAATGGGTTTTTATGGAGTACAAGTGGACCGTACTCACTCCCACTTTATATTTTCAGATGACAGGGTCGGCGGGCAGGCGTGAGACGAGCTGTGGTGGTGGTGGTCGTGAGTTCCGCACGAAAGCTGTTCCCAGGACATTTGTTTAAACTGTTGTGTAAACTATTATAACCACGTATTTCAGACTTCCGCTATGCTTGTGTTTATTTTTGAACATGCATAACTTTATTTCCAGACTTAAATAATTTTACCCGGTTCGCCAGTACGAACGGGTTCAGACTAATATGCATGATTCGTAAAAATATAAACCTGAATTCTTTAAGTCTAAACCAGTCGTTAGACCTAGGTTAAAGAAACGGGTTTTTAAGCAGAAAAGTCCTTAGCAGCATCCCGAGATAATTTGCAAATGATTTCGAAAAATTTATAAGCGTTTTTGAAAGAGTTAAAATTTGCGAAAATTTGGCCCTAGTTAGCGGGGTGTTGCAGGTATGGCTGGGACAAGCTGAACTCGCGGGCTCTTCACCACCTCGGGGTCACACGCGTGCGGCTTGGCTTTAGGACTTAGCTCTCGGTTTTCTTACTTCTCCCTCAATATGTCTAAGTGTTAATGTCTCCAAGAGTCACATAAATGCTGAGGAGTGTCCCTTTTATGGAGAGGGGGGCGGAGCAACCAAAGCCACTAAGTGGGGAACAAGGTCCAGACACTCACGCATGGGGCATGGTGGAGTCTTGGTGCACGGATTCCTTGGGCTGACTTGCACGAGTTTTGGGAGAATATTGCAGAGCATCTTGGGTTAAAATATTCCTTGGGTCAGGCTTTGATCCATGCAAGAGGTAATGGGGGATAAGTCCAACATCCCAACAATATAAAAATGTCCCACTCATCTTATAATATTCCTTAATGGCCATGTGACTCCTTTAATATTTTTTTAGGGATAATTAAGCTGAATTATTCCATAATCAACCCCTTAATACACGCATGAAGTTGGGCCATGGAGAAATGGGCCGAAAAACTCCACATTGGGCTCGAGAAGATGGGCTACCATGCTGCCGCTAGGCCTGGCGCGATGGACACGGGCGCGACATTGCTGGGCTGGCCCGGGGCGATGAGCTGGGCTGGTTGCTGCGCGCGAGATGATCTTGGGCCGAGCTTAAGGGCTGAAATAAAGCTCTCCACACTTAGAAAAATTCCATAAGTGTTTGGCCATGACTTGGGCCATGCTTGACTCGCGCGAGGGCTAAGGTGCGGGCACTAGGGCGGGACTTACTCGGGCTCGGCAAAGCTTGGCCGAGGGTAACTCTCGGTTAGGGCTGAACTTATGGTTCATCTAGGGAACCAAAACACTTAGAAAAATATGCCATCATCACTAACCAAGATTTGGGCACTTGCACTCGGTGAGGCGCGCGGCCTAAGGGCGCGGGGACTCGAACCATGGCACGAGCTCGGTGCGTGTTCCTCTCGACCGAGTGACTTGACCGAGGCTCGATAGGATGATCTCATACTTAGAAAATATTCTAAGTAAGGCTATGAGCACGGCTAGGGGTCGAACAGGACTCGAAACTACTAGGGCTCGAGAATTGGCTAGGCGCGAACTAGGCGCGATACTCGCGACCGAACAACTTGGTTCCAGACACGGCTAGACTTAGACGATTTATCGAGACAAACTCGGTTTCGATTATTCGTCAACTGAAATAATTAATTCCGACTGAATAAAATCCATTGCTAAAATAAATGGACCAGAATAAATAACTGAGATTGAATAGCTGATAACTGGGCTCGAAACTCAAGACGAGCAGTATTAATAAAAAGAAATAGTCCAACTGAGAATTAAAAACTGTCATTTTTATTAATACAGAATTGGGCTATTACACCCATGGATCCCGGAGAAGTAGAACATACATCTTTTTATTCTGCCCGAGGTCTGTATTGTTATACAATGATGCCATTTGGTCTCAAGAATGCAGGGTCCACATATCAAAGGCTGGTTAACAAAATGTTTGCTAAGCTCATCGGGCATACCATGGAGGTCTATGTTGATGACATGTTAGTCAAGTCGCTTTGTGCTGCTGATCATGTCAATCATTTGCAAGAAAGGTTTAACATCCTCAGAGACTATTCCATGGTGCTGAATCCAAAGAAGTGCACTTTCGGAGTCGGTTCTGGTAAATTCTTGGGGTATATTGTGACTCAGCGCGGTATTGAAGCTAATCCCCTGAAGATAAAAGCCATTTTGGACTTAACATCTCCCTCATCGGTTAAAGTTGTTCAAGCTCTTACCGGCCGGCTTGTTGCTTTGAATAGGTTCATATCTAAATCAACAAATCGTTGCAAACCATTCTTTGAGTCAATAAATAAAGGGAAACGCTTTGAATGGACCAAATAATGTCAACAAGCTTTGGAATAGATTAAAGAGACGCTCCTCCAACCACCGACTTTGCAGAAGCCGGTACCCGAAGAAATGCTATACCTATATTTGGGAGTAAGTAAAGCTGCTATCCGTGTTGTCCTTATCCGAGAAGAAGGATCTCAACAGTATCCAATTTACTATATCCACCTATAGAGAAACTAGCTTATGCTCTTGTAACCGCAGTTCGAAAGTTACGTCCTTACTTCCAAGAACAATCAATAACAGTGCTTACCTCTTATCCCTTGAGGTCAATTCTTCACCGACCTGATACGTCAGGAAGGCTGGTTAAATGAGCGATTGAGCTCGGTCAATACGACATCCATTACAAACCAAGGACTACTATCAAAGCTCAAGTCCTGTCTGACTTTATTGCCGAGTCCACTCCCACAATTGAAGCAGTCAATGAAGATCAATCATGGACTTTATATGTCGACGGCTCACTAACTCAACACCGAGCGGGTGGAGGGGTTGTTCTAATTGATTCTCATAACAGAATGTTCTGTCACTCTGTTAAATTCCTTTTTCCGGCTACGAATACCGAAGCAGAGTATGAAGCTCTACTTTCCGGATTGAACCTTGCGGAATCCATGAATGTCAACAAACCCAAAATATTCTCCGATTCTCAGTTGTTGGTGAACCAAGTCTTGGGGGAATTTGAAGTCAAAGAACCTCGGTTTATGCCGTACCTAACACTGGCGAAACAAAGGATGTCCAAGCTTGATGTACAATTAGAACATATTCCTCATTCCCAAAATATCCCAGCCGACGCTCTTTCCAAACTTGCATCAAGTACCGGAATTGAGGATGTAGAGTATGTCCAAGTCGGCCACCAGGAGTTACCATCTACTACAATTAATGAAGTCATGAATACCGAGTTACAAAAGACTCCGACTTCGATGACACTGATTGTCACATACCTAGAAACAAGGGCCTTACCGCAAGACCCAAAAGAAGCTCGATCTCTTTGAATTCGAGCAGCTCGGTTTACATTAGATAATGGAACCCTTTATAAAAGGGATACTCCGTTCCCTTACTAAAATGTTTAACCGAGCAAGAGTCAAAGTACGTCTTTGAAGAAGTTCATGAAGGCATTTGTGGAAAACATAACGGTGCACGAGCATTAGCTTATAAAATACTTCGACAAGGATATTATTGGCCAACTTTGAAGATGGATGCAATGAATTGGGTTTGCAAATGCACGAAATGTCAGATATTCGTGCCCAATGTGAATCAGTCTCCAGAATCTCTCAAGTCAATATATAGCCCATGGCCGTTTTCCAGATGGGGGATTGACTTAATTGGCCCACTTCCAACTGGAAAAGGAGGTGTAAGATTCGCCATAGTTGCAGTCGATTATTTCACAAAATGGGCTGGGGTCGAACCATTAGCAACAATTATTGAACAGAAAGTTGTCGGTTTTATTTGGAAATCAATCATATGTCGGTTTGGTATACCAAATTCCATTATAACCGACAACGGTCGACAATTTGAAGGGAAACTACTTGAGACTTTCTGTGAAGATTATCAGATTAAACACTTTTTCTATTCACAGTATCATCCTCATTCCAATGGACAAGTCGAGGTAATTAACAAGATAATTAAAAACGGACTGAAAACCCGACTTGATGCCGCAAAAGGGACTTGGCCCGAGGAATTGCTGAATGTGTTATGGGCATATAGAACAACACTTTGCCACACAACAGGGGAAACACCTTTTTCCCTAACTTATGGGTCGGAAGCCATTGTCCCTGTTGAACTCGGATCTCCGACATACCGAGTAACACATTTTCACGATAAGGCCAACTTGGAAAATTTGAAAGGTAATCTAGATCTCATAGATGAAACTCGCTTGATGACCGATCTCAAGAATGCTGCCTATAAACGAAGAAGTGAACGGTATATCAACTTGAAGATGAAGCCTCGCTCATTCCGAGTTGGAGACCTTATACTTAAAAGAATAACTGGACCAGATCCGGGGCCTTAACCGAAATGGGAGGGACCTTTCAAGGTAAGTCAAGTACTTCCAAAAGGTACTTATCGTCTTGAAAAACCAGATGAAGTCTCTCTTCAATATCCCTGGAAAGCTGTGTATCTGAAGAAATATTTCCAGTTACTGTTGATAATGTATATATGACTCTGTATACTCTTTTGATGAACATAACAAAATTTGTGTGCTTTTGAGTCGCTTAAAATTTGAACCGAGTACTCTAACTCGGTATGATGTTAGTCTTTATGTGGCCAAGCCTTTCTACTTGGACAAGTCTAATATCTAAACTTAAAAATTAAAGGATAGTCTTGATCTTAACCGAGCTGAATAACTCGGTAAGACATACCTTTTCGGCCAAAGTATTAACCTTCGAAACACTAAGTTCAAAAACTTAGAGACGTTAAGGGCATACTTAAAATTAATGGACTAATACCTTTAAGATCGAATCCTGAAGTTGATTTGAATAAGGAAAAATTTCATTCTCTATCAACTTATAATAAAATTAAGTTGATGAAGCCCATTCCTAAAAATTACACTTTGCCGATATTTCAATACTCAGAAATATTCAGCAAAAATGAAATTGACATGCTGAATATAATGGTCGGAAATAAAAATACCGACATACTCAGAAACTGAGTATGTATTCCAATTTAGTTATACTTTAACTTGGTCATGAATCTCAGTTTAGATCCGACACCTTCAAAACTTAAGTCAGATAATATTAAAAAACCCGAGTTAAAAGTTAAACCATTGATATACTTATTCCGAGTTCAATACACTTGTACAATTATGAATGAAAGTAGATATAAACAAAAGCTATTCATTCATAATAAAACATTGTTTTTTCAGAAACTATTACAACTACGGAGAAAAATAAAAATAAAGTATCCAAACATGTCGGAACACTTTAACAAAACAAAAAGACAGAAGATTAAGCCTATATTCCAGCGTCATCGGTTTTTTCGGAAGGACCCACTTCATCTTCCTTCGGAGTTCCGACACTTATTTGAACATCGCTGGTTTCTTTAGTCTTCTCAGCTCTTATTGTGTCTTCAACATCTTCTCCTGTAATCTGCTTGTACATAATCCAGCTGATGATCTCAAAAACATGATCTTCTTCGACCTTAGCGGCGTTTTCAACTTCTGTAAGAGTCACCGGGATACGCTCATCAAGAATTGGGTCATGTTCAGTAATCTCGCACGCTTCGGTGGCCGCTAATTGTTCAACTCCTCGAGATAACTCCGAGACTTTCCTTTCGAGGAATGTTAACACTGCCTTTCGAAGTTGATGGGGAGTCATCTTTTCAATCTCTTCCTCTATGTTCACTTCAGCAAGGGTCTTCACATAGACATTGGCAAGCTCAGCTCTCTTCTACTTTTCGGTCTCCAACAGCATGTTCACAAAAGACCGACGAAGACGAGCATCTCTTTCCCGGCTCAAAGAAGGAACGTGAGGAGTCCCCAACTCTTCACCAGCTGTAACGAGGAGCCATTCACAAAAGTCTTTCTCATCCTCGTCAGCATTAATATGAGCAGTTGCAATTGAGGGATTAAAGTTATGTCTCTTGATCTTGTGGAGAAGATAATGACATAGCTCCTCAATGTCATATAGACCCTCATCAAATCGCTCAATTACCCAGCGAAGATTAATACAGGTGTTCATTTCCAACTCCCGGTCTTTGTCTTCAGAGTCGGATTCAACTTTCGCTTTCATTCTGATAGCTTCCACCTCAAGACTCCTTCCAGCTTGGACACCATCTTTATATTTCAGCTCAGCAAACTTGATCTTCTCTTCTTCAAGTCTGCTGAGATCGGAACGATGGGCATCACGACTCTTCACAAGCAGTTCCTCAACCTCGGAGCGACTCTTCCGAGTAAGCTCATGAGCTTCTTGTTCTTTGCAAAGCATTGATTGGCACCGAGCAAGTTGATCTTCTAGAATTTTCACACGTTGCTCAGATGTAAACACTTGATTAGATAGTTTGAGCATGTCGGAATCAAGACCAGCCTTCTCGGCTTTCAGAGCCTTGATTTTACCTTGAGCAATCAAAAGTTGCTGATCTTGCTCAGCAATCTTCACCTTCAAAGCAGCCTCTTTGTTGGCTGCTTCCTCCTTCAGAGATGCAATGGCTCCATCTCTGAGTTCCAGTGTGTGTTTCTTCTCCTCTACTTGTGCCGCGTTTAGTCAGAAATCATCCTCGGCCAGATCTAAACTGATTAGAGCTCGGCCGAGGCAAGCCTTTGCATACTTGAATTTGTAAGCACTCGGCAACAAGGACACACCAATCTCTTCTCTCGGATCACACACCATCATAGGGACCCGAGCAACATCAACAACATGGCTTGGCAGCTCAACCGTATTTGAGATCTGGGGAATCTCTACCGACTCAAAAGTCGAGAACCATTTCTCGACCGACTCCCGAGGCTGCCTAAAATTCATTGCCCTCTCTTCGTCAATAGGTAAGAAGGACCGATCAACCAGTGGCTCCTTCTTCTTCTTCTCCCGCTGACCGACATCGTGCTTCTTTTTATACCGTCCCTCAATGATTGGGACACTTTATGCACGCCTCTTCCTTTGTCGGGTCAACGGAACCTCTCGCTCCTCGACCGCTTCTCGGTCACCTTCAGGCTCGTCAGAGACAACTTCTATAACTGGTGGGGCCTCTGGTTGAGCGACTTCGATGGCTGGTTCTGCTCTAGACGAACCAGTAACAGCAGTAGCTATAGCGGCAATTGGACCAGTCGCTGCTATCGCCAACGGGTTTGGCTGTACAACTTCAACTGCTGCCCCCGACGTCGCACCATTACCGACGTCGGCAATCTTCGAGTTCATGATTGGATTCTCCAAAAAGGACTTCACAAGCTTCTTGCGACCCATTTCAGATAAACGATGTTCCTTGCTCTTACTGACTTTAGTCGGAAGCCCAAGATTTGGGCACTGTTGATGAAACTTCTTTGCGTCTTGGATGTTGCTAAAACCAAGAACACCGAGAAGCGGGTAGTACACTACATTGAAAATTAAACAAGTTAGAATTATTCGCGTGATTTTCAAACTTCAAGCAACGAATAAAGAATATACAATCAGAAAATACCTGGCTGAAAGAACGAATCCAACACTAGAACAAAGGTTGGTTCCCTCCAACCGGGAGTTCTTCAGCAGAAGTTTGAAGTTACGCTGCTCCTTTGTCAATTTGAACAACTCGATAATTCTGCTCTTCAACACCGCCCCGAGTTTTGGTTCCTTAGTTCTTCGGGCTGCAAATAAAATTGTTGACCTGTTAGTACAGAAAACATAACAAGTCAGCATAGCTCGGTACGAAAAATATCAAAACACTTACCGTATGCAGAGTTAATTTCGATGGGTATGGACATCTCATGGATTAAAGGTTTGGCAAAATTTGGAGTCGGCTAATGTAGCGCCACGTTCATTTATGGAATAATTGAGATTTTATTTAATAATATTGCCATTATTATTATTATTATTATTATTATTATTTTTATTATTGTTATTATTATTTTATTTAATTGTCTAAATGTAAAATAAATGCTTAATGTGTATTATTATTATTATAAATAATGTGTGAATAATATTTATAATAATACCCGAATTTTATTTTAAATTATCGAGCGAATCAGACAATTTTATTTTGGCTAAATAAATCGTGAATTTTGAGCCCGAGAGAAACGTATGCGTTTGAACCAAGCCCGGCTACTTAAGCCCGCGACCCGGCCCGATAGATTATTTTTTTTCCTCCTTTTTCTTTCACGCGTGAGAGTCGTGTGGGATTTTTCTTGGCAATCAAAAATACTCAACCCTAATCATTGTGCATATATATATATACAACTTGTATCTATTTGTTTTCTTCCTTGTCAAATTTTCACTTCACGCAGCTTTTTCCCTCAAATCTGATTTCTTCTCTCAGTTCCCGACCTATTTATCTGGCAAAATCTCGCGCACGTTTCTGTGGAGAATTACCGATCGTAACTTCATCTCTCTCTCTCTCTCTCTCTCTCTTGCTCTTCTAGTTCGTTCTCTGTTTTTCCCGATCATCACCATCAGTTCCGTCGTCCTCCACCCATCATCGCTGTCTGATCATCTCATCGCCATCATCAACCTCTCGTTCAGTCTGTCGTCATCTCGCCATCATCCCGCCGCCGTTCAGTTCGGGAGACGCCATCATCGCCGGCGTGGCTTCCCTCTGTTCGTGATATTTCCGGCGACCCTCTGTTTATGTTATTTCCGGCGGGTTTGGTCACTCCGTGAGCCCAGACGACGAGAACTCCCTCTGCCCGTGAACCTTTCCAACGACCTGTCAGCCCCGACGCCATCTCCTCTCGCCGGAAGTGAGCCAGCAGCAACCTCAACGCTCCCCTCGCCGTGAACATGTGATTCCGGTGACCATCCCGACGAGCAGCAACCTTCGGCCGAGACCAGCAGCAGCGACGACCCACGCTTGCCGTCGAGCTTGCCGCTAGCTCGCCTTCTCTTTCGTTCCGTTTTCCAAGTTTTCCCGAGAACGGTACCTAGTCGATCTCGTCTCGTTTAAATCGTTTTTATGTTAATTGCTTAGCGTGTTTAAACGTCGTGATATGTGTGATTTGCGATTTGATTTGCGAGATGTGTATATTGTGCGATTGTGTTCGATATGATATTTGGTGAAAGATATGATTTTATGTGTTCGTATGTTCGGGACCTCTTCGATTTTCTCAAGAATCGAACGAGACCTCGAAAGTTGTGTAAGTCGGTGGATATTGGAACAATGTCAAACCCTTGGTCTTATGAAAAGGCCTCGGACGAGAAATTTTATGTTGTGAATTAATTCCTAAGTTGTCGAGCATTTGAATCGCTGTTTTGGTGTTTGAATTTTTAAAAATCGCACACCGATCGGAATGACTTGCAAATTTGAGGGATATGTTATCTGTTCATTACCAGCCTTGTGTAAAAATTTCATAATTTTTAGAGGCCTGTAGCTATTTTTAATAATTAAAATGTAAATCTGAGAAGAATAGTATTAAATGCATAAAAAATTCATTCGTGAATGAAATGAACTGGAATTCGAGTATGTCATGCCTCTGTGACATTTATATGTTGTGTTTAATTCTTAGAATATTTGGACTTGATTTGATGTGGCTAATAATTTATTTATCGAATCTGCTAAAGCGTTGTTTGAATTTTTATAAATTGGTTACTACATGAAAAATTCTGAAATTTTACTGAGAGGCCTATTTTATGTGTTGAATCATGTGTGTAAAAGATGGGAAGTTTTGGAGTTCATTTTAGTCTTGTTCTGATTTAAATTCGATAACTGCAGAATCTTGCATGAATTTTTAAAATTATCACAGTTAATGTCCAGGGCTGAGATTTTTACATGTTGTCTCTATCATGCTGTAGCTTGTTGTGTTAAATTTTCAAGTCCTGAATCGTTCATTTGGTTCGGATATGAATTCATGTGTGTTTTTGCTGATTTCTCGTAGGAATTTTGTAAATTAATGTGCTTTGATTTTAAAGCTGAAAATTTATGGTTCTACTTATTTCTGGAAGATGTAATTTTGTGTAAAATTTCAGAGCTTAAGTCATAGGGTAGCTTGACCATCTATTTTTCATGTGATTAATGATTACTATTTTCGAAACACGATTTTGAAATGAAAAGTTGGGAATCGGCTTGCTTTTTGTTTTGATGTGAGTTTGACTTGGTCAATCCTTAGATGGATTTAAATGAACTCCCTTATGTGTTTTGGTCGAGTTTAGTGCCGAGTCTAAGTGTTCCAACGTCCACAGGACTTCACGAACTACTTAGTCGAAACAAGTTCGACTAGGTTTGTTTTGTGTTTTCCGATTAAGTCAAGATATTGATTGTAGGATCTTAACATAATGTAGGTGTTTGAGGAGTCAAACCTCGACCTACTTCCATTGCTTTGCGTTATCATCAATCCGAAATCCAGGTGGGTTGTTATTTTAAAATTATCTGTGCAATGTGTGTTTAAATATGTGTTTTCCGTTTTGGCGTGATCTATGTATGAACGTGAATATGTAGCCTATCGATGTGAGCTATTATGATGGCCATCGATACGGTTGTCCCCGTCGATGTAATACGGTTGCTTTATGAGGCAAGTCTCCTTAAGACCTATTATGAAAGGCCGTGTCCTTGCGTGGCACGTACTCTCGCCGTTAGGGTAATGAATCCCCTTTCCGCGACTATTATGAAAGATGTGTACACAGGAGTATTTATGTTATGATGGAGATGTGACATATGTGTATTGTTTGTGTTCATGCTGCGACCATGCCAATTTGACATATTATAAATGTGCATTGCATAGTGTGAGTACGATAGTTAACTGTACTCACTCCCACCTGCTCGTAACTGATGCAGGTTAAGCAGTGGCGCGTGACGAGACAAGACGGGCGGTGGTCATTGCTTATCATGCTTATTTATTATGCTTATTAAATTGCTTCCGCTTATTTTTGAACTATGATGGTATTGAACTTGTTTGGATTGGATTTTGAACTTGTTCATTTTGGACAACTTTCGGATTTGGTTTACGATGAAAACCCTACTTGATATCTGATTGAGTATGATCTGATGTTAAATTTATCGATTTATGTGGCTAATGAAAATCGTTGAAAAATCGGGTAATGAATCCCCGTAGTTCAGTTATGACTTGAACTGTATTTATGAAAGGAATGAGTAACGTCAAAAATTTATGATTCGAAAAATAAGTTTCAAAAATTTTTACCTTGATTTTTGGAAAAGCCATGGATTTTCTTTAAAAATCGATTGGGGCGTTACAGTTTGGTATCAGAGGCAGTCTGCGTTTCTGTAGACTGGTTTAGATATGGTTAAGTATTTAGATTTTGAAATATGACCACTCGTCTTCGTCACGCCGCGCTGCTTAAGGTACGTGTTTAAATAAGTACCGAGAAATACTTTTAATGTGAAGATGTGATATTGTATTCTTGCTTAAGTAGTAATAAGACTGCTTATATATGAAATGTTGAAATTTGGGGCTTAGGATTTATCCACCTTCGTTTTAAATTCGAACTCTAGTGTTTGATGTTGAACTCTAGTGATATAGAGTTAAGTTCGGACTCTAGAGGTTCCTCGCTATGAGGTTCAGTTTGTTGTTATCGAGATAAGTTATGCCCATAGTAGTTTCCCTTGCTATATAATTATATTCAATGTCTTCAAGTGAGGACCCGGTCAATGAGAATCGGGAATGTATTCGCCCTTTTCGGACCTTTGTCAGGCTTCGAAAATTATGATATGAGTCAATATCTTATAGGCTGCCATTTTTATGGATGTTCATGGCCTATGTTCCACCTCTGGTGTGTTATGTGTTTAATGTCTATTGTGCCTTAGTAAGGGTGAGTTCATGCTAGCTCGAAGCATGATTAGATGGGCAAGAGATAAGGATATGTGTTTATTTGATGCTCTAGCATGTTTGCGTGTTTCGGTTAAAAGCTAGAAACACCTCTCGAAACTTGTGATATGATGAGATAAGTGTATCAGGTTGAGAGTCTCGTTTATATCATGATAGGTTTGGTCGGGTTCATGTGATGTATATGTGATCTTCGATGATTGAGGTTAAATTTATGTATTAATGTGAATTGTTATATATTATCAAACCAAAAGATGTAATAATCTAAGTGAAAGGCATAGGACTTTATTTTTCTATCTTGTTTAATAAGACCGAGTTGGACCTCGGACAATGTGTTTGATGATATATCAAATTCTTAAGTCTTAAAGTATTGATATTGAGGCTTGCTTAACGTGTAACTTACGTGATCTCGAGGCTATGTTGTTGTGTGATCATTTTGAGTTGATGAAGGCATGAAAATTCAATTTTCGAGCTTCAGTTAGGCTCTATTTTTCTCAAACAAGATGATGTTTCTTGGACAAGTGTTCTTCATGAGATTTGTAGTTCTCTGAATGAAGTTTCTGTGAGTTTTAGAATTTTGTGATTTGGGGTTAAAATGAAATTGTTATGATTTTTCAAAGTTGGACAAGCATGCTGTTTTGATAAACTCGGGCAGGATTTGATTTTAGTTCATGGCTATTTATGATGATCTTAACATGCCTGAATGGAAATGTGTTCTTCATGAAAAATGTAGTATATGATATAAGTAGTCCGTAGGAATTGGAATTATGGAATTTGGAATTTTAGTTGATTTTATATGATTTTTCTAAGTTGGATTTATGCCCAGGATTTTGAAACAGTGGCTGTGTGTATGCATGAAATGTATGCTCTGAATTGATGCCTTTAACGTGATGATATGTAAATATTCTCTTCATGACATTTGTAGCTTTCCTTGTGTAGTTTCTGTAGGTTTTTAGTTTATATGATTTGGAGTTCCAGTTGATTTTATATAATTTTTCTAAGTGGAATGTGCATCAAGTTTTTATGAAACCAAAATTTTGTTTAAGTGTTGAATGTGTACTCTGTTTAGTTGACCTAAACGTGTTCTTATGAAACAGTCTTCTTCATGAAATTTGTATATTTCCATGTTTAGATTATATAGGTTTTGAGTTTGTATGAGTTGGAGTTATGTAGCTTGAGTTGTTGCTATTTTACTAAGGTGCTGTATTTTCGAAAAATTATTCTCTGACTGTATTTGCAAACTAAATGTTTTATATTCGAACTTGTTGATAATATTATAATTTGCCAATGGGGTCTTCAAAGAGGTTGTAGAGAACTGAGTTAGCTACCTTGGGGTTTTTTTGAATTTCACTAATATCATGTCTGTAGCTTCGATTATTGTGCATACACTGAGAACCTGTCAAGCTGCATATCTCTATTTATCCACTGCACCCATGTTTTGGATGTTTGTTGTATTATGTGCCTTTAAATGACTTTATCCGCCTGAATGTTCTTCATGAAAGTGATAGAGGCATGAGTTAGGGATTTTTTCCAAGTCGTTTCATCATGATATGATCTGTAAACTGGAAACTATATGCATTATAAATTCAACACGCATGCTGAAAATTTGTGCTAGTTCATGTTTAGGTTTTCAAAATGAATTGTGAATTTTCAAAAAATTAGCTTTTCGTCAATTTTCATGTATATGTGCCCTATGTGACTTAATTTGATTGGTATTATGATGTTAGCTGGAAACACTTGCGAGGGAAGCTTTACGCTAGACCTCGAAGTGTGGAGGCTATAGTTGTATATGTGGTCGATCTCGTTTAGGACCACCGGCACGATTAGCTACTTGAGTAAAAGCTGTCGTGACGGCCGACATTATTAGTCGGAAGGGTCAAGCGAGTTAACCATTCTAATGTTCGGCGATGACCGCCGAGGTTAGGATTTTTCCCAGCAGTGATGCCAATGTTCGATTCCTCTGGGAAATTGTAGCTCAACAGTAATGCTTAAACTGTTGTAGTTTGAGAAGTCTTGTAAGGAAGCCCTTTTTCCTATCTGAGTACCTAGGATTATGAACCAGAATGAAATTTCTGGTGTATACCTTAACTGAATGCCGAACCTGGATAGGTGTAGCCACGTGAAGTGGTGGTCGAGCCGCATGCCCGTGCTGGGGGACGTAAGGCCAACTGCAGTGGCCGACCGTTGACTCGCACGAGAGCTGCCACCGCCATCACCGAGCGCAGGAACTCCCCAGGCAGTGTGTACGGCCAAACCTTGATCTTGCAGCTGGTCCCTGGACAGGTGCATGCACACGTCCTGGCGCCCCGCTTATGCAGCGCCTGTGTGTGTGTCATCTCTCGGGTGACAGTGCCTTAAACTCCAAACTGAACCGTGGTATGAAATCCCTAATCAATGACTCTCGATATGTGAGGCTCATCGATTTATTTTCCTTTGTCTTATGCGAAATTCTCTCGTGATAGCGAGATTTAGGTCCCTCATCGTTTTCGGACATTATCCCGAGTCTCGATTGAAGGCTATGTATACTTCGTAGGGATCGAGACCTACGAAGAGTGAGAGAGTATTGGTGTTAGATCGTTAGTATGGGAATATCGAGCATCCCTAATCGTGAACCGATTCTGCGATAGGAGATTGTTTTCGAACATCTAGTCGATATTTCCTAAACCGCATTCGAGGTGTTATTCGAGTCGGCAAGGGTAGAGTTGTTGACAACGGTATTCAAACAGAGCCGTGTGTTCTGTAGGTATCGATGTTGTAGATATAGTGTTATTGTGGACGTATGGGATTCTGTGGCGGCCTGCTTTATAAGGACGCACAGATCATGTCATTGTAGTAATCGAGTTCCTTACCGTGACCTGGGCACGAGATGAAGCTCGATACAACAACTCAACCCTATATGTTGATTTTGTTGGAGTATGCTATCGAGACACGTAAGGACCGGTTAGGGTCTTGTGTATTGATAGATGAGTAGAGTGTGAGAGTTACTTACCATGGGGAGGTACGCTGGTAACGATGGTTAACTAGCAACAACCCTAATGGTACCATGCGAGGTGACTGGTACGGATAGAGGTGGAGTAGGCCGATATTCTGATTACTGCCACGCGTACTCAGTCCTATTTTGATTCCTGACCAAGTCGATGATTTAGCCTGATGGTTGACTCCACCACCGGAGCTCACGAGGATGCATGACACGTCCTATGCCTCTTGATGGAGTAAACATGTGCGTGATCTCGGAGTACATATGAGATGTGACGAGCTGCGTGATAGGCAGAACCCTACCTGTATGGAGGTATCGGTGACCTATTGGATCAGAGGGTCCATTAGGATAAGGCTGGGAGGGGTACTCGTCAAGTCCAGTGGGAGGGTGGTCAAGGCTAGGCGACTTGGGAGAGGGAGACTGAAATTCGGAGGAAGCACCTGAATTTCATGTGCTGATGTTGTCTCCTCTTATTTCTCGTTAGTATCATGTCGTGGTTGTTTTTCGAATTCCGAGGTCGGAATTCTTTGTAAGGTGGGTAGACTGTAGCGCCCCGTTCATTTATGGAATAATTGAGATTTTATTTAATAATATTGCCATTATTATTATTATTATTATTATTATTTTTATTATTGTTATTATTATTTTATTTAATTGTCTAAATGTAAAATAAATGCTTAATGTGTATTATTATTATTATAAATAATGTGTGAATAATATTTATAATAATACCCGAATTTTATTTTAAATTATCGAGCGAATCAGACAATTTTATTTTTGCTAAATAAATCGTGAATTTTGAGCCCGAGAGAAACGTATGCGTTTGAACCAAGCCCGGCTACTTAAGCCCGCGACCCGGCCCGACAGATTATTTTTTTTCCTCCTTTTTCTTTCACGCGTGAGAGTCGTGTGGGATTTTTCTTGGCAATCAAAAATACTCAACCCTAATCATTGTGCATATATATATATACAACTTGTATCTATTTGTTTTCTTCCTTGTCAAATTTTCACTTCACACAGCTTTTTCCCTCAAATCTGATTTCTTCTCTCAGTTCCCGACCTATTTATCTGGCAAAATCTCGCGCACGTTTCTGTGGAGAATTACCGATCGTAACTTCATCTCTCTCTCTCTCTCTCTCTCTCTTGCTCTTCTAGTTCGTTCTCTGTTCTTCCCGATCATCACCATCAGTTCCGTCGTCCTCCACCCATCATCGCTGTCTGATCATCTCATCGCCATCATCAACCTCTCGTTCAGTCTGTCGTCATCTCGCCATCATCCCGCCACCGTTCAGTTCGGGAGACGCCATCATCGCCGGCGTGGCTTCCCTCTGTTCGTGATACTTCCGGCGACCCTCTGTTTATGTTATTTCCGGCGGGTTTGGTCACTCCGTGAGCCCAGACGACGAGAACTCCCTCTGCCCGTGAACCTTTCCAACGACCTGTCAGCCCCGACGCCATCTCCTCTCGCCGGAAGTGAGCCAGCAGCAACCTCAACGCTCCCCTCGCCGTGAACATGTGATTCCGGTGACCATCCCGACGAGCAGCAACCTTCGGCCGAGACCAGCAGCAGCGACGACCCACGCTTGCCGTCGAGCTTGCCGCTAGCTCGCCTTCTCTTTCGTTCCGTTTTCCAAGTTTTCCCGAGAACGGTACCTAGTCGATCTCGTCTCGTTTAAATCGTTTTTATGTTAATTGCTTAGCGTGTTTAAACGTCGTGATATGTGTGATTTGCGATTTGATTTGCGAGATGTGTATATTGTGCGATTGTGTTCGATATGATATTTGGTGAAAGATATGATTTTATGTGTTCGTATGTTCGGGACCTCTTCGATTTTCTCAAGAATCGAACGAGACCTCGAAAGTTGTGTAAGTCGGTGGATATTGGAACAATGTCAAACCCTTGGTCTTATGAAAAGGCCTCGGACGAGAAATTTTATGTTGTGAATTAATTCCTAAGTTGTCGAGCATTTGAATCGCTGTTTTGGTGTTTGAATTTTTAAAAATCGCACACCGATCGGAATGACTTGCAAATTTGAGGGATATGTTATCTGTTCATTACCAGCCTTGTGTAAAAATTTCATAATTTTTAGAGGCCTGTAGCTATTTTTAATAATTAAAATGTAAATCTGAGAAGAATAGTATTAAATGCATAAAAAATTCATTCGTGAATGAAATGAGCTGGAATTCGATTATGTCATGCCTCTGTGACATTTATATGTTGTGTTTAATTCTTAGAATATTTGGACTTGATTTGATGTGGCTAATAATTTATTTATCGAATCTGCTAAAGCGTTGTTTGAATTTTTATAAATTGGTTACTACATGAAAAATTCTGAAATTTTACTGAGAGGCCTATTTTATGTGTTGAATCATGTGTGTAAAAGATGGGAAGTTTTGGAGTTCATTTTAGTCTTGTTCTGATTTAAATTCGATAACTGCAGAATCTTGCATGAATTTTTAAAATTATCACAGTTAATGTCCAGGTATGAGATTTTTACATGTTGTCTCTATCATGCTGTAGCTTGTTGTGTTAAATTTTCAAGTCCTGAATCGTTCATTTGGTTCGGATATGAATTCATGTGTGTTTTTGCTGATTTCTCGTAGGAATTTTGTAAATTAATGTGCTTTGAGTTTAAAGCTGAAAATTTATGGTTCTACTTATTTCTGGAAGATGTAATTTTGTGTAAAATTTCAGAGCTTAAGTCATAGGGTAGCTTGACCATCTATTTTTCATGTGATTAATGATTACTATTTTCGAAACACGATTTTGAAATGAAAAGTTGGGAATCAGCTTGCTTTTTGTTTTGATGTGAGTTTGACTTGGTCAATCCTTAGATTGATTTATATGAACTCCCTTATGTGTTTTGGTCGAGTTTAGTGCCGAGTCTAAGTGTTCCAACGTCCACAGGACTTCACGAACTACTTAGTCGAAACAAGTTCGACTAGGTTTGTTTTGTGTTTTCCGATTAAGTCAAGATATTGATTGTAGGATCTTAACATAATGTAGGTGTTTGAGGAGTCAAGCCTCGACCTACTTCCATTGCTTTGAGTTATTATCAATCCGGAATCCAGGTGGGTTGTTATTTTAAAATTATCTGTGCAATGTGTGTTTAAATATGTGTTTTCCGTTTTGGCGTGATTTATGTATGAACGTGAATATGTAGCCTATCGATGTGAGCTATTATGATGGCCATCGATACGGTTGTCCCCGTCGATGTAATACGGTTGCTTTATGAGGCAAGTCTCCTTAAGACCTATTATGAAAGGCCGTGTCCTTGCGTGGCACGTACTCTCGCCGTTAGGGTAATGAATCCCCTTTCCGCGACTATTATGAAAGATGTGTACACAGGAGTATTTATGTTATGATGGAGATGTGACATATGTGTATTGTTTGTGTTCATGCTGCGACCATGCCAATTTGACATACTATAAATGTGCATTGCATAGTGTGAGTACGATAGTTAACTGTACTCACTCCCACCTGCTCGTAACTGATGCAGGTTAAGCAGTGGCGCGTGACGAGACAAGACGGGCGGTGGTCATTGCTTATCATGCTTATTTATTATGCTTATTAAATTGCTTCCGCTTATTTATGAACTATGTTGGTATTGAACTTGTTTGGATTGGATTTTGAACTTGTTCATTTTGGACAACTTTCGGATTTGGTTTACGATGAAAAACCCTACTTGATATCTGATTGAGTATGATCTGATGTTAAATTTATCGATTTATGTGGCTAATGAAAATCGTTGAAAAATCGGGTAATGAATCCTCGTAGTTCAGTTATGACTTAAACTGTATTTATGAAAGGAATGAGTAACGTCAAAAATTTATGATTCGAAAAATAAGTTTCAAAAATTTTTACCTTGATTTTTGGAAAAGCCATGGATTTTCTTTAAAAATCGATTGGGGCGTTACAGTTAATCTCCACCGACCCATAGCCACTCCTCTTGAAACCCATGGAGAGAATCTGGAATCTCGGTGATCAAGTCACCAACTCTTAAACCACCCTGCGGCCTCCCTGAGCACGCATAACAGATTAGTGGGTCGGCCACTTGCCTATCAGCGCATCGCCTGAAAGTAAAAAGGCTTCTCATCTCTTCCACAGTTGGCATATCCCACCCCTTTTCCTTTAATAGCACCATAAGACCAATTATTCTCTTCCAAGTGTTTGGCGCTATTTGACACAAACCAAGGCCTCAATCCCTCAAGTAATCGGTAATCAATGCGGGGAGTGGAAAATGTAGTCCCGACATCAGAGAATCAGCGAAAACTCCCACACATCCAGGTGGAGGACATGTAATTCTTTCTCCAGGATAAGATGCGAAATGTCTCACGGTCGAGGGAACTTGAATTTTCTCTCATAGAATTACGATATCAGCGTCAGTCAATATACTCGGTTCCCCCCGATTCTCGTCTATAGGTTCAGACCACCGCCGAGCTGGCCGTCTCCAATATCTCTCTAAGGACATGCGTTCGCCTCTACTTTCTTATCCTCCTCAATGATATCTTTGTTCAAAGTCAATCTTTTTACGAGAAGGGGATCCCATCGGTAGTACTCAAGAGATAACTCTAAATCTTCATCATCAAATATCCTACTCTTTGAGATAGTACCACTACTACTAACCTCAGTTTGAGAAGTCATTGTTCCGAGAATAAGACAAAGAAAGAAAAATAGATGTTAAATTGACAAATATCAAGCGAAGAAACTAATTAGGGCAGACGCTTACCAAGAATATCGAAAGCCCTAAATTGCTGGAGACACAGAGGAATCGCACAAAATAAAAGTTGAAAAAGTAAGTCGAAGTGGTGTGAGCGCAAAATATCAAAGCGAGAAATAATAGATTGAGAGAATTGAAGGTAAAAAGTTTTCGCACAGTCAAAACCGACAATAATTTATAGGTTTTGATTTATGACTGTTGGCCAAACCCGGGATCGGCGCGTGTAACGGACGTGTTCCCAAACGACGCAATGTTACAGTAATGATTAATACACGTGGGCTAGTCTCGAAACGCCATGTCGTTCCATGATTCTATCCGTTGGACCCATTAAATGTGGATGTGTCTTTTAAGAAATGCCACGTCAGCTCAAACGTTACACAACCATCAGGAAAATGTGATGACAAAACCAAAGTGTTCTCATGTCGGTTTCTAAGTACAAAAGGAGTCGGTAAACAACAAAGTCGGAATTACTAAAGATATTAACGACATCAGCAGACATTTCATGACGCTCAAATATCCACTAATGTCGGGGGCCTCTCTGTTGATGACCGACTTGGTCTCATATGATCAGTTAAAGGCTAATCACCTCATCCCGTTAACAACCTTTCAGAAATAGCTGAACTTTGTTCAAGTCGGTACAGTTAGATAAATTACCGACTTCTAGACAGCCAAAAATAGAACCGAGTATCTATCAGAACCCAAAGATCGACTTCACCTACATCATGATTATTTACATTAAAGATTATCCATTCGTCCGACATCCGAGGGGATCAAATATCCAAGAAGGAGGTGCTGTATACTTTCAATTGGACCATCAAAACAAGGAATAATCATTGATGTTCCCTTATTTCATCACACACCGCTTTATTGAAGCTGCTCAACATTAAATGCGATCTTATCTGTCTCGGACAAAAGGACAAAAACAGCCGTACTATAAATAGCAGAATTTATGATTGTATGGGGATCTTTTTCAACACATTGTACACAAACTTGAAATGATCTCGGTCAATAACAAATAACCGACTTCCTGTACTCTCGTAAAATTATCAATAATATACAATTTTACATTGCTGTTTGTTAATTTGAGTTGTTAATTTCATACAACAACAGGATATATTACTAGAGACTGTGTATTGGAGTCGGATTTCATGATGACGTTGATGAAAATCAAGATATTGTTGAATTAACATATGTGCAGTAAGTCTTCGTAAAATTGAATTTCGCGAGTCCCACGATGAGGAGGTGAATGGGGGGGGGAGGGGGGTCATCTTGGGACTCGACGGTAATCCGATGACCGTCTGGTACTTTGGTCCCAAGATGATGCCCTCTCATTTACCTCCTCCTCGGTGGCATTCCGAAAACAAGGATTCTGGGACCTGAGTGGATTTACGGGTTCTAGAATGTTAGAAACATGTTTGTGCAATTACTTGGACGTGTCCTCGTTATTAACACTTTACATCTCATCATATTTTTTATTTACAAAAAAAAAGATAAAATTAAAAGACCCGCGAACCGCCGGAATCGTACCGATCCGGCGGAAAACCGGTGGGTCTACGAATCGCCAAGACCGGGCTGAGAACCGGTCCCGGACTGCACCTTCATCCGGTTCGGTCCCGGGCCTGGTCCAACTGGACCCCGCCGGGCTGGGCCGGGCCCAGACCCGTTGACTGGCCACGTCTACACGTTAGTAATGTACCTATAGGGTTAAGTTTACATGAGAATGATGCTCAGTGAAAGAAATGAGAATGAATCGTAGCCATTAGATCGGATGATCTAATGGCTAAATAAAAAGTCAAAATTATTTCTTCATTAAGGGCATTGTGATAATTTTCCACACTACACACATAGAGGTAGACTCCACTCCATAAGAGCATCCACAATGCTTTGTGTTCAATCCCAAAAAATTATATGCCACCTAAGAAATAGACCTAGTCTAAAAAGATATATTCTCCAATGCAAATAAAAGTAGAATGAGTTCTGCTGATGTGGCAGACAGAAAAAGAGACTCGGTCTCTCCTTAAGTCTATTTTAGACCCAAGTAGAGACCTAGTCTCTTTGCATTGAAGTGAATTTTTTTAATTTTACATAATTTTATCCATGTCATCCAAGACTTGAGTTTATTTACATGCCACATAGGAAAGACTGGACCCAATGCATTGTAGGCGCTCTAATAAATATCTTGCCAACTCCCTAACTCCACACGTCAATCACACCAATACTCTCTCTCTCTCTCTCTCTCACGCACACCACCCCACACTTCCGTCTCTCTCTCTCTCACACACACACACAACACACACCAACACACACCGTCACACTTGCACTCACCGGACAACCATTCCCAACGGCTCAACACACTGTAATTCCGTCGGACATCCACGACGGCGCCGTCGTCCCGTCTCCCGCCAGAACCATGTCTAACCGACGTCCCCAACCGCGAAACCGCCGCCGCCGTGGCTGCTAAACCCGTTCAGGCGTCGCCGCTAAGCCCGCCGAGGTCGCCGCCGCTAAACAAGTCGACGCCGCGCCAGTCCCGCCGTCTCCGTCATCATCATTCACTAGCAGTGGCAGCATCTTCATGGAGTCGGGGCCCAATCGCTCAGGGACGGCGGCGTGTGGTGGAGCCTGACTAGGAGCTCGACGAACCGCCGTCTAACATTGCGGCGTGAACCACTCCTCATCGTCGCCACCAAGCCACGGTAGGAATCTCGCCGCCGGAAAACTGCTGAAATCAATTTGGGAGTGGGGGATTTCTTGTAAGAATTTGATATTTTTTAGGGGCCTCTTAGCAATTTTTGATATTTTGTTTATATTTCAATTTCACCTCTGGGTCAAATTTGTATATAGGAAATTAATAAAAAAATAGTATTTTATATATTTTTTATACATATATTGAATAACATAAATAAAAATAATATAATTTTAAAACAATGTAATAATATTTTCTTTATACCTTTATAATATATTTGTTATATATTTTTTATACCTATATATAATATATTTTTTCTAACATACCAAACTTTCAGTATTACACTTTATATATCAACATGTTGCACTTTATATAACAATACGGTGCACTTTAAAAATAATAAGTAAACATAGTATCATACTAAAAACAGTTGTAATATACATAATAAATCATTCAATTATTTAGATCAATTAAGTTGACCGACCGAGTAAACCATATATTTCGGTTTGGTTTCAATTTAATGTGGGACAAAATTTCGTTCGAATCGATATGCACAATACCGGTCGACACGATGCACCATTGTGTTAGATGATTCGCACATTAATAACTGTTAGATTGCACATTATATTTTATTCATATAGAATATTACATTTTTAATAAAAAAACATAATATAAATTATTATACCAACAATATTACAACACTAAATATGATTTAATAATACAAATAATATTTATTTATATTATTCCAGTTTTGACATCCACTCGATCGATTAAACCAAACCGATCGATGATCCGACCAATTAATAACTATTTAATTTTGTAAAAATGAAACGGTTTTTATAATGTGCATGTAAATTCAAAAAATTGTGCATATAATTTATTGTTAATGTGCAATATATTAAACATCTGATAAATTATAATACTATCACACTATTAAAATAACATCTAATAAAAGTTCTAAAATTGCATAAGAATCCCTACAAATTATCTAATTTTCATTACAAAGCCCCCAAAAGAAAAACAACAAATTTTTTTCATTACACGCGCACAACATACGACACACACACACACACATGGGGCTGCAGCCACCCGATAGCTTCCGCCCTTCCGCCATCTCCCGCCCCGTTTCCCGTATGTCTTTTCCAGTCAGGGTCGTCACCGCCGTGACCTCACGACCTGGAAACAGGTCCCGTCACCCGCAAGGATCTGCGGCCATTAATGCCGGTCCCCGTCTCGCCAGCGCCGTCGCCACCGTGCTATTGCAGACTGTAAGCAGGTCTCTGTCACTGGAAAGCAGGTCTCAGTCGCTGCCGTTCGACGGCATGGTGGCCTCGCTGTACTGCGGTCATCGGGCTGAGAGAGGCGGTCGTGAACGTTGGGCCCGTCGAGATAGCAGAGGCTGATGGGAATCACGACAGGAATGGTGGCGGAGATACGGTTGTGGCATGGTGGTGTCTGAGTTCTCTACAATGGCGATGGCGAGGGCGAGAGAAATTGAGAGGGCAGATCGAGGGAGAGAGAGGAAGGAAGAGAAAAGGTGGAGAGAGAAAGTGAATTGGGTTTGATAATGTGGGCCCCACTTAATTAGATGGGTGTGTATGAAATTACATAATTGCCCTTAGATGTTTTAATTTGACCAAGATATGTCAAGTTATTTACCATATTTCCATTAATGATTGACATGTTTGACTTAATCTTAATCCTTGATATGATGTATCTAATGATCTAGATTTATTCTTATTTCTTTCACTGTCTACCATTCTCATACGATCCCAACTCTATATATATATATATATATATAGGATGTGGTTCAAATGAGAATCAAGTCTTAGTGTGAGAACCGCTATTTTTAATTGTGCGTGGTGCTATGATTGATTGTGTTTGATGCTATTTTTAAGTAGGATGAATTTTATTAAAAATAGCAACATAATTTATATTAGCATTTGTGAAAATGATAGCATTCTTTAATATTAAAAATAGCATCATACATAATTAAAAATAGCATCAAATTAGGTTCTCACGGTTCTCACACTAGGACTAGTTTTTATTGGAACCAACCCCTATATATATATATATATATAAATGTTTGATTATTTTTTAAATAGTAACTATTTTCCTCCAAAAAAATTATTTACTGTTTCGGGAAATTAAAGGTTGGATTCGCGAAGGTGCAGCGTCGGGAGTCGCTGGTTCATGACGAGAGGAGGGTCGTCGGAATTCAGGCGAGGGCGACGGGGCTGCTGCGTGGGCGAGATGAAAGTGACGACAAGGTGCCGAAAAACTTCAGAGGACAGGTGAATGGCGAGGGATGATGATGGCGAGCAAAAATTTCAGAGAACAGAGTGAGGGATAACGAGACGATGATGGTATGATGATGCTGCGATGATGGTGATGGAGGATTATGGTGATGAGGGAACAAAACGATCGTAGAAGAGATTTATCTCTCTGCTCTCTGCTCTGCGTGAATGAAGAGAAAGGTTGGGGCAATTGGTTGAAAAAAAATCTGATGGTGTGCGTATGAGAAAAGCGCAAATACATACATACATATATATATATATATATATATATATATATATATTCTTCCCCAATAAGACACATATACACACACTCACGGGCTGGTGTACACATGGGCCGGATTCATCGGGCTCGCGGGTTTCGGTTCAATAAAACGAATCGGCTCTCGGGCCCGACTACGTAGAAATAATACGGTTTTTCTCGGGCTCAAATAATACGCACAAATAAATAAACCGAATATGTATATATATTTAAAATACACATAATTAAAATTTTTAAAATAATAATAATATTAGTAAAAAACACAAATACACAATTTAATAATTTATAATAATAGCATTTAGACATTTTGGCAATTAAATAATATTTAGACAATTAAGCAATTAGACAATTAAATCACATTAGACATTTAAATAATTTTAGCATTCAACAAATAATAATAACAATAAATAAGATAAATAATAATATTAATAATCATAATAACAATAACAATAAATAATCCCCATTAATTCGTAAACGACGGGTTTACGAATCGGCTGGTTTCGACTACTGGTTTATCGGGCTCAATTTCATAAACTCCGAATATACATAACGCTCGGAAGAATAAAATATGACAACTCGTAAATCTTTAAATTTACGAAACCGACATAATATATATTTATTAGCACACACTAATAAATACATCATCAAGTAATTATTTCACTTTAGCAGTTTAATAAAATAAATAATAATGCCAACATATCCGAAAAATCCATTATTCAAACGGATTATATTCGGTTCACATAACTAAACTGAAATCATCGTACGACGAATGTTTTCCAATAAAACGATCGAGTACTCCAACCTTTTATTTAAGTCGACATAGCGACTAATAAAATGAATATAACCTTATAAATAATATTCGATAAATAGAATATCCCGAGGAATTCTATAAATCGAACGGGGCACTACAATTTACCCTCCTTAAAATATTTCCGTCCTCGGAAATGCAAAAGAAACACGCATCTGAAAGAAAACGATAGACTCACTCAGGAATTTCCAATCCCGAGGTCCGGGCATCATCCTCCGGAACACGGTTCCGTTCCCATGAGCTCTATCGCCTTATACTAAAAGGCATACACTCACATACAGGAACTAATCCGACTCGCCCTATGCTCATATGTTTACCTTCTTGCCTGGGAGGGTGATCAGTCCTATCCAAGCTCAGGCGTACATCCTCTTGCAAGGGACCAGTTAGGTTTAGCATATACTCATGAGTATCAACGACTTACTACATACCCAACAACACACAAGACCTCAACCGGTCGTTCAGTGTATTGTCAGCGTACTCTGACCACCTTACCATCAAGGTAGACACGTGACGCCAAGGTTCAGTCACACTGATAACTTGCTCACGATTTCATCACAAACCGTGCATCTTCATCAGAGACTATGACACGGTACCACATACATACAACTCGACACCAACAAGTTCATACTCTCCTGATATCGACTCCACGAGTCGAACTCAACCCTTATGCACAAACATAAGGCTTGACCAAAAGCAACACGACATTCCCTATTTTCCAACTTGAGAAACTCTCAAGTAAAGCATAGGGACTCAAAGACAACACTCCTTAATTAGAAATCATCGATTTAAGGATTCATACACATATTAGTGGGACTTGGAGTTCTCGGTTCAAGGCTTGCAAGGAAAAGTTTAAATAGGCTAACCAAATGGTCCAGCATGATACGATTCGAACAGTTCGGGAAAACATCGTTGGTTGGCCGTACACACTGGCCTGGGGAGTTCGTGCGTACGGTGAAGGCGGCTGCAGTTCAATTGCGAGTCAACGGTCGGCCGTGCACAAGCCTCCCGTCTCTCAGCATGGTCGTGCGTGCTCAGCCACCACTTCGTGTGGACCCAGCCAGGGTCGGCATTCGGTTCAAGGTTCCAAGTCCACTATTTCCAAACGACACACTAAAACATGCGAATAGATCACACGGTTGTGATAGACGAGAATTCTCAAGAGAATTCAAGTATGGTTGACCTGTCGGGAGTAATCCCAACCAATAGCTCCTGATGGGAAAATACAACAACTAGCTCGCTTGGCTTCGCCTTGCTTGCATTCTTTGAAAACATTTTATGTTTAAGTCTTTTAAGTTGTTGGATATTTTGGCTTGCTTAATATACTTAGTTAAGACATTCATGGATCATACATACTACATGGATCAAGAACTAAATCACTTAGGTCATATAATCGAGCATTTTGATGATGCGTGCCGTTTTCGGAAATCAACTAGTGATTTTGAAAAACATGATATGCGCAGCGATTTTCAAATGATCACATATAGCAGCACATAAGTCGATATAACATGAAACCAGTGGCATGTGATTTATAAGACATAGATCTACAACTCTCAAGAACAACGTAAAATCAGACGAAGTCATTATCCATGTGATAAATCAGCAAACATTTAAAATAAGAGTGTAGTTAAAACATTCAAACAGGGTGGCAGAATTTTAAAGATAACTCGAGCTATAGTCATGATAAAAATATGAATATGGTACTCATAGAAAGATAAGTAATAAAGCTACAATTGTTGTGAAGACAACTTTAACAAATTCTGCCACCGGCACATAGATAATTTAACAATAACACAAAACATAGTTGCAGTCCGGAAATGAAAATGGATAACTTACAGCACTTCAGTAAAACAACAATAACTCAACCTATAGAACTCTAAATCATACAAAATCAAAACCTACAGAATCTAAACAAGGAAATCCGCATATTTATTGAGAGTATATTTACATATAATCACGTTTAAGGCATCAATTCAGAGCATACATTCAACACTTGAATACAGTCCTGGTTTCATAAAAACTGGGGGTACATCCCATTAGAAAAATCATATAAAATCAAACAAAACTACAAACTGCATAATTTCAATTTGCACATGCAGCTGACAACAATTATTATATTTGTTATGAAGAATGCATTTTCATACAGGCACGTTAAGATATTCAAAAATAGCCATGAACTACGGTCAAAATTTCTGTCCGAGTTTATCAATACTGCATGCTTGTCTAAATTAGAAAATTTATATAAGATCCATTTCAACTCCAAATGACAAAATTCCAAAACTCACTGACTCCTAACTCAGAGCACTACATAATTTAAGAAGAACACTTGTCCAAGAAATAGAATCTTGGTCGACAAAAACAGAGTCTAACTGAGGCTCGAATTTTTGGGTTTTCATGCAATTTAACAACTTAAAGTGCTCGGACAACACATAGCATCGAATCACATAAATTACACGTTAAGCAAGCCTCGATATTCATTCTTAAGACTTAACATTCAATAAATCGACACACGTTGTCCGAGGTCCAACTCGGTCTTATTAAACACGATAGAAAAATAACATCTTACGATTCCCACTTGAATTATTATATATTTTAATTTGATAATACAGAGCAACAGAAACTGGACGCACAATTGCCAAACTTTGGCCAAAATTCTTAAAATGAAAATGATATCAACATGGTTCTTGTTCGGGATGGATCATAGGAGTTTGAAATTTAATTCATCAGAATGGTTTAAAGACATTTAATCGAATTTCGAAAAGTCCAAAACAGCGATAAACAACCACCGCTACAAGGGTCACGAATAAAGTTTCACTCTTCACACTCGACGAAACTCAATCGACACGAGGTAAGAGTTCGGATAACAACACAAGGCTCCGACTCACCTGATTAAATCACAGCGACTCGAGGCTCGATTTTTGAAATCGAGAGTCCGGATTTCCACGAAAAACTCAAGAAAATAACCAACGTATAGAATAAGCATACGAATCTATATATACCCGACGAACCAACGGATTTTCAAATCCAACCGATGAAAAACGAGCGGATTAAGACCGGGGAAAATTTTAATCACCATATCGAATTTCTATTAAACAAAACCTCAAGTCAGATCTTAACTCTATACCGCTAGAGTTCAAGTTTGAATATACGGAGGTCTACAACTCTTCTTGAGTTCACCACTAAGTACTAGAGTTCAATAATGCAGAAGTAGGAGGATAAATTCCTAAGCCCCAATTAACAACATATTCATATCATAAGCAGTCTTATTACTACTTAGGAAGAATACCAATTTTCCATCACATTTCACATCATAGGTATTTTCATTGATACTTATTTAAACACATACCTTAAGCAATTTAAACTTAATCAGGAATCTCATACCTGGGTTGGCGAGGAACGACGAAAGCGAGTGGTCATATGCAAATAATTCACATAATTCACATATACCAGTCTACAGAAATGCAGACTGGCTCTGATACCAAACTGTAATGCCCCACTTTGATTTGCTGAAAATCAGACTTTTTTTTTTTTCCAACGACATAACAAATTTCATTCCAAACAAATGGAGAATGTACACAAGGGATAACCCCTACCAAATAAATACAGAGAGGCCATGCACGACTGCAGCCTAACCGAAACAGAAACCCAAAAACAATAACATACATACTAATCAAGCATGCTAATACATCCAATGGACTAATCAGAATACAGACTTTCCGCAAACTAAAGACAAACCACTGCTAATGCTAGCCTAGCCTATCCTCGGTTCAACATTAAAATGAATTCGAGCTTGAATTTGAGAAGTCCATCCAATCCCTACAAGCAGCCTTTATAATCCATCTTTCTGGTAGTTTCTCTCCTTCAAAAACCCAAATATTCCGGGCTCTCCAAAGCCACCACAGTATATAGGTGGATAATTGGATTCGGTGTTCAGATATTGATTTAGAAGGCATAGAGCTGATCCACCACCACCATTGCTTGAAGCTAAGCTGCTCTTGACTGACTCTGTTCCATTGCACAGGTGCAATCATCCACACCTTCTGTGCTCTTTCACAAAGGAACAGCACATGTTCCTGGCTTTCTGCAGCCTCCCCACAAACTTTACACCGGATATCAAGATCAAGGCCCCTGGATTGCAGATTCACATTTACAGGCAAAATATTATCAATACATTGCCATATGAAATGCTTAACTTTCCCAAGTACCTTCAGATCCCAACACCTTAACCTGGCTTTTTTGTTGTTACCAGCCAAATAGCTACACTCAGCCACCTCAGACCTGCATACATTTGCAGCAGACAAGATCCTATAAGTGCTTTTAACAGAGAACTTCCCTTTGTCAATGAAGGGGCACTGCCATTGATCAGCCAACAAAGGGTTCAGTGTTTTGATATTCAATATTTTTGCAGCATCCTCCTCAGAAAATAATGCTTGAACCAAATTTTGATCCCAACTGCAGCCACCAGCAATTAACAAGTCTTTCACCCAGAACATTTGCTCATTTATAATAACCCTTAAGGAAGGTTTCCCCCCAGCCACACCTTGCACCCATTTATGATCAGACAGCTTGGTCCTAGCACCATTTTCAAAATTCGTTTTTCAAAATCCATATCATTAAGGCATTATCTTGATTTCAATTCATACTTGAAACCTCACAGGAATTCATTACTCGGTTTTTCACATGGACTTCATTGTTCTAAAACCAACAGTTCACATGATATCCAAATAACACATTCAGCATGAATATCCAAACATAGCTCAATAATAAGAACCAAATCATATGTTCAAATCCAACATAATTCAAACGAAATGGTCTGAAATGAAATATCATGTTCATAACCCAAAAACAACTCAAGTTCATCAATTCGGGTTAACTTATTCAAAATAATGCGAAAGCAAATAATACAAATATGACCATCCACTCGCCATCCTGCCGTCGCGCCTGCCTTGCTTAACCTGAAATGTTAATTTCAGGTGGGGATGAGCACAGTAGAAAAAGTAGTGCTCACCACTACAATAAATTATATACAATAACAGTTAGGCATGGTTGCAGCATGAACACGAAACATTCAATTATCACATCTCCTAATCATAACATTTTTACTCAATGTGCACACCTATCATTAGCCATTGAAGGACATACAGCTCACAACAATGGGAGTAAAATACCAAAGGACATACAGCTCACATCGGCCTTGCCTATCATTAGGCTAGGGAGACTGCCTATAGAAAGGCACCGTTGAAGGACATACAGCTCACAACGACTGGGACAACCGCTCGAAGGACATACAGCTCATAACGAGGGTTACATAGTTCAGACGCATGCATTAATCACGCCAAGCAACAAATGTAAATAATTTAAGGCATTAGACGATTTTTAAATAAAACTCACCTGGTCGCGAAAAGGAGATAATTACGAAAGCACGGATAGGCGGCGAGCTCGGCTCGTCAATCACCTACATTAAGTCCAAATTCTATAATCAACATCTATTCTGACTTAAACGGAAAATCACAATCATACTTAGTCGAACTTGATTCAACTAAGTTGTTCGTGAAGTCCTGTGGACGTTGGAACACTTAGAATCGACATCTAGACTGAACCAAATTTACATGGGAGTTCACATAATCCAAGGCAAAGATTGACAAAGTCAAACACTCAAGGAACAGACAACGAGATGATTCACAGTTTTTATTTTCAAAAACCATATATCTAAAATACTAGATTTAAACCACAAAATAAGTTGGTCTGGTTATGATTCGAATTTAACCCTAAAATTTTAACCAAAATGTCACCTTCCAGAGTTAAGCAAAACCACAAATTTTTAGCTATAAATCCCAAGTACACTATTTGATAAAATTCACACAAGATATCAGCAAAATCGAGTCATGAATTTATACTTAAACCTAATGAAGGAATCAGGACTTGAAAATTTAACACCTCAACATAAAGCATGTAAAAATCTCAGTCCTTAACATTAACTGATTCTATTTTTAAAAATTCATACGAGATTCAGCAGTTTATCAAATTTAATTCAAAACCGAATCAAAATAGACTCAAAAAATTCTCATCTTTTAACTGCATGATTCTACACATGAAATAAAAAGCTCAACAAAATATCAGAATTTTGCATCTAACAACCGATTTATAATAATTCAAACAACTTTCAGCAGATTCAATAAATAAATTATTAACCATATTAAACTTAGTCTAAACATTCTATCAATTTTACACAGCATATAAATATCATATAGACAGGACATACTAAACTTTCAGCTCATTTGATTCACGAACGAATTTACTAAGCAATTAACAAAATTCTGACCAGAAATCATTTTATTTATTAAAAATAGCTACAGGCCTCTAAAAATTACGAAATTTTTACACAATCTAGAAAATGAACAGAAAACATAACCATAAAAATTTCAAGTTATGCCGAGCATTATGCGATTTTTAAAAATTAAAACACCAAAACAGCGATATATAAGTTCGACAATTCAACAATTAATTCATAACACGAAATTTCTCGTCCGAGGCCTTCTCGTAAGACCAAGGACTCGACATTGTTCCATTATCCACTGACTTACACGAGTTTCAAGGTCTCGCTCTATTCTTTTAAAAATCGAAGAGATCCCGAACACATCACATTATCGCACATACATTAAATTGCAACGAGCACTTCACGACAATGAACACATAACGCAATAAAATATATACGAGTTAAACAAGACGGGATCGACTAGGTACCGTTCTCGAGAAATAAACGTTCGAAAAAAACGAAAGTAAACGAACGACACGCGAAGTCGGCTCGAGGCTCGACGGCAAGCTTCGTCGCGCGGAAAGGAAGTGCACCGGCGGCTCGATCATTGGAAGCGGTTGCTTGAACGCCGGAGATGGCCAGCGAGTTGCTGCTCGAAGAGAGGAGGAGGGTCGTCGGGGCTTGCAGCGGCTTGCTCGGAATTCGCCGGAAGTGGTCCTGATCGCAGCTGGGGCCGGCGGGATTCGCGAAGGTGCAGCGTCGGGAGTCGTTGGTTCACGAAGAGAGGAGGGTCGTCGGAATTCAGGCGAGGACGACGGGGCTGCTGCGTGGGCGAGATGAAAGTGACGACAAGGTGCCGAAAAACTTCAGAGGACAGGTGAATGGCGAGGGATGATGATGGCGAGCAAAAATTTCAGAGAACAGAGTGAGGGATAACGAGACGATGATGGTATGATGATACTGCGATGATGGTGATGGAGGATTATGATGATGAGGGAACAAAACGATCGTAGAAGAGATTTATCTCTCTGCTCTCTGCTCTGCGTGAATGAAGAGAAAGGCTGCGGCAATTGGTTGAAAAAAAATCTGATGGTGTGCGTATGAGAAAAGCGCAAATACATATATATATATATTCTTCCCCAATAAGACACATATACACACACTCACGGGCTGGTGTACACATGGGCCGGATTCATCGGGCTCACGGGTTTCGGTTCAATAAAACGAATCGGCTCTCGGGCCCGACTACGTAGAAATAATACGGTTTTTCTCGGGCTCAAATAATACGCACAAATAAATAAACCGGATATGTATATATATTTAAAATACACATAATTAAAATTTTTAAAATAATAATAATATTAGTAAAAACACAAATACACAATTTAATAATTTATAATAATAGCATTTAGACATTTTGGCAATTAAATAATATTTAGACAATTAAGCAATTAGACAATTAAATCACATTAGACATTTAAATAATTTTAGCATTCAACAAATAATAATAACAATAAATAAGATAAATAATAATATTAATAATCATAATAACAATAACAATAAATAATCCCCATTAATTCGTAAACGACGGGTTTACGAATCGGCTGGTTTCGACTACTGGTTTATCGGGCTCAATTTCATAAACTCTGAACATACATAACGCTCGGAAGAATAAAATATGACAACTCATAAATCTTTAAATTTACGAAACCGACATAATATATATTTATTAGCACACACTAATAAATACATCATCAAGTAATTATATCACTTGGGCAGTTTAATAAAATAAATAATAATGCCAACATATCCGAAAAATCCATTATTGAAACGTATTATATTCGGTTCACATAACTAAACTGAAATCGTCGTACGACGAAGGTTTTCCAATAAAACGATCGAGTACTCCAACCTTTTATTTAAGTCGACGTAGCGACTAATAAAATGAATATAACCTTATTAATAATATTCGATAAATAGAATATCCCGAGGAATTCTATAAATCGAACGGGGCGCTACAATTTCAAATGATCATATATGGCAATTACAGCTCATTATTTAAGGAAATAATTAAGTCATATTTTAAGATTGCTTAATTACTCAAATCCTGTTAATTAATTAATGTATGATATATAGTGGACGAATTTATTTTTAGCACTGATGGTTGTTTCTATAGGAAATAAATTAATCAATATATGGTATAAAGTGAGCAAATTTATTTAGGTTATTTGCTAACTATTTTTTTTTTTTAGAAATTTGTTGAAAAATTAATCAATATACGGTGTATTTTTTCTGTAATGCGCACGCTAATATATTGGTTTTTAGGAATGGGTTTCAATTTTTGTTTCAAGTTTTCGTATAAATATAATAAAATTATTGTAACTCTGACAAAATAATATGAACTGATATTTTGATATAATGTGTGTGTATCGATATTTTTTTTTTGTAGAAAAAGCTCTGGTCAATTTTTTGTTTTTTTTTTGGTATAATTAGTGGGTCTTGATTTAATTTATTTTTTGTTACGACATTTAAACTAATTTTTGTGTGAAAGGCACTGTTCATTTTTTAGCGTTATTAAGTGTGTCGATTTTTTTGGCATAAAAAATCTTATGACTTATCTTTTACTCAACTATTTAAATTTTTTTACTCGGATATTTTGTACAAAAATAAATTTATTTTATTTAATTAAATAATATAAGTTTTTATATTTATACTTATTATTCACATAGGTTTTTAATATGAGATAAAATTTTATCAAAATAATTATTTTATGGAATCACATTATAGTCAAATCGAATTTCTGAATGAAAATTTTGAAACGACACGAATTATTATCAATTACATGCAGTGCACGGGATGTGTACTAATTTTAGATAGATATTTTTATGTAATTTTGCACAATTTAAATTTTATATAACATTTTCAATAAATTATATAGGTAAATTGTATTATATATTGATTCCATGTTTCTAGTTTATAAATATTATTTAATGATATTTTTAATTTATAAATATTAATTAATATCCATTACCCATGCATCGCACGGAATCTGTACTAGTATAAAAATAAAACAAAATGTTATTATATTTTATTTTACATTGTTATCATAAATTAAACTATTTTTGACGTGCGAAATATGAGTCAATAGGTGGAAAAATCTTTTTAAGTTAAAATTGATTTTTATGTACTGAAATTGTTAGATATGCTGTAAAAGCTTGGCTTTCAGATATGAACAATTCTATTTTGATCTGACAATCATGTTTTAGTGAAAGTATATATATGTTTGCAGTTTATTTATTTATGCAATCATACTCCTTGTCTTACATTGAGATAGTGTGGTTCGTGGTGTCTCGAACAGAAAGGTCACATATAGGTTCCTTGTACGACTAAATTAATTGTTCACAGTCTAGACTGTCAGTGGGACCCCACTTGGAAAAAGACTGTAGTGTATTCTTGATTCAGTTGACCTTGAGTGGAGAATTACACTAGTACTTATGCTGAATATTTAGCAGGACCGCCGGAAGGATAAGATTATGAGACTCACTAATCGTTGTTGTAATCTATACCTTCAGGTGATTGACGCGTTCTCTAAAGCTGTAAGATAATATAAAATAGTCGTGTATATTCATTACTTGTTTATTTGGTTTACCAAGGGTGATTCCTAATTTGTTAGGATGACATACTCGGTACTTTGGTAAATGAGAATGTTTATATGACGAACTATTATAAATTATTTATGGTCATAGTGTTCCAGTGCGTTGGATTGATGACGTCTCTGAAATGAGCTCAGAAAGGAATATTGTGTTAAACCCTGCAGGTGGATGTTTATCCGACACAATGAATAAAGTTCTGAGTGGTCCTAATTTCGGAAATGAATAAGAAGTTGATTAATTATCTTGTATGTAATTTAATTAATCCGCAGACAATATATCTTGAACATGAGGAGGTAAATCGATCAATTAGATTAATATTTATTAAACAAGTGTAGGTTTGATTTAATTGATTAAATTGGAGCCAAATGGGGAGAACAATAATAATATTCTAGTGGGATATATTATTACTTAATTTTATTAGGATTTTAGGAATTAATTATATTCCATATTTAAAAAGACTTAGGGAATATTCCTTCTAGAATATTACCTAGGGTTAGGAGACTAGAGAGTCTTCTAAAAGGTGATGTTAGGAGAAAGGAATCATGACCTTGTATGGATTAGTTTATGGAGTAGAATTAGGATTCCTTGGCCTAATGGGATAAGCCCATATTTGACACCTCCTTAAGGTCCCTAATGGAGCCTATATATACACCATGTCCCAACCTCCGGTACATCATCATTGAGGGCCGATTTTTCCATCTTCAAAAGAGGGAAAATTGTCTTGATCAAGAGTTAGGGAGATTCAATTATTCGTACCACCAAGATTAATTGAAGTAGGTTTTTAGGTAATCCATTGGAATATTTTAATGTGACATTTATCAAACCTTAAAGATCAAAATATTCCAGTCATCTTCCCCCAGCCGACTACCGCCGTCCGCCGCCGTCATCCTCGCCGGAAATCGGCCGCCGCCGCCGATCGCGATCGAGACCTGCCCAAGCCTAGCCGCGCGCCGATCGCGAGCCCCGCCCGCAACCGCGCACAGCCACTGCTCGCACCCAGACCTTAGCCGTGAGTTCCCATGCGATCATCCTTGCTTGTGTTCGTGGCTTGCCGTCCCTGTGCACGAAGACCTCGAGCCTAGTGACCCGATGCGACCGCCCGCGTGTGCCAGTCGCGAGACCTTGTCCGCGTCGACCTAGGACTCCAGTCCAGCACGCGCGCGCGCCCAACGACCTACTGCCACCAGCGTGTCACACCTGACGCGACCAACCAGTGACATACACCACACAGCCAGACCGCAACCGGCGCCTGTCCGTGACTCGCACCTGTCCGCGACCCGAACCGCTGTGACCCGAGACTGATCCGAACCTGCCCAACCGGCCTGAGCCTTAGAAGTTCATTCCGGTGATTCGTTTGTGATTCAACACTCGACTAAAGTCGACAAAGGACAAACTCTTCAACCGATTGACTTGTGGTAATCAGATGATCTCCATCAAAGGAAATCAGAAACGTCTCTGAGTCGACAAAAATTTTAAGAGGTAATGTCCTAATCCTAATTATAGATTCCGCTGCGTTAGGATTTATTTTGATAAGTTCAATACTATGCATGTCATTGACATTCCTCATAGAACCCAACAACTGGTATCAGAGCCCAGGTTAATTCAACTTTGTGCACATTTTGAATTAGGACTTGCCTATTTACATTAATTAATTGCGTACGGACGCAGCGGCATAGTAGATTAGAAATTGCAATTCTTTGCAGGTGATTTCGAATCCGACTATTATGGCCCGTATGTATGATTTTAATTCATGTTTTGAATGTATGGTGTTTTATAAGCCTCGGACATGTCGAGGAGTTTTTGGGTTGGTGAATGCTTGTAATAAATTATTCGCACAGTGGGACACTGCATAGTTTATTGCTTTAATAGAAAACTCGTGTACGACTCCTGCGCGGGTCATAGGATGAATTATGTAATTGTTGTTATTATTCATTATTGATCCGACGGATGTGGACCAAACTCGACGGAGCGAGATGACAAACACACAGACGGATGCCATGGTGATGATCCAATGGCTACTTTCCCGGAGACAACCTATTCAAGAAGAAGAGTTGGAGTCACTGCGAAAGGGGCGTTCCAATACCTGAGACGGAAAACACACTCAAGCAAAAGACAGGATTGTGTTTCTCCGTAATATTGGAGATTAATTAATGGCCATAGTAGTTGGATTATAGTTCCTAGTTTATTATTGCTCATTAATTATGCATGTACTTATTTGCTTTATGTGCAAATTAAAATAGGAGCATGTCTAGGAAAAACTCTTAAAATAAAAATTATATTAAGTGTGTAATGGGTTGAAATAAATTACATCCAAAGCCTCCATTATAGGTTTGTTAGTGAAGTGTTTTAAATCGACCCAAAGGATGGTTTATTTCACAGTTCACAAGAACGAATTTCCTTCGAGATGGTTATGGTGAACTATTTCAAAAGCGTAGGGGTCATCCAAAGGTGGACGTATAATTTTGGTAGTAAACTTAGTACCAATTAATGGGTTACACTTAAAGCGCTAATAATTACGATGTTCCCAAAGGAAAAGGTTGTTTTTATTTTGCACTGGCCAAAAGATGAACCGACTATTAATTAAGTATTGTTTAGACGGTATGTTAATTAATGGGATTATTCCCTCCTCTTGCGATAGCTTGAACCGTAGACATCCACACTCCGTGGCCTGCGGTGAATTTAATTAAATATTGTTTGAAGGGGATCAATATTTGATGTTAAATTAAAAAATACTTGACTAAGTAAAAACTATGTGTGCATGATCCCAGGAATTCAAAATGTCTTTCAATCCGTTGTCCGTTATTCTCAAAGAAAACAAACTTGTTGGTCCCAATTACATTGACTCGAAAAGGAACTTGGATATAGTGTTAACTGCTGAAGGGTACAAATTTGCTACTGTTGAGACTTGTCCGGATGTGCTTACTGATGATGCGCCAGATAATGAGAAAGAGGTGTATGCGAGGTGGAAAAAAGTTGACGAGATGGCGAAGTGTTACATCCTGGCATCTTTGTCAAATGTACTTCAACATCAACATCAATCTATGGACACTGCATCAGAGATGCTTCTTAATCTCAAGGAGTTATTTGGTCATCAGACGCGGGCTGCCCGACAAGAAGCCATGAGGGTTTTGATGAATATGACCATGCGTAAGGGCACTTCCGTGAGGGAACATGTTCTTGGTATGATGGCCCAGCTGAATGAGCTGGAGGTTCTTGGGGCTTTTATTGATGGGGAAACCCAAGTTGATATAGTGCTCTAGTCTTTGCCGAAGAGCTTTGAACAATTCCGGTTGAATTACAACATGCATATGATGTTGATGACTCTTCGAAACTTGTTGCTGAGCTTCAGTCGGCAGAGGGCCTGTTTCGTCACAAAGCCTAGGCGATGGTTGCCATGCGGGGTGAAGGTTCTTCTTCCAGGCCTTCTAAGGGTAGAAAGAGGAAGAAGTCCGCGGGAAAGGGAAAAGCGGTCATGAATGATTCACGACCTCAGCAAGCTGCAAAGAAGCCGAAGGGCAAGTGCCACAAATGCCAGCAGAAGGGACACTACTGCCCTCTCCTCAAGAAGGGCGATAAAGGTACATCTTTTTCTTTAGTCGTTGAAACATGTTTAGTGGTGTTATCTATCAGTACCTGGTGTGTAGATATAGGAGCCACTGATCATGTCTGTCATTCTATGCAGGGGTTCTAGGAAACCAAACGGCTTAGGGAAGGAGAAGTCACCATCTACTTGGGCGATGCTAGTATAGCGTCAGCAGTTGAAGTGGGAGATGTTTATTTAGATTTTGGTTTAGATAGAACTTTGGTTTTGAAGGATTATCTCTATGTTCCTAGTTTTAGAAAGAATTTGATCAGTTTCTAAGTTGTTTATGAACGGTTTTTCTACTATTTTTTATAATGAAGTTATTATTCGTTTTGGCAAAAAGTTCATATGTCGTGGTTCATTAGTAGGCCATCTATATATTCTAAGACCAAAGTTATCTCCACTGCAACAGAAACAATTACTTAATTCATCATCTAATCTGAATAAGAGAAAAGAACCTTCGAAAATAAATGAAACATATCTTTGTCATCTAAGACTTGGTCATATAAACCTTAGAAAGATTCAAAGGTTGGTAGAAAATGGGCCCTTGGGGTCGTTAGAAGTCGAGGCTTTTCCAACTTTTGAGTCTTGCCTGGAAGGCAAAATGACTAAGAGGGTTTTTAAATCAAAGGGGAATAGAGCCGAAGATCTGTTAGGGCTAATTCATTCCGATCTATGTGGTCCTATGTCTATTCAAGCGAGAGGTGGTTTCGAGTACTTCGTTACATTTATCGATGATTACTCGAGGTATGGGTATATTTTTCTATTGCACCGCAAGTCATAATGCTTTGAGAAATTCTTAGAGTATGAGGCGGTTGTGGAGAAGCAATTAGGAAAAAGTATCAAGTCATTGCGATCTGATCGTGGTGGCGAATATCTCTCGAATGAATTTAGAGACTACTTGACGGATAATGGGATTATCTCCCAGCTAACTGCGTCAGGCACTCCTCAGCAGAATGGCGTAGCAGAACGAAGGAATAGGACTCTTATGAAGATGGTTAGGGCAATGATGAGTTATAGTACATTACCCGATTCATTTTGGGGGTATGCCCTAGAAACAGCAGTTTACGTTCTGAACAAAGTACCCTCTAAATCAGTATCGTCTACACCATTGGAGTTGTGGTCTGGACGCAAGCCCAGTCTAAGACATCTCAGGATTTGGTGCAGTCCAACACATGTGCTGAGAACCGATACTGATAAGTTGGAACCTAGAACAGAAGTAAGGCTGTTTTTGGGATATCCTAAGGAAACAAAAGGTGGTCTATTTTATAGTCCCAAGAACCAGAAAGTAATCGTTATCACGAATGCGAGGTTCTTGAAAGAAGACTATGTATTAGATCACAAGCCCAGTAGTAGACATGTCCTTGAGGTAAAGGGAGTGAGTACTTCAATACCGAGTGTGCTAGATGTTACATCACAAAATACTTCAACACGTATCGCTGATGATACACCTGAGCAGGTAATACCTCGCCGTAGTGGGAGGGCTGTCCGGCAGCCCGAATGATTCATGGGTCTGGGAGAGTCTTCTGAGGCCATCCTGGATGTTCTTGAAATCGACCATGGACATATAATGAGGCACTCCAAGATCGGGACGCAGAGTCTTGGAAAAAGGCGATGAAGTCTGAGATGGATTTTATGGATTCCAATTAGGTCTGGGTTGTTGTAGAACCACCCAGTGGCGTGCATACCATTGGATGCAAGTGGGTCTATAAGAGAAAGAGAGAAGCAGATGGGAAGGTTGAAACCTTCAAAGCTAGGCTTGTTGCGAAAGGGTATACTCAGAAAGAAGGGATCGATTATGAGGAAACTTTTTTGCCGGTAGCTATGCTGAAATCCATCAGGATTCTCTTAGTTGTAGCCGCTCATATAGATTATGAGATTTGGCAAATGGATTTTAAGACTGCTTTCCTTAACGGGAATTTATATGAGGACATCTATATGCAGCAACCAGAAGGATTCATTGCAAAGGGACAAGAGCATCTAGTCTGTAAGCTGAAAAGGTCCATTTATGGACTAAAGCAGGCTTCGAGGTCTTGGAACATCCGTTTTGATGAGGTTGTCCAGTCGTATGGATTTACCCATTGTCCAGATGAGCACTGTGTGTACAAGAAAAGTGAAGGAAACGTGGTGGTGTTTCTAGTGCTATACGTAGATGATATTCTTCTCACTGAAAACAGTGTGAAAATGTTATCAAACGTAAAGGTATGGTTTTCCAAGAAGTTTGATAAGAAAGATTTGGGAGAGGTAGGACATGTTCTCGGTATCAAGGTCATTCGAGACCGAGATAAGAGAAAGTTGTGCCTATCCCAATCTACATACATAGACACTGTCCTAAAGCATTTCAACATGCATGATTCAAAGAAAGGGGATTTGCCTTTCCGACATGGAATCGCTCTATCTAAGAAGATGTCCCCGAAGACTCCTCAAGAGATAGAGGACATGAAGGCAGTTCCTTATGCATCGGCAGTAGAAAGCCTCATGTATGTGATGTTGTGTACGCGACTTGATATCGGTTATGCAGTAGGCATGGTAGATAGATATCAGAGTAATCCAGGACTGGAACATTGGTCTGCGGTAAAGTATATACTCAAGTACCTGAGAAGGACTAAGGAGTACATGTTAATTTACTAGGTAGATGAATTGCTTCCATTGGGTTACACGATTCTGACTTCCAGGCAGACCGGGACGAAAGCAAGTCAACCTCAGGGTTTGTGTTTACTTTAGGAGGAGGAGCCATTGTGTGGAAGAGTGTCAAGCAGATATGCGTGGCAGACTCAACCATGGAAGCTGAGTATCTAGCACCCTCAGAGGCAGCGAAAGAAGCTGTTTGGCTTACGAATTTTCTCTTCGACCTTGACGTGGTGCCGAGTTTGCCTGCAGCCATTACAGTGTTCTGTGATAACAGCGGAGCAGCAGCAAATTCGAAGGAGCCACGAACTCATAAAGCAAGTAAACACATAGAGCGCAAGTACCACCTGATACGAGAAATTGTTGGACGAGGAAAAGTCGTTGTTGCCAAGATACAGTCAGAGGACAACTTAGCAGGTCCTTTTACGAAGAGCCTACCGGCGAAAGTCTTTTCAAGACACATAGAAGGAAAGAGAGTCAGATGTTACGGCGACATATTAGACTAGTCTTTGAGAATTAGATTGAAAGAAAATTGTGGTTAGTGATAGCCATGAGCTTATTATGCATAAGTGGGAGATCGTTAGATATGCTGCAAAAGCTTGGCTTTCAGATATGAACAATTCTATTTTGATCTAGCAATCATGTTTTAGTGAAAGTATATATATGTTTGCAGTTTATTTATTTATGCAATCATACTCCTTGTCTTACATTGAGATAGTGTGGTTCGTGGTGTCTCGAATAGAAATGTCACCTATCGGTTCCTTGTAAGACTAAATTAATTGTTCACAGTCTAGACTGGCAGTGAGACCCCACTTGGAAAAAGACTGTAGTGTATTCTTGACTCAGTTGACCTTGACTGGAGAACTACAATAGTACTTATGTTAAGTATTAAACAGAACCGCCGGAAGGATAATATTATGAGACTCACTGATCGTTGTTGTAATCTATACCTTCAGTGATTGACGCGTTCTCTAAAGCTGTAAGATAATATAAAATAGTCGTGTATATTCATTACTTCTTTATTTAATTTACCAAGGGTGATTCCTATATGAGAATGTTTATATGACGAGCTATTATAAATTATTTATGGTCACCGTGTTCCAGTGCGCTGAATTGATGACGTCCCCAAAATGAGCTCAGGAAGGAATATTGTGTTAAACCCTGCAAGTGGATGTTTATCCGACACAATGATTAAAGTTCTGAGTGGTACTAATTTCGGGAATGAATAAGAAGTTGATTAATTACCTTGTCAGTAATTTAATTAATCCACGGACATTATATCTTAAACATGGGGCGGTAAATTAGTCAATTAGATTAATATTTATTAAGCAAGTGGAGGTTTGATTTAATTGATTAAATTAGAGCCAAATGGGGAAAGCAATAATAATATTCTAGTGGGATATATTTTTATTTAATTTTATTAGGATTTTAGGAATTAATTATATTCCATATTTAATATTCAAAGACTTAGGGAATATTCCCTCTAGAATATTACCTAGGGTTAGGAGACTAGAGAGTCTTCTAGAAGGTGATGTTAGGAAAAAGGAATCATGACTTAGTATGGATTAGTTTATGGAGTAGAATTAGGATTCCTTAGCCTAATGGGATAAGCCCATATTTGGAACCTCCTTAAGGTCCCTAATGGAGCCTATATATACACCATGTCCCAACCTCTTGTACATCATCATTGAGGGCCAATTTTTCCATCTTCAAGAGAGGGAAATTTGTTTAGATCGAGAGTTAGGGAGATTCAATCATTTGCACCACCAGATTAATTGAAGTAGGTGTTTAGGTATTCCATTAGAAGATTTTAAAGTGATATTTATTAAACCTTAAAGATCAAAATATTCCGGTCATCTTCCCCAGCCGACTGCCCCCGTTCGCCGTCGTTGTCCTTGCCGAAAATCCGCCGCTGCCGCCGCCACCGATCGCGACAGAGACCTGCCCGAGCCAAGCCGCGCGCTGATCGCGAGCCCCGCCCGCAATCGCGTATAGCCACAGCTCGCGCCCAGACCTCAGCCGCGAGTTCCCGTGCGATCGTCCCTGCTCGTGTTCGTGACTCACCGTCCTGTGCACGAAGACCTCGAGCCCTAGTCCTCGCACACGTAGGAAACGCGCAACACACGTTCCGCATGATCCCAATGTCCATTCGACACGCACTCGTTATCCCTTGCTCGTCCAGGAGACCCGAGACGACTGCCCGCGTGTGCCCAGTCGCGAGGCCTTGTCCGCGTCGACATTGGATTCCACTAGCACGCGTGCGCACCCCGCGACCTGCTGCCACCCACGCGTCACACTCGACGCGACCAGCCAGCGACACGCACCACACGGCTTGACTGCGACCCGCGCCTGTCTGTGATTCGCATCTGTCCGCGACCCGACCCGACCCGACTCGAGATTGATCCGAACCTGCCCAGCAGGCCCGAGCCCGAGAAGTTCGTTCCGGTGATCTGTTCGTGATTCAACACTCGACTAGAGTTGACAAAGGCCAAACTCTTCAACCAATTGAGTTGTGGTAATCAGACGATCTCCATCAAAGGAAATTAGAAACGTCTCGGAGTCGGAAAAAATTTTTAAAGGTAATGTCCTAATCCTAACAATAGATTCCGCTGCGTTAGGATTTATTTCGATAAGTTCAATACTGTGCATGTCGTTGACGTTCCTCATAGAACCCAACAGAAATGAGGTCGGATGACCTTTTTATATACTAATTGTTAGAGTAGTATACCCAGCGTTCCAATTGGATTGGATGTATTCTACTTGTAAGTACAATCTATTGGAATTGTATTAATTAAAAGGCATTACTTTATCTTAAGAGTAAGCATTTATCCTATATTTGCACTTAAGATAAAATCCCTAGATCACATATAGTTATAAGGTATGGTTGCGCATAGAGATGGTGATCATGGAACATACCTTGAAAGCTGTGGTCTTAAATAAAGTTCCAAGTCGATGGATGTTTCGAAAAGGGATATCGAATAATCCATAAAAGACTTGTACATAGTATGTATGCTTGTTTGACAAGAATGTTGCATTCCATCAACATTAGCATGGGACGCAAGTACATATATGTGGGTGCTTGTTAGAGAACAAGTTCACTGAACATGACCGTATGAAAATTCTTAATGAAGACTTATTTTAGTTAATTATTCTGTCGAATAAGAATTTTCATGTTACAATAGTACATGACTAATCCTTAGACTTGAGGCACAATGGTAACTTTGTGCATATTACGTTCTACTTTGATTTATCCTTTTGGTTGCTAGCACAATTGTATAAAGGGATATTTTGGGTATTATGTTAATATGTATGGAAGTTTGTTAGTGGCCAACAAAGGATTCGACACGTATGAAGATACGAGAATTTTCTATGTATTTCATAGTTAGTAATTCAAAGTCCTTGGCCAAGGCAGGATGAATAGAGATTCACACATGAATTACTAAACATGAAATAGAATCATAGTTATTAAATCAACTTGGGTTTCGACTAAAATCATACCCAAGATTTAATCGTGAAATTAGATGTCGAAAGGATTTTACATGTATGGACTTGTAATTGAAATAGGTTTACTCGCTATTCACTTAATACTAGATTCATGCTACTTGCTAGATGTTCCCATGATATGTGGGTTCTTGAATTAAGGAGTTAATTCATGGATAAGAGTTAATAAGATTAACTCAAATTACAAAGAGTTGTAAACCCACTACTAGTATTAATTGTGAACCTAAAAGGTCACACCAATTTTTGAATGAAGGTGAAATTCAAATAGTAATTCTAAAGAGTTAGAATTAATTGACAAATCTAATTTGATTAGATGTCAATTAAAGGAATATATTAAATTAATCAATTGGATTGATTATTTGAATTTTGGATATTAATTTAGTAATTAATGGAATTACTAATTAATATTTGGAATTTAAAATTAGATTTTAAATTTCAAATCCAAAATAATAATATGATTATTAAATGAGGAAATGAAATAAAGGATTAAAATAATAAAGTCTTGAAAGATGCTTTCAAGAATTATTATTTTATTAAATATCTTTAATATGATTAAAGATTAAATATTAATAAGAATAAATTAATTATGGTGGTTATAAGATGCTAACTACTTAACATAATTAATCTTATTCTTATTAATTGAATATTGGGTGGGGAATAGTCTTATTCAAGACTTAATATTTTATGAAAATATTCTTGAAGACTTTTTATATTTTATGAAAATATTCTACCCAACATTATTATTTTATACTAAAATGTTTAGTATAAATATGGACATACTTAATGTTCAAATTTAATCTAAGTCTTGCAAAGTTTTCAAGAGTTGAAAAAGAGAGAAAAGAAGAAGTGTTCTTCATATTCAAAAATACAAGAAAGTGTTCTTGTATATTTCCTCAAATAAATATTCCATTCTATTGAATAAAACCGATACTTTTCTACTAGCGAAGAAAGAGGTTATCAGAACCGGATTTCAAAAGGTGGATACGTTTAGAGGGAAGACAATTGGATTCCTAAGCGAGTAACTACAACGTGTTGCTGTTACAAACCAGGAATCGATTCCCTCATTCATCGACAAGTTTGAAGGAGTTCAAGACTAAGGTAAATTTAGAATTTACTTATAACAAATCAAAATATGTATTATTACATGTTATTAAAGATGAAGATCTGTTAATTCGCCATATGTATGTACGAGTAAAGTATTTAAGTGTTAAATACTTGTTTTAAAAATTTTAAATTCCGCTGTGTATAGCTCGTACGGTACAGGCGAACCCAACACTAATTCATCTCGGGTTCTTTTTTACAAGAAGAGTTATTTTTAGTAAGAGAATATTTGTGTCCTATATTACAATAAGTGAGAGGTAATAATAGTGCAAAATCCCTCTTGCTTTTGACGCCTGGGAGTCCGCGGTGGTCAAGCCTGACTTTGCAGGCCAAGTCGACCACGATCTGGTGAGAAAAGGCCTACGTGTTTCTGATGGCTATAAGGGCGATTCTTTATTACCTCCTGATCACTTATGGTGGGTCGGCCTCGAGGCCCATGTTATCCAGGTGGCTGGTCTGTCGGAAAAGCTCGACATCCCTGCATCCCCTCTCGAAGGTCCGTTCGAGAATGTAGGAGTTAGTGGGGTCGACCACTTAACTCTGATGAAACTGAGGATCCACAAACATTTTTATTTGTTATTTTATTTGGTTGTGTAAGGTTATAAGACCAAAATATTTATCTAACTTTTGTGAACTCGATGTTGATTGTTTTGATGAATGTTGATGTCTTAAAAATGACCAACAACATTTCAAACTATATACTAGGATGTATACTCAGTTCGGTTTGCACGAATAGAGTTTAATACGGAACTCAGTACGAATGGTTGTTTTATCCGTGACTTTTATATCATTGATGAGAGCATTTACTTCTTACATTAAATGTTGCCTCTTCTTTCTTTTATAGGAAATGCGAGGGCTTATTACAATCCTCTTTGGGATTTTCATTTTCTATTTTCTTTTACAGGATATTCTATTGATATTCAGTCACACCACATTTAATGCATTGTACTACATAATCTCATCCCAATAAAAACGATTTAGCCGGGTCGCGACACGTGTCTCTACTTGCTAAACACCCTTAGATAGATGATTACCGGATCTCCCCAACATTTAATGCGTATCGTACGGATAAATCCTGGTAATCATTAGCTCCGTCCGTGCACGCCATTTGTAACTCGCTCGTTCACTGCTGACATCCGGTCCATTTTCGGTTGCTCTTTCATTTTCTTCCATGTGTACCTAAATAGACATTTTATCTTTATTTGAATTCTGTCCGTTCGTTCTATACCCCGTACAGAGGCCCCCAGGTTCGGGCTACATGGATAGGGTGACCCAGGACGTGCACCCCAAAGCTGTCTTCGTGAACCGGATCAGGACAGACCACTGTTAGAGTAGGGTACCCGGCGTTCCAATCTAATTGGACGTATTCTACTTGTAAATACAGTCTATTGGAATTATATTATGAATAAGGCATTTCTTTATCTTAAGAGAAAGCATTTATCTTATAATTGCACTTAAGATAAAATCACTAGATCACTTATGGTTATAAGGTATGGTTGCGCATAGAGATGGTGATCATGGAACATACCTTGAAAGCCGTGATCTTAAATACAGTTCCAAGTCGATGGATGTTTCGAGATGGGATATCGAATAATCCATAAAAGACTTGCACATAGTTTGTATGCTTGTTGGACAAGAATGTT
>BKCP01013070.1:351376-443652 GCA_008636005.1 Striga asiatica | reverse complement strand
TNNTNNNTNTGATTATAATAAAATGGTTGTTGATGGTTGTTTGAACTACTTAACATATCTTATTATTTTCAAAGTCAAAAGTTAGTAAATACTATTTAAATAAAATTTGATTTTATTTAATATTACTAAATGTTGATTATTTTATGCTAAAATGTTTAGTATAAATATGTGCAAAATGGTTTTGCATTTAAGTGAAGTTTTTGATCCTAAATTTCTAAGTGTTAGAAAGAGAAGAAATTGTTCTTCATAAAACTTCAAGAAAGAGTTCTTAAAATTCCCAAATAAAATTCATAAATATTCCTATACAAGAAAACCGAGTCTTTTCTACTAGCGAAGGAAAATCGTCGGAACCGGGCTTCATAGGGTGGATACGATTAGAGGGAAGACATTTGGATTCCTAAAGCGAGTAACCTCAAGCCGTTGAAGTTACAACCGGGAACCGATTCCCACAATCCACATCTTTGTTGAAGGAGTTCAAGACACTCGGTAAATATTTCGTATTAGTATTTACTTTATTATAACAAATCAAAATTTGTATATGATGCATATTTTAAAGATGACGATCTGTTAATTCGCAATCAGTATGTACGGGTGTTGTATTTATACAATAAATACTTACTTTAAAAAATTTTAAATTCCGCTGCGTACAGCCCGTACGGTACTAACGAACCCAACAACCACGTGATAAAGACTTATCGAACAACGTTTTGCGAGAAGGCGCGCTTTTTCAATATCTCTAACTGACAAAAATTGCACTTAAAGACGTGTCCCCTTTTTATTGGTTCTGCGAGATTTATGGCGTATGAGAGATGCTTCACCTTTCTGCACCATTTCAAATTTTAATCATTGTGTCTCTTCAGTGCTCAATTCGAGACCAATAAATACTGACTTTTGTACTTCAAAAGTTTTTTCCTTACTTCTTCATTCAAATTCTCTCAAACTTTCTCAGCATTTTCAAGTACGAGCAGAGCTCCCATCCGTTCCAGCGGTCAGTCATTTGTTCGGTAAGGTTTTTTCTATCATTCGATTCCATATAGATTTTGCTTCCTCTTTGCTCGTAAAAATGTCAACTTCTTCTGAGAGTTACGACGAAGAACAGTATGAGGATACCCTCCAATGATACTACTGGCCGTTTAAGGCTTCCCTTGTCTAAGGAAAGCCCAGAACAGAACTTGGTGATCGAACGGTCGGTTGTGTCGGTCTCGACCGGTTATTGACGAAGGTCGTACCATGAGTGGCCGACACAGAGTCTGTTTGTGTTGGCCCAACTCTCGAGTGATATGACGGATGATAAAGTAGTGAAGTTGCGCATTTCCATCCGGTTACCAAGGGAGGTCCGGATGTTCGCCCCTCGGGTATGTCAGAGTCGTCGAGCAATCTGTTGTGTTCGGCCTTCACTTCCCCTTGCCCTGTATCTTGTCCGAATATCTTCGCGACTAGGGGATTGGTTTTAGCCAAGTGTCCTCTATTGCGTGGCTGAAAATAATTAGTTTGCTCGTAGTTTTCCATAATAAAGGCTGGGAATCCCCGACTTGCGATGACATCTGCGCATTATTCTTCTTCAAGGAGACTCAGAAAATGTTCGGGCAGTTCTCCATTTCAGTCCGGGATGCGACGTTCAACAATCTGATAAAGTGCCCGAGACAGTCAGCAAGTATAAAAACTCATGGTTTTGGGACGGGCGCAAGTGGCAAACACCTAGTTCGGATGGAGATCCCGGGGTGTCCGAGTTTCTTACGGTTCCCACTAATTTTGTTGCAAAAATGGGTGAGTTTACTTTCTTTCGCATTTTTCAGTCATCCTCTCTGATTCCTATTATTTCTGTTCGTACTAACAGGTCGACTTTGTTATTTCAGCGAAGAGCGCAGTTGTCCCCGAGCCGAGAGAGCTTTTTGTTCAAAAGTTGTCTAACTTGCTCAATTTGAAAGATTCTGAAAGAGAAGGGCCCAAGCTTGTTAACGATTCCCTATTGTACGCTGTTGGACTCTGTTCGGGCCACGTAGAACCGTCTTGCGATCCTAGTAAGTTTGTTCAGCCTTTTCTATTTGGTTGTTTCTTTTCTATTCGGTCATTAACAATTGTTTGTTCGAAGAATTTCAGCTTTCTATCCGTAGAACAATCTCAAAGGCGCGACTATAGATGTCGGAACTAAGAAAGCGGCCGCGAAATTGAAGGAAAAACAAATTGCTCCAAGTCCTAAGAAGAAGCAGAAATGACAAGATACGGCCGAAGAGATGGACCGTATGGCAATGCTGGAGAAGATGAAGGCTGCCCAAAACAGGTGGTGAAGGACCCAGTCGCTAAACTGGACGTGGAGATCATCGAGTCGTCCGCCGATGAGGACGAACATCAGCTGCTTTGTACTCGCCTTCAAAGTCATAACCGAACGCGTGAAGCTGGTGACGAGTCGAGCCCAAAATGCGTAGCTCAGACAGTGGTTGGTGAACAGGGGTCAACGGTTGGTCTGGACGAGCCGGTAGACCGAAACGGCTACTTTGGTGAAAAGAATGCTCATGTCCATCAAGACGGCTCAGATACCTACCTCCGTATCGATTAGACAAGGGTTGCGCGATTCGAGCGCCTTAAGGGTATGGCGGACGAACGTTTTGTCCGTATCAAGTCGGTTGGTAACCCGCATGTTCCGAACCTTGCCAACTGGCCGCCACACGTGATTGATTCTTCAGCGGTGATGAGTTGGGATTTGGATGTCGAGAGGGTGTCACTAAACCTTGCCCCGTTTGAGAAAATGGAGTGTGCCACTGGTAGTTTTGGCCGTGCTCTCGGCATGCAAGCTGCGGCGATGGCAGAGTTACGAAAGATACATGGTGACCTAGCTAGGTTGGCCGCCGACCATGCCATTTGTAAGGATAAGATCCACGCGCTGCAAGATGACATTAAGAGAGCCGATTTGCTGAAAATCAAGATCGTGGAGCTCGAAGGTGAGCTGAAAGTGGTCCGACTGGAGGAGGTTAAATTGATGACGCAGATCAAGGATGCCACTGAACTACTGAACGCAACCGAGCAGAAGCTGTCGGTGGCCAGACAGAAGTTTTCTGCTGTCGAACTTGAGAGAGAGATTGCTTTGATCGAGCAGAAGAGACTTGAGGTTGAGTTGGCTGGGGCGTCCAAAGCTCGCGGCTCGTATAAGGAGGGTTTTTAGAAAGGCCGGCAGACCAGGTTGAATGAGTACAAAAAGACTGGGAACTATTCGTCTAACATGGATCTGAACGCGGCCCTTGGCCTGAGCTGGGTGATTTATGCTATGAAGCACATCGGCAAGAGTTTGGGGGACCTCGAGGCGATAAGAGACATCAAGTTTGAACGACTCGATTTTCTCGAGGAGATGAAAGGGCGCTGGTGGAGGACGAGGATGAGAAGACATTTGACAGCCAGCGAACGGTTGGCAGTCTCTCTAAGTCAGTAGCTGACACGACCGCGGCGAGCCCAAACCCGGAGGTAGACGTTCGTGTCAAGAGGACAGGCTAAAATGAGGGAAATGCTAAAACCGAACAGTAACCTCCTGCCTGACCGCCTGCGGCTCTTTCTTATTTTTATATTCGATCTTATGCATGTTATGATCGTATCTCTTCTTTTCTATTCTCTCTTATTTGGAGACGTGCGCGTTTTAAAACAATGTGATTTTGGGGATGTTTTATTCCCCGGTTTGTCCTTGGATGTTGACAATTTCCTTATTTTGATTCTGTTGAATGGATGCTTATTTCGACTGAATTCTTGCTTTATTTCATCATACCTTAAGTTTTCTCATTCTGATATTTGTATTTACCAGACAAATCAATGTTGTCTGGCTATTTATCCTTATAGGACTTTGTTCATTTTTTCACCGCGCAAGTTAGTATTGTCCGACCGTTTGACCTTATAGGGCTTATTCATTTTACGCCGGACAAATTAACGTTGTCCGGTCATTTTACTCTTATAGGGTTTATTTGTTTTACTCTGGACAAATTGACGTTGTCCGATCGTTTTACCCTTATAGGGTTTATACGTTTTACACAGGACAAGTTATCGTTGTCCGGACGTTTTACCCTTATAGGGTTTATACGTGTTATGCCGGATAAATTAACGTTGTCCAGTCGTTTTACCCTTATAGGGTTTATTCGCTTTACACCGGACAAAATAACTTTGTGTGGCCTTTTCACCCTAAGTCCACGAGAAACCGACCCATTTTCTTGTTTAAAAAGTGTCCCCAAACATTAGGCAAAATGTATGGCTCTTTAATTTCAAATTCAAATCATGGCAATGCTTATAAGGTAATTTTGGTACCAGCCTCAATAACACTCTATTCCACACGTTTTTATTTTCCCATCAAATCAGTAAATTGATTGTCTTTTAAGGAGATTAATCACCTTAATTTCATTAGGATTTTATAAGGTACCTGCGCAACCCACGTCTTCCTCTCCCCGTGCACGCACCCACCCGCGCAACCACCCAAAAATAGCGAATCCCCGGGCCTTCTTCCTCGATCACCCAAGAACAGGCCAGCCACGATGGATGCATCCACGGCCAGAAGGACCCCGCTCTCGACCACCGGAGGTCACTCGCACCAACGACGAGCCGCGTGAACCGCCGAGGCGCCTTGTTCGAGCCCTTTGCCCTCTCTTTCGTACTCTCTCGTGTAGTGAACAGTAAGGATGGCTGTGACCCTCTATTTTTATGTGTTTTCATGATATATGTTATGCCTTGGTTGAGTTTTGATTGGAACTTGATGATTTGGAGATGGATCTATATGTTAATTGTTGAATTAAATTGTTATTGATAAGTTATTGATAGATCCTTGATAAATCTTGACCAAAATCGTGAATCCTTGTGAATTTAGACCCTCTTTGATGTGTATAAATGATCTGGAAAGTTTTGTGAATTTTGAAAATCGATTGATGGCCTTTTCGGATTTTTGAAGAACATATGTTTTGATTAAATGTTGTTTTTACGTTCTTCTCTTTGGTTTGTTGTTGTTAATCTTTCTTTTCTTTTCTTTTCTTTTCTTTTCTTTTCTTGTTGACAAATACCCTCGACCCTTTGGTCCACCGCTCGTGTGCACACCATCCAGACACTAAGGTCGAAGCCCTAGTCGGATACCAGGTGGATCAGGAAGGCCCTTAGGTCTGCCTCTCACCTGGGAGAACTTAACTTGACCACGAACGGGATAATTTGACCGTTTGGGTAACTGTCTTACTCATGTACCTTATACAGGAAAACTGAAATGTGCAATGTAATGCCCTGTAAAGGCTCCCACCTGGTATACTAAAAATAGCTGGCAAGTGCTTGAATTGAAGTAGCGGTCAGAGGCTCGACTCTCCTTAGGCTACATAACATATAAAATAATGCTAAGTATTATGCTCAGAATATTTAATTATTATGCTAAGATGATCGGTTCTAAATGCTCATTTACCGGATGAAAAAGACTGTGCTAAATGGCCGAACCGCCGGCTCGGGCTGAACCGGGCGGTCGGGCATTGGCTCTGACTGACCAGGCTCAGTCCCGCACCGGGCCTACTGGTGCCCGGGTGCGGCGCTGGGTCTGCGGAGGTGCGTTATGAAGATGTGGGTTTCGAGACCCGAGCACAGCGAGGACAGGGTGAGACCCGGTATGAGACGCGCGGGTAAAGATCGCGCGAGACGGGCACGCTTGGTGCACGCGAAGATGGAGTGCTCGAGACGTACGAACATGGCGCACATGCAGACGGGCCTGGGAGGACNCTCGGTCGGCTCCTCGCCGGCCGTCCGGCTACTTTTCTAGACCTTTGGCAACTTTACTAGTGACATACCACCTATAACAACTTAACATGATGACATAGGTATAAAAATTCTAAGAAGCACTAGGAGATCCCAGGTCAACGTGCACGTAGTTCGGTAGGGTCGATAAGGCACGTACGAACACTAACTCACAGTACCAACTACTCATACTTGATCATGCGATACATGCCGAATACTTAACAACCTAAAACATGATATATAAGGCTCAAATAACACATAAAACCCTAAGGGACCTTAGGTCAAAATGCTTAGGGCTCGGTTGGGCCGATAAGGCACATACGAGCATGGGGTCACCGAACCCACTTCTCAAACTTGCATAAATGACTATGGCCGTGTATTATACATAAAAAATCATGGTTAAGGAGGCTAGCATGATGGCTTATACTTGCATGTACGGTGATATGGCTCGGGGGTGCAAAAATGACATATTTCACGAACTAGTTGACCGAACAAATGAACTCCAAATAGGCTCAAACTTATACACCATCTTTCTTATAATTTATAAGAGTCCTTTAGCTAATAAAATCGGCCTAAGCATGCAATGTGCTAAAAATCTAATTTTAAGCCTTTAATTTCTTAAAATTCGAAACTCATGAAAAATGACATGCATGGCCTCATTTCTCTTCATGATAAATCTTATATTATCATAAGATGACTAAGGAATAAAGGTTACTTGTGCTTACCTTCACCGAAGATGGAAAACGAGTGCTAGGGACTTGTTAGGGCTCGGTTCGCGGCTTTCGGGTCTATGGCTCGCCTTGGGTACTAATGGCTGCAAGGAATGCTTTCACAAGACTTATAAAAATCCAAAAATGATTGGAAGATGGTAAGGCGCGCGCAAGGTGGCTAGGAGTGCCCTTCTTGGATTTTCTCTAAGAGCTTATTTACCTCTGAAGAATGGTGTTTTTAAAGAGTTAGGGGGTGGAGGTTCAAGACTTGGTTAAAAGGGACAAAAATGGGGGGACATGCCTCCACCACATGCTCATAGGACTTAAGGATGGTCTTGGACTTGTCTTGACTGACTTTGCGTGGTTCTTGGAGAGATTTTTAGAGCACAAATTCTGAGGGAACATGTCTGGTCGCCCTCCAAGACAAGTGGGGAACATTTGCTTCATCCCATGAATAAAATATTCATAAATTCATGCACTAACTTGACCAAAGGCTAGTTGACTTTGACCCAAGAATTTCTTAGGGAAATTTGGGCTCAACATGTTCCGTTATTATCTAGTTGTAATCTCACAAAATTGGGCTCGGTGGAAGTGGGCTGGAATTTCACGAATTGGGCTCGGAAGTGGGCTTGTGCATGCTGGCGCTTGCCCTGGACGCGGCCCTGGGCTGCTGGGCACGGGGCGCTGGGCCTGCTGGGCGCCTGGTCGGGNGGCGTCCGGTGGGCCCCGGGCGCGGGCAATTCGGCCAAAACTCGTTTTCGCGTGATTTCTCGATTATTGTCGGACCCAAAACTCATCTCGATTATGGGAAATTATTCCCGGCTTAAAAAGGAATAAACGGGCTAAAACTCATGGCCATTTTTCTCCAACAAAATGAGCCGATATTTGGACTAGAAAATTATTCGACTTTGAGATAAAATCTCGTTCGACTAATTCTCAACTCCCTCCAAATGGAAACTTAAAAAAATGAAGAGCTTACTCACAGAAACTACAATCGAGAATGATCTTAGATTAGGCGAGCATTATATAAATGGAAGTCGGGGCGTTACACTTGGCCCGGTGCCTTGGCATGGGACTAGGCGCGAGGCTCGTGACCGAACATACTCGGTTCCGATCACGACTTGACTTGGAGATTTCTTGAAATATACTCGATTTCGATTATTCGTCAACTTGGAATAAATAAATCCCGACTTCTGAAGTCCAGTCTAAAATAGACGGTCCGGAATTAATTTCTAAAACTGACTAGATTACTGAATAGAATTCAACCGAGTATTCTCTCGACTTAAAGTCGAACTTGAACTGAATAAACTCGCATACTTGAAAAATAGTTGAACACTTAAACATATAAATTCTTATAAATCGAATGACTCGGGAATCTGAAAATACCGATTCCACTCTATAGTCGAGCGAGTGAAATCGTTCTACTATTATAACTGATCGGGGCGTTACAACCTATCCTCCTTAATATATTTCCGCCCTCGAAAATACAGAACTAGAGTACTAAGTCACTAAGTCAGAACTCATAATAACACTATGCACAAATGTGCAAAATAAATGTACTCAAGTACAACTGAATGTCTCAAAGCCGAAACTCCGGATATCTGGCTAACATAATTGATCTTGAATCTGGCACTACAATGTTCGGTCTTGACCGGGTAATCATGTGCACACTCTGGGTGGTCTTGGCCGCCTCGGACCCTGGGGAGGGCATTGGCTTCTTAACTCAGGCGATAAGTAGCTGCGGGGACCCACTTTGAGGTCGTTGCCCTTGGGTAAAACTTAAATTTCTGTATACATAACACATCTGGGTATATGTGTAACGCCCCAATTTTCGATTTTAAAGAAATTTCGGACTTTCAGAAAAATCAGAATAAATTTTTCAAAATGTATTTCAAACATTTGTGGCGTTCTCATTTATTTCAAATCATTGGCATAACATAAATCATCTAACTCCCAAACGGGATTCATAAATCCATAAATCATCAATTCGCCCAAATTGGGTTCCCAAAATAAAACATAAGTTTTCAAGACATAACAATGTCAACGGGGCATCTCCTCAATAGTATCTCAATACTTCATAAATTCTCAAAGTTCGAAAATGCATAAATCATAAATAGTCATAAATGTAGCGGAAGCAAAATCAATTAATAACCGGTCTCATAGACCGACTACCACTCGCTCTACTACGCCGTCGTACCTGCCTTGCTTAACTTGAAACGTGAATTTCAGGTGGGGATGAGCACAGTTGGAAATCGTAGTGCTTACCACTATGCAATAAACATTTTCTTAAGATAAACATAAATAGTATGATCACAGTATGTATAAGAATCAATCAAGTATCCTCGAATTTTCATCATAAATTCACAGTGTTCAGACTCATGTGCACATCTATACCAATAGACTACTGCTGGAAAACGTATCGAAGGCCCTCGCTCAGGTCTTACATCGAATTCCCCTCGAGCATTACGCCTAAGCCTCCACTCACGCTTATACATCGAATGCCCCTCGAGCTTCTATCGGTGCCCAGTCAGTAGGAGTAAACCCCACGGGTTTCATTTCATAAATACGGGGACAATCGTTCGACGGCCGGTACAACTCACATCGAAGGCTACATGGTTCGCATGCATACATTGATCATACTACACATAAGGTAACAATTTATTGCATAGCAAATTTCAAATAAAACCCACCTGGTAATCGAGGTTGGAAATTTCACAGAAAAGCTGGTACGTAGGTCGAGGGCTCGACTCCTCAAACACCTCTCTTCGGGAAAATTTACGAGCTCGAGAAAGGCACGAGTGAACGGGAAATCGATTGGACGGACGGAACTCAAACTGCACTCGGAACTCCTCGAAGGTGAACGGAGAACGTTACTGTCCTCTACGACGGCCGGTGACTGAACTCGGTGACGAATGGCAGCCGGAGGTGGAACATCTCGCCGGAATTAATAGTGGACAGAGATTTTGCTCGGAACTCGGAGGGAACGTGAATTGCAAGCTCGTGATATGGTTCACGACTGATGGATGCCTTCTTCCCGGGATAGGGGTCGTCGACGGCAGGTGGCTCGCCGTGAAGGATAGCAGACGCCGGCAAACCTTTTTTTTTTAACAGATTCAGTGCGAGAGAGATTGAATGAGTTGAACGGTTTTTAGAAGGAAAACTCTTAGTCGTGATATAATAGAGCCAGAGGAGAACATGCCCAGAGAGATCGCAACAAAATTTCGAACAGATAGATAAGGGTGGACTCGGTCTCACGCGAAGAAGAAAGGGAAAAAGGCCCCTCTTATCATTCTTCTTGGGCCAAGAATAAATAAAATGGGCCAAGACTAAATAAAACAATTGGGCCAATCAAACTAATTCTCTTAAATGGGTCAATGAAAAAAATATATCATTTCGGCTGAAATTTAACTCAGCATAAAGGCTGAAATAATTCGCTATGGACCGAAAATAAAAATACACGCGATAACAAGAATTCTCGATCGATCCAATTGACGATAAATAATAAATAAAAATTAAGCGACTTATTAAATTAATTAGACGAGAATATCCAATTAAATAATAATAAGCCTAAACGAAATATGTCGAGCAATAATACAATAGGCAATTATTTCAAACAATTGTAATAATATCAATAAATAATATTCGAAAAATCCAATATACTCAAACGGGACATTATATTATCTTTAAGACAATTTAATGTGATGACTTTACCCGAGAAATAATCATAAATAACCGAAATAAAATAATACCATGAAATTTCATAAAATCCAAATAGTCATATAAATTCATTTATTCGAACGGGGTGCTACAGTCTATCCTCCTTAAAAGATTTTCGTCCTCAGAAATACGAAAGAATACGCATCTAAAGGAAAACGACAGACTCGAACGAGAATTTTCCAATCATGAGGTCCGGGTATTCCCTCCGGAACTCGATTCCGCTCGCATGAGTCCTATCGCCTTATACTCGAAAGGCATACACTCACATTCATGAACCAATCCAACTCGCCCTATGCTCATATGTTTACCTTCTTGCATGGGAGGGTGATCAATCCTGCCCGAGCTCAGGCGTACATCCTCTTGCAAGGGACCCAGTCCGACTTGGCCTATACCCATGAGTATCGACAATTTGCTTCGTACGTAACAACACACAAGACCTCAACAGGTCGTTTGGTGTATTGCTAGCGTACTCCGACTGCTCACCATCAAGGTGGATACAAGACGCCAAGTTTCAGCCTCGTGCCCGAGGCACACTGATAACTTGCTCACGGTTTCAACACGGGTCGTGTGTCTCTATCAGAGACATCGACACGGTATCACACATACAGACAGTTACAACCCCATTATGCTTATATTCTCAAGATATCGACCCCAACAGTCGAACGTAGCCCTTATGTGCAACATAAGGCTTCGTCCAACAGCAACACGAACTTCACAATTTGCCGACTCGAGAAACTCTCAAGTAAGGCATAGGGACTCATCGACTATACTCCTTAATCGAATACCATCGATTAAGGATTCATACACGATTTAGTGGAACTTGGAGCTCTCGGTTCGAGTGTTTGAACGAAAAGGGTTCAAAAGGATAACCAAATATTTCAGCATAAAACGGGTTCAACAGTTCAGGGGAGAAATCGATGGTTTGAGGTTAGTGCACTGTCACCCAAGAGGTGGCACGCTCGCTGGCGCTGCAAAAGCGGGGCGCTGGGAAGCGTGCGTACACACCTACTCGGAGACTAGGTGCAAGGTCGAGGTTTGGCCGCATCCACTGGCTCAAGGAGTTCGTGCGTATGGTGATGGCGGCTGCAGCTCTCGTGCGAGTCAACGATTGGCCCTGCGGTTGGCCTTACGTCTCTCAGCACGGGCGCGTGTTCTCAGCCACCACTTAGCATGGCTACACCCGTCCAAGGCCGGCTTTAAGTTTTAGGTTCCACAAGGAGGTTACAATGCAAGACAATTCAAGAAGGAATGGTTTTACCAAATTTCGAAAATTTTGAGTTCAACAAAACGATATATATCAGGAATTCCACAATTTCAAAAGTTCAAGGGTTTCAGAAGATAGCAAGGTGCAAGTCCGAGTTCCAAGTCCACTACCTTCCAAAATGACACATTATAATACGCGAAAAGATCACACGCTTGTGACAGACGAGAATTCTCAAAAGAATTCGAATACGGTTTTCCAGTCTGCAGTAATCCCAATCAATAGCTCCTGCCGAGAAATACAATATCAAGCTTGCCTCGACTCTTCCGACCATCAATGTCGGCTATCACGTCAGCCCTTACTCAAGTAGCTAACCATGCCAGCAGTCCAGATCGAGCGCAATTCACTTCCCAATCTTCACACTTTGGAATTCGAACGCGAAGTTCCTCCCGAAATTCCCAGAGGAGTAAAAGAACGAGAGTTCCTATGATGGGAAATATTTAGAATGAGGACGGTTCTGCACTACGCGATAAGCTTTTTCGGGACTCGACTGTCCTCCTTAAAAGATTTATGCATAATCTTTTAAGGTAGAAAATCACTCTTAGATCTGGGTCGAATCACCCCACCTTTCTTATCGAACTGATTTGTGTTGGCCTCTTCTCATGTACGTTCATTTCGATGTCGTACGTGAATAATTATTGTCTTCTTCGAGAGTAGGTTACCCACGATAGTGGTGATAGAAAATTGTGCCCTTGAGTTTTTCGCGATAACTTGATGATGAAGTCCTGACGAGAGTCACATACTCCGCAAGCGAATAAAGATAAGAAAAAACAAAACAAAAAAGATGCTTAATCTTACTTGCAATCAAGTTTTACCAAACAAGGTCAGTACTCAATATAAGATAAATCAGAATTGGCTAAACTTCAAGAGATGCGATTTTTTTTTTTTTTTCTAGAGTTGGAAAGCTTGAAAAATTGTTTACACATCGAAACCAAGGTAGGGGTTTGAACACGGCTATACTCCAAACAAAACGAGAAAAGGATCAGATCGAAAGTAAATCTCCGGTGTCTATAACTCGCCGCCTATCCCAAGGCTATTGTATTCCCGAGAACTGCAACGTTATTCGTTCTCCTGAGCTTTTTGCATCGAGTTAGAGGTTTCATGAAACAAGTTTCAAAAGACAAAGGTTAACACAAAATTAAGATTTCGGTTCTAAATCTGAAATTTTACGCTAGGAAGGGGAAGATCAAGCGAAATCCCCACAAGATAAAATTTGAATAACAAAAAGAAGTCTCAAGCACATTTTAAAACAGTTTGCCAAGCAAAAAGAAACAAACAAGGTTTTGCAATAGTCTACGAGAAGGCAAAAGCTTAATGAAGGAAACAAGCTTGTTTCGCCTTCACGAGTCCACGATTCACTGCCTCTATCATCGGTTCAAGTCATTCCCGGTATGTCTCACTGTCGCTAGGAAATCGCTCGCGGCCCAGTACACGGAAGAGAATTTTGACGTCTCCTTCATGATAGAAGTGTCTCCTCGAGATTACGGCATAAAATATTGACGCGGTGTTGGATCGGCTTATCCGCCCTAAGAACAAGGTCGGATTCCTTCGTTTGAGAATTTTCACAAAAGAATATACAACTGTCGCCCTCCTCGAGGCTTAACCACCCTCGAGAGTCGCGACAGTGTTACGGATTAGGTTTTCCCAACACTCCTCGGGGTCAAACAACAGCATGCACAAGGCACCCAGACTCTACTCCCAGTTCGCATTCGACTGGGTTCTAACACGCTACTGACTACGGTTATGGACTTCCGAGTAACCCATACACCGGGGATTTCTTCAGTCATCTGCTCCCTTCACTTAAGCCTTCTCCTCGAGATGGCATTGCGAACGGCCTTCATTCGAAGATACAAAATTTACATCGAGGGGACTGTTATAAACAGAACTCAGCTCGATAACATCATATCGAATTTCTAAACAAATAAATTCTCAAGTCGGAACATAACTCTATACCGCTAGAGTTCAAGTTCATACAACTAAGTTCGCCACTCATCTAGAGTTCAAGAATGATTAAAAGCATGAGGATAAATTCCTATGCCCCGGTTTACATCTCATAATATTATAGATATCACATAAGTAATTTCATATTACTTATGAAATCATACATGGGTGGGCGAGGCACGACGGAAGCGAGTGGTCATACTACCTCATAATATTCAAGTATTTCAGTGAGTTCACATAATTCGTACATACCAGTCTACAGAAAACGCAGACTGGCTCTGATACCAAACTGTAATGCCCCACTTTTCGATTTTAAAGAAATTTCGGACTTTCAAAAAAATCAGAATAAATTTTTCAAAATGTATTTCAAACATTTGTGGCGTTCTCATTTATTTCAAATCATTGCCATAACATAAATCATCTAACTCCCAAACGGGATTCATAATCCATAAATCATCAATTCGCCCAAATTGGGTTCCTAAAATAAAACATAAGTTTTCAAGACATAACAATGTCAACGGGGCATCTCCTCAATAGTATCTCAATAATTCATAAATTCTCAAAGTTTGAAAATGCATAAATCATAAATAGTCATAAATATAGCGAAAGCAAAATCAAGTAATAACCGGTCTCATAGATTGACTACCACTCCTTCTACTTCGCGTCGTACCCGCCTTGCTTAACCTAAAACATGAATTTCAGGTGGCGATGAGCAAACTTGGAAATCGTAGTGCTCACCACTATGCAATAAACATTTTCATAACATAAACAGAAATAGTATGATCGCAACATGTATATGAATCAATCAAGTATCCCCAAATTTTCATCATAAATTCACAGTGTTCAGACTCATGTGCACATCTATACCAATAGACTACTACTGGTAAACGTATCGAAGACCCTCGCTCAGGTCTTACATCGAATTCCCCTCGGGCATTATGCCTAAGCCCTCGCTCAGGCTTATACACCGAATGCCCCTAGGGCTTCTATTGGTGCCCAGTCAGTAGGAGTAAACCCCACGGGTTTCATTTCATAAATATGGGGACAACTGTTCGACGGCCGGTACAGCTCACATCGAAGGCTACATGGTTCGCATGCATACATTGATCATACTACACATAAGGTAACAATTTATTGCATAGAAAAATTCAAATAAAACTCACCTGGTAATCGAGGTAGGAAATTTCAAAGAAAAGCTGGTACGTAGGTCGAGGGCTCGACTCCTCAAACACCTCTCTTCGGCAAATTTTACGAGCTCGAGAAAGGCACGAGTGAACGGGAAATCGATTGGACGGACGAAACTCGATTAGCACTCAGAACTCCTCGAAGGTGAATGGAGAACGTTACTGTCCTCTACGACGGCCGGTGACTGAACTCGGTGATGAATGGCTGCCGGAGGGGAACATCTCGCCGGAATTAATGGTGGACAGATATTTTGCTCGGAACTCGGAGGGAACGTGAATTGCAGGGTCGTGATATGGTTCACGACTGAAGGATGCCATCTTGTCGGGATAGGGGTCGTCGACGGCAGGTGGCTCGCCGGGCAGGATAGCAGATGTCGGCAAACTTTTTTTTTTTAACAGATTCAGTGCGAGAGAGATTGAATGAGTTGAACGGTTTTGAGAAGAAAGGAAAACTCTTGGTCGAGATATAATACAGCCAGAGGAGAACGTGCCCGGAGAGATCGCAACAAAATTTTAAACAGATAGATAAGGGTGGACTCGTTCTCACGCGAAGAAGAAATGGAAAAATGCCCCTCTTATCATTCTTCTTGGGCCAAGAATAAATAAAATGGGCCAAGACTAAATAAACAATTGGGCCAATGAAACTAATTCTCTTAAATGGGTCAAGGAAAAAAATATATCATTTGGGCTGAAATTTAACTCGGCATAATGGCTGAAATAATTCGCTATGGGCCGAAAATAAAAAGCACGCGATAACAAGAATTCTCGATCGATCCAATTGACGATAAATAATAAATAAAAATTAAGCGACTTATTAAATTAATTAGACGAGAATATCCATATAAATAATAATAAGCCTAAACGAAATATGTCGAGCAATAATACAATAGGCAATTATTTCAAACAATAATAATAATGTCAATAAATAATATTCAAAAAATCCAATATACTCAAACGGAACATTAAATTATCTTTAAGATAATATAATGTGATGACTTTAACCGAGAAATAATCATAAATAACCGAAATAATCATGAAATTTCCTAAAACCAAATAGTCATATAAATTCTATTATTCGAACGGGGCGCTACAATACGCTTGTATGAGCCAGGGTGGAAACAACTTCCACTAAATCTGGGTCATGACAACTCGACCAAGAACGAGAGAGACTCAACCGTCCAGGTCCTAAACTTTTCTTACATGCATATCTCTGAAACAACTGATATGACTATCTAGCTCTGATCTTGGCCTCTCTCTCTCAAGTGGCTTCCGACTCGTCTTGGCGACTCCAGTAAACTTTGACGAGCTCTATATCTTTCTTTCTTAGTCGTCGGACCTTTCGGCCCAGGACTGCTGCTGGTTGCTCATCATATGTCAGGTTCTGCCCGACATTCTTACTTGCCAATGTTCACGGTATGTCTCGGGTCGTACACTTACTTTCTCAACATCTTGACGGGGATGACGTTATGTACCCCCGAGGGTTCTGGGGGCATCTTCAGACGGTAGGCTGTTATGCCAACTTGCTCGAGAAAGTTAAAAGGCCCTATAAAACGGGGCTGGAATTTCCTTTCTCCCTTAGACATACAACACCCTTAATTGGCGTGACTTTCAGGAATAACTTAACTCCTTCTTTGAACATAAGCTCCCTTCTATACTTGTTAACGTAGGTTTCCTGTCTGCTCTGCGCCTCTCTCAGCCTCACTCGGATCTTGGTAACCTTCTGCACTGTGTCCTCGATCAACTTAGGACCGAGAACCTGGCTCCCTTGAATAAGTCCTCTATATTGGGGCGTGAATACTTGTTCTTCATCGTCAACAGGTTCAATTCCTGGTAGGTTGATGCACATACACATAGACCCATCCTTCTTCTTGACAAGAGGGACAGGTACTTCTCAAGGTGAAACGTTCGGTCGATTGAAATCGAGACCCAATAGCTCCTGAATTTGAGCCTTCAACTTCTGAAGCTCCTTTGACGCCCTGTGATACGGTGCTTTCGACACTAATCCCGCTCCAGGGACTAAGTCAATTGTGAATTCCACCTGATGATTTGGTGGTCCTCCCAGAAGTTGTTCCAGAAAAACGTCCACGGAGTCACGAGCTATGGGTATCTCTCTGTGTTTCAGCTTCTTCTAAGTCTTCCCAATGATGCTGACAAGGAATCCCTGATAGTCTTCCCTCTGCACGTACTTCATTGCTTTCACCATGGAAATTACACGCGGTAAAGACTGGGCCTTCGTCCCGAAGAACGTGATGCAATCTCTCTCGGATAAGTGCAGTGTCACCTCCCTGTCGCGACATCTGATGTCTGCGCGGTACTTCGCCAACCAAATCTATGCCGAGAATTCGATGGAAATCATTCATCTCGATCACAAACGCTTCTGCGTCTAGGATTCTGCCTCCAACAAGGAGATGCTTCCTTCTCATCGGTGTTTAGGAGGTGACGAGCAAAAGTTCTTTCAATAGCAAATCTGCGCTCGTATTCCCCTACCGAGTGGCCTCATGCTGAAAAGGCACTGGACCCTTGCTTCATCTGCCGCTATTTAAAACGCGGTTGAAAACTTGGCTTCTAGATCCCTCAATGTCGGTCCCATGTCATCTGATCGTACTCATGCTTCGTTCTCATACGCTAGTAGTCGTTCTACCAATCCTTGGAATTTGCCCACGACCAGAGCCTGTTCCCGCTCGATGGGTGGGTTCGGAGCTTTGTGGGACGGCTATCTGGATAAACACTAACTGTTTGATGAGAAACTAGTTATAGCTATTAAGAAATAACTATACCATACTTGAAATGTTTGATCAAACCGAAAACAGCTAGCTTGGCTAGAGTTCCGATGTACTTAACTCTTCTGAGTTCTGGCTAGAGTTCTGACTTAGTCTAGAGTTCTGATTCAAACTGGAGTTCTGACTTAGGCTAGAGTCCTTGGACTTGGCTGTACTAGAGTTCTGTCTAGAATTCTTGGTCTTAGCTCATCTTTCTAGAGTTCTCTCTCTAGAGTTCTCTTTCTTATAGGAGGATAGTTATCTAGGCCCCATACTTGAACTTGAATAAGCACTTGCAAAATTTAAAACTTGGCTTAGGTGACTTACCTCGGAGTCAGCGCAGAGTGAGCGTAGCATGGTCAGCCTTTTCTAAAGCTTTTTAAGGTACCCAGAACGCTAACTGCTTTGATACCAAGCTGTAACACCCCGCCTTGACTAGCTTTGACTTTCAAAAATCTGAGTAAATTTTTCAATTTTATTTTAGAAATGTCGTGCGAGTTTATTTTCAAAGATACTTTCTTAATTGCGGGATGCAATGAAAACTTTCTTAACTTACTATTTCGGACATAAATAAAACATGCAACCAAATGAGCCACAACGGCGATAATGGAGTTATACATGCAGTCTGTCTGTCTCGCACTGAAACTTAGCGGAAGCTTAAAACGAATAATACATATTACACACATACATATTAAATACAAATTCATGAATTTTAAATCATAATATGTGTGTAAAAATGTCCACTGCTCATGACCACACTTGCCACGTCTGCTCACCGGCACGCTGGACTCCGACACCTGAGATAAGAAAGATTGTGAGAGTGTGAGCACATCTGCATGGTCGTGGGAAAAACTGGAACTGTAATAATCTTAACTGTAAACATAAACTTAAAAGCAACATAAAATAAATAAGTTGTACTGTACTGTAAACTTTTCTTAAAATTTAACTTTGGTCAAAAGACCCTTACTCGGCCCTTACTTCGGCCACTCGTGTGCACACCATCTAGACACTGAGGTGGAAGCCCCAGCCGGATACCAGGTGGATCAGGAAGGCTCTTAGGTCGGCCTCTCACCTGGGAGAAACTTAATCTCTCGAACATACCTCAGTCATGGTAAAATAATTATAGAAGGTGTAAAACCCAGTACATGACCCTTACTCTGGCAGACACTGAATTATACAACATCTATAATAACATATCATGAACTTCAATATATAAGAGCTGAACTTAATCTTTCTTTTCTTTTCTTTTCTTTTCTTTTCTTATGGTCAAAGACCCTCGGCCCTTAGGTCGGCCGCTCGTGTGCACACCATCCAGACACTGAGGCCGAAGCCCCAACCAGATACCAGGTGGATCAGTGTAATTCCCCGTTTAATTATTATATATTTGGGAATTATTTATCATTATTTATTATTATTATTATTATTAATATTATTATTACTATTATTATTATTATTATTAGTATTATTATTTATCTTTATTGTTATTAATTGAATGCTAAATGTTATTAAATGTCTAATATGATTTATTTGTCAATTTGTAATTAAATGCCTAAATGTCTAAATGCTATTATTATATAATTAAATGTGCGTATTTGTATTATTATTAATATTATTATTTTATATTAAACTGTGTGTTTTTAATGTATATAATAATGTCCATTTTATATTAATCGTCGAGCCGGATTAATTTTACGTCTAATCGGCCCCGAGACCCGAATCGTTCCTTGAGCCTCGCCGAACCAGCACGAACCAGCGCCCCGAACCCGTCGGGCCGACCCGAACCGCCCGTGTGGTTGTGTGTTGTGTGTGTCTTGAGCTACAAGACAATAACCTTAGCTTCTTATTTATCTCGCTCGTTCAGTAAGAGATAACGTCAGACCCGCAGCTTTTTCTTCTTTTCTCTTCCATCCCAAGCCCGATCTCTCATTTTGTCTCTCTCACTTTTTACCGATCACCCTCCTCCGCCATCTTCACCCTCTCCCGTCACCATCTGATCGCCATCACCCTCTCCCTGCATAATTCCCGTCTCCATCATCTTCACTCGTGAAGAACCAGACCCGCAGGCCCAATTCCGGCAACCAGCGAGTCGCCCTTCGCCGTGAACCACCGCTGCAACGATGCACATCAGGCCCATGATCCCCTCCCGTCATCGTTCTCGCGAGGACAGCCCCTTTCGGAGAGTTCAGCGACCCCGTCATCTCGAGCAGACGACCCCACGATCACTGCACCTTCGCCGGCGACTTCCTCCTACTCCATTCACGATCTCCAGGCAGCAGACCACCAGTCGCAGTGCCCTACCGACCACCCCTACTCTGCCATAGTCACACTCAGGCCGCCGTGATTGAGCCGTTGTCCTCCCTCTCGTGAACCGCGTGTCTGTTCGATCCCTCTGTTCCGTTTTTCGAACAATTCCCGAGAACGGTACAAGGCTCGAACACCGTCTCATTAATTATTCGTGTTATGTGATTATGTGAGGTTTTGATCGTGTTTTGAATATATGTATATGACCTTTCGATTTTATGTGTTCTTAATTGCCTCATTATATTGATTATGTGTTGACGAGCTTTTCGATTTTGAGAAATCGAACGAGACCCCTTCAACTCGTGAATTAGTCACTTTGTATTGGAAAGTTATATCGTCCTTAGTCTTATGGCGAAGACTTCAGACGAATTCGTTGTACAACGAGTCCTAGATAAATTGTCGAGCATGATAAGTGGCTGTTTTCTTATTAAAATCATAATAAATTATGTACTGCTCGAATTGCATTGAAATTTTGAGGGTCATGTCTTTTGTTTAACATCTAGCTTTTGTAAAAATTTCATAATTTGTCAAGGCTTGTAGCTATTTTAAATAAATAAAGTGATTTCTGGTCAGAAACATGTAAAATGCATAATAAATTGGTCCGTGCTTCAATTGTGCTGAAATTTCAGTATGATATGCCTCTATCATGTTTATATGCTATTTAAAAGTATTAGAGTTTATGGACTAAGTTTGATAGGGTAAATAATTTATTTGCTGATTCTGCAGAAAGTTGTTTTATTTATGATAAATCGATTAGTTGTTGAGCAATTCTGAAACTTGGCTGTAGTACTTGTTTAATATGTAATGTCATGCTGTAAAAAGATGAGAATTTTGTGTGTTCAATTTGGTTCGGTTTTAACTAAAATTCAATAATTGCTGAAACTTGTGCGAATTTTTAAAATTAGTACAATTAATGTCCAGGGCTGAAACGTTTATAGGTTGTTACTCTCATGCTGTTGTTTGTGGTGTTAAACTATCAGATCCTGATTCCTTTATTAGGCTTAGATGTAAATTTATGTTCGGTTTTTCTGTTATCTTGTATGAATTTTATAAAATAATGTACTTTGAGTTTGGGGCTGAAATTTGGTGGTATTACTAAGTTCTGGGAGGAGAAATTTTGGTTAACATTTCAGAGTTAAACTCATTTGATAACCTGAAAAACTTATTTTTGTGTTTAAAAACTAGTAATTTTAAATATATGGTTTGTATTAAAAACGGTAAATCGTCTCGCCTTCCGTTCCTTTGAGTGTTTGACTAGGTCAATCTTTTTTGGATTATATGAACTTCCATGTGTATTTGGTTGAGTCTTAGTGTGGAGTCAAAAATACACCGATGATGGACATCATCGAGATAAGTCTGAGGGGACGCTACTATTATTCTTTCTCTCTTTATCTGAAAGAAACAGGCGGCGCCTGTGGATCTTCTTCCTCCATCATCTTCTTATCAAAAAACACAAGAAAATATACAGAAAATTCCTCAGAAATTCACCAGAAAATACACATAAAAAAATACACAATAAATTCCTTTGAACCCCCCATGTTGATCAAATTTCAAGCATCAACACCCTCGTTGTGAGTTGTATGTTCTTCGAGCGATTGTCCCCGTCATTGTGAGCTGTATGTCCTTCGACGGTGCCTTTTGATAGGCAGTCTCCCTAGCCTAATGATAGGCAAGGCCGATGTGAGTTGTATGTCCTTCGGTATTTTACTCCCATTGTTGTGAGTTGTATGTCCTTCAATGGCTAATGATAGATGTGCACATGAGTAAAAATGCATGATTAGGAGATGTGATAATTGATTGATTCGTGTTCATGCTGCAACCATGCCTAACTGATATTGTACATGATTTATTGCATAGTGGTGAGCACTATGATTTCCAACTGTGTTCATCCCCACCTAAAATTAACGTTTCAGGTTAAGCAAGGCGGGCACGACGGCAGGATGGCGAGTGGATGTCATATTTATGTTATCTTTCTTCCGCTTTATTTTGAATAAGTTAACCCAGATTGATGAACTTGAACTGTTTTGGGTGATGAACATGTTATTTCCTTTCAGACCATGTCGTTTGAAAATGTTGGATTGAACATGTGATTTGGTTCGTATTATTGAACTATGTTTAGGATATTCATGATGAATGTGTTATTTGGATATCATGTGAACTGTTATGTTTTAGGACAATGAAGTCCATGTGAAAAAACGGGTAATGAATTCCCATGAGGTTTCAAATATGAATTGTAAACAAGATAATGCCCTAATGATATGGATTTCGAAAAATGAATCTGGAAAATGATTTTTGAATAAGCCATGGATTATTTCTCAAATCAAAGTAGGGTGTTACAATCAGGAAGGCCCTTAGGTCGGCCTCTCACCTGGGAGAACTTAACTTGACCACGAATGGGATAATTCGACCGTTCGGGTAACTGTCTTACTCACGTACCTTATATAGGATAACTGAAATGCGCAATGTAATGCCCTGTTAAGGCTCCCACTTGGTATACTGAAAATAGTTGGCAAGTGCTTGAACTGAAGTAGCAGTCGGAGGCTCGACTCTCCTTAGGCTACATAATATATAAAATAATACTAAGTATTATGCTCGAAATATTTAATTACTATGCTAAGATGCTCGGTTCTAAATGCTCATTTACCGGATGAAAAAGATTGTACTAAGGGTTCGCTTAACAATCTACTAAGTCCGGATTTATAACTGGTATTTTTGAACTGTCTGGTTTGACTCGAGGACTAAGGTCGCACTGCCTTTCCCCGCGCGTGCACACCCGTCTGACGCCTCGCGCGCACCCGCGCTCCCTGCGGTTTCATCGTGCGCGTTCCCGGTACTCGTTGCGTCCTCGTCACCTTCCGCGCCTTCGATGCCTCTACCCTATGTGCGCGTCTCTATCTCCGTCGCCTGCGTATCGCACCCTCGCGCCAGTCTCGTGCCATCGCCCCTTGGCACTTGCTCGCCAATTTCACGCGCCCCTCACGCTTCACCATCCAGGGCTTGCGTCTCCCCCATGTGTCGCGCTAGCCTCTTGCGTGCATGGTAGGCGCGGCTTGAGGCGTTCTTAAGCTGCCTCGCCACATACGCATCATTCCCGTCCCCTTCAAGTGTTCTTTTGTCTTCAAGGACGAAACCCGGTAATGTTGGAGTATACTGTAAAGCAAACTTTTACGAGAGCTTTTGGATTGTATTATTCGATTTCCCATTTGACTGAAATGAATGTTTTTCACATTGTTGCATTCTTTATGATTGCTTGTATGCTAAATGTCCAATTATCTTATATTGTAGACAATGTGGTGTGTTAGTAGTCACACAGAAGATTGCATTGTCGGTTCCTTATAAGATATAAATGGTATTCACAACTGAGATAGTTATGGACATGACTATCGGTGTAGGTTGTAGTATAAACTGGATGTAGCTTGTCTTGGCTATTGGTTTATACTAGTGCGCTGCGTCGCATTGAAAGGATCACAGTTGAGACGTGTTCTTCTGTTCTGACTATCATGAAGAACCTAGGTCTCGGTGACTCTACTAATTCTTAACCCTAACTGTGGTAATTAGATATATGGGATATTTGTTTGTTACTTTGACTTACCATGGGTGAGGACCAAGTATTGGTTCAATAGCTCCGTATCTTGGGTAACAACACTATCTGCATGATATCTATTTATTGGCATTAGGGCACCGTGTCCTGGACATCCAGGTTGGTGACGTCCCCTTAAGGAACTCATAAGGATTATCGTATAAACCCTGCAGGTGGATTTAATCCGTACGATAATAAGGTTGAGTGGTACTACTTAAGGATTAAAAGATATTAATTAATTAAAGCAGTCAGAAGCTTTAATAATTAATGGACGTGCGATATCTTAAACACGGGGAATTATATCGAGTCTAATAGAAGCCCTGATTCATTTCGGGATAGGACGGGAGTACAATATTAATTCTCTAGTGGAATGAATTAATATTTACGGGCTAAATTGTGTTCTGGGCTGAACATAAGAATTTGGGCCTGTAGGGAGCCCAAACCCTATACCTTCTAAGAGATCCCTAGGCTGGCCCAAGGACCTCTATAAAAGGAGGGATTGCACGTCTTCAACCCTAACACACATCACAAAACGTGAGCAGCCACCATAGTGGAGAAGTGACGTGAAGGGTTCAGATAAGACGAGATACAATCCGCTCTTTTCAACCGTTTGGTAGATCGTCGTCCATCCGGCGTCCAAACGTGGTCGGGACACAGACTAGAAGATCGCTCAGATCGAATCAAAGCCTCGTAGAAAGGTAAACTTTCTGTCCGTCCTTTAGGAGCATGCTTAGGGTTTAATCGAGATCATGTATGTACATGTTTGGCATCCGATATCGATCCTTGGAAAGGACCGCCTCGTCGGCGTGTTCCAGCAATTGGTATCAGAGCCTCGGTTTCGTAGATTATCGGCTCTGCCTGGAACATGTAGTTGATTTCGTTTATTCATTTATTCGTTTTCAATCATGTTCATGGTGTGGATGATGTTTTATCTCGTTTATGCTTATGGATGGTGTCTATCGCAGCCCTTGTGTATTGTTGTAATCGTTTTTCCCACCAGATAATAAGTGTGGGTAGTATAGGCGATTTTGTAGACTGTAGTAGGGCTGTTCTTGTTCGATTTTTGCTGTACTTTTGTGTTCAAAGTCGAACGTGATGAAGATGATCATCCTGGAGGCGGCGGCTAGGGTTTCAGCGTTCACCGGGGCCGGTTTCGTCGGCGAAAACCGTTTTGGCCATAACTTTTGCTACAGGTGTCCGATTTCAGCCCATAATACCAATTCGGAAACGGGAGAACGAGATCTACAAGAGTTACGGCTACGCCGTAACAGCCTGTGGCGGGGTCAAATTCAATCGTCGAGATGAAGTTTTTGGCTCTTTTCCGTCGGTGGATGCCGATACCGCGTGAATGGCCCGATTTGCGCGAGATGCCGATTCGAGTGTTCATCCACGACCTTGCTGAATCATGTAATAGCTTTGATAGGCTGTTAGTGGTTGGTTTTAAGGGGCTGCGATAGATGTGTTTTAATTTTCGCATTTTATCGCTTTGTGGATGCCGATTTAATTTTTGCTAGAGCATGTTTATTTGTTTATGTGTCTAGCTGATTTAAATCGCTTTTCTGGCATGCTAGAAATCATGTAAATAGGTGCTTTTAATTCTTAGAAAGCTGTTATTGCTTTTATTTGAATTATAGGAGCATGCTAGGATTTATGTGATTTGCGTGTTAGGAGCATGCTAGGAATTTTATTATTTCTTGTTGCATGCTAATAAAACCTTCAAGTAAAAATGACTAAGTGAGTTTGATATGAATTTTAATTAATTCATTTGGCCTCCACAATTGGTCTTTAAGTAAGGTGTTTGTCGCTCGCGGGACCTTGGGAGTCTCCCCCTAACGGATGCGACATTCACGAGCTTACTAGATAAGACTTCTATTCAAACGACTTAATCTTTAGGTGAAGTGAGTGGCATACGCGTGACCCATGGGGTCTCCTCCCTAACGGATAGTGTCATTCATAAGTTCACCGGTAAAGATTATTTCGAGATAACCTTAGAAAATTATTTACAAGCGATGTGTCTTCCCCATCGGTAAGTTCATCAATTGTGAATGATTGTTCTTGGGGTTAAATTGTGGTCATCACTTAGATGTGAATTTTAATATAACTCCCCAACGGAGTCCCTGTTTTAATTCACATGGCCAGTGTTAAAAATTTTCGACTATTAATTTCATTCGCCATAAGGACAGGTTGGCGTGCAATTGAGATTAATGACCGGGTGTCTGCTTAATGGACATATGTGTAAACGTCCACCCTAACGTGGCTTGCATGTGTGTTTGTTTAAGTTGTCGAAGGATGCGTTAAAATAATGGTTTTGAAGGTTTCCATATTTTATGCTTCAAATTTATGTGAATTATTGCTTACGTGTTTGCAATTATTTATTTCAGTTATTCATCATGTCATTCAATCCGCTTATGACCATTCTCAATCAAAACAAGCTTACTGGTCCAAATTATTTGGACTGGAAGAGGAATCTGGATATTGTCCTTGTTGCTGATGAGTACAAATTTGTGCTCACCACACCTGCTCCTGCTCCTTTGGGCGCTGCTCCTACCGAAGAGGAAAGGGAGGCTCATCGGAAGTGGCATAAGGCTGATGAGATGGCTCGTTGCTACATTTTGGCATCTATGTCAAATGTTTTGCAACAGCAGCATCACACCATGCCTACTGCTGCTGACATGATGTTGAGCCTCAAGGAACTCTTTGGTGAGCAAGATAGGGCTGCTCGTTTTGAGGCTATGCGGAAGATTATGTCTTCTGTCATGCCGGAGGGAGCTTCTGTGCGAGAGCATGTTCTCAAGATGATGGAATATCTGAATGAGATAGATGTGCTCGGAGGAAATATCGATGGCGATGCCAAGATCGATATCATCCTGCACTCGCTCCCGAAGTCCTATGAGAACTTCCGCCTGAATGCAATCATGAATAAGAAGGGCTATACTCTAGCCGAGCTTCTTGTGGACTTGGTTGCAGCGGAGGGTCTTATGGGCAGGGGACCACAGGCTCATGTTTCTGTACAAGCTGGACCTTCTTCGTCGAAAGGCGGGAAGAAGAAAAAGCAAGTGCAGAAAAAGAGTGGTGGGAGCAGTGGGAGCAAAGCTGTAGCGCCTTCTGGTGGCGTGCAGAAGCCGAAAGGCAAGTGCTTCAAGTGCAACAAGACAGGACATTGGAAGTCAGATTGTCCCCTCAAGGACACTCCTGGTATGTCTCTTGCTTTAGTTGTCGAAACATGTTTTGCGGCTTGTTCTACCAGTTCTTGGGTAGTAGATACAGGAGCCACTGATCATGTTTGTTACACTTTGCAGGGGTTTCTGCAAAGAAGGCAGCTCAGTGAGGGCGAGATTACCATCAGCTTGGGCAACGCTGCACGAGTGGCGGTGGTTGCAGTGGGAGATGTGCACTTATCTTTTTCTGATTCTGTTTTAGTATTAAAGAACGTTTTGTACGTGCCGAGTTTTCGGAAGAATTTAATTTCGGTTTCGAAGCTGTTTTTGGATGGATATTCAGTTATTTTTAATGACAATGCTGTTATTATGAGAAATAACTCTTTTATCTGTTCTGGCATGTTGGTTAACAATCTTTATACTATTACTTGTGCATATCATACTGTGACTGAGGCTCATGCATCTTCATCACTAAACAAGAGAAAAGAACCTTCTCAGTCGAATCAAACGTATCTTTGGCACCTAAGGTTGGGTCATGTCAATCTAAGGAGGATCCAAAGACTGGTAGGTAATGGCTTCTTGGATTCTTTCCAAGTTGAACCATTTCCAGTCTGCGAATCCTGTTTGGAAGGCAAGATGACTTCTAGGCCTTTTAAGGCCAAGGGGAATAGGTCCAATGATGTGTTGGAATTGATTCACTCTGATTTGTGTGGGCCTATGTCTATTCAAGCTAGAGGTGGTTTTGAGTATTTCGTTACTTTTATTGACGATTACTCAAGATATGGGTACATTTACTTGATGCGCCGCAAGTCTGAATGCTTTGACAAGTTCAGAGAATTCAAGGCAGAAGCGGAGAACCGTCAAGGGAAAAGTATCAAGTCACTGCGATCTGATCGTGGTGGCGAATACCTTAGCAATGAATTTAGGCAATACTTATTAGAGAATGGGATTACATCCCAGCTGACTGCGCCTGGTACTCCCCAACAGAATGGCGTGGCAGAGAGAAGGAATAGGACTCTGTTAGAAATGGTGAGATCGATGATGAGCTATGCTTCATTACCTACCTCGTTTTGGGGATATGCCTTAGAAACAGCGGCGTACCTTCTTAACTTTGTGCCTTCTAAATCGGTTCCGAAAACTCCAATAGAATTGTGGTCCGGGCGCAAGCCCAGTTTAAACCACATTCGGATTTGGGGCTGCCCAGCACATGTGTTGGATAAGGAAGCTGATAAGTTGGCACCTAGAACGGAAGTACGGCTGTTTGTAGGTTACCCAAAGGGAACGAGAGGTGGTTACTTTTATAGTCCTAAAGATCAGAGGGTGGTGGTGAGCACCAATGCCCGATTTCTAGAAGAAGACTATATGAGTGAGCATAAGTCCAAGAGTGAGATTATTCTCAAAGAGTTGAGGGAAGACAATGGCATACCGAGTGTGCAAGAAGATATACCACAAGAGACTGCACAACGTGTTGACTCTGATGTATTTACACCTGAATTACCTCGTCGTAGTGGGAGGGTTGTTCGTCAGCCCGATCGTTTCATGTTTGTGGGAGAGTCTTCGGACTTGATCCCAAGTGAAGAGCATGATAGTGATCCCTGGACCTACAATGAGGCAATCCAAGACGTAGATGCAGATTCTTGGCAGAAATCTATGGATTCTGAGATTGAATCTATAGATGCTATGGAGGTATACGACCTTAAGGACCTTCCTGAAGGCAAGAAAGCCATTGGGTGCAAATGGGTCTATAGGCGTAAGAGAGGATCAGACGGGAAGGTTATTTCCTTCAAAGCACGGTTGGTTGCGAAGGGTTTCACTCAGAAAGAGGGAATCGATTATGATGAGACCTTCTCACCAGTAGCCATGCTTAAGTCGATCCGGATTCTCTTATCCATAGCAAGTCACATGGACTATGAGGTTTGGCAAATGGATGTCAAGACAGCTTTCCTTAACGGAAACTTGGATGAAGACATCTATATGCAGCAACCCGAGGGTTATGTGAAGAAAGGCCAAGAGCATCGAGTATGGAAGCTAAAGAAGTCTCTTTATGGACTAAAACAAGCTTCTAGGTCTTGGAATATTCGTTTTGATGAGGTGATTAAGTCCTATGGATTTAATCAATGTCAAGACGAGAGTTGTGTATACAAAAAGAGCAACGGAAACGTAGTGGTATTCTTAGTACTATACGTAGACGATATTCTTCTCATTGGCAACGATGTCAAGGTTTTGTCAGACGTAAAGGTATGGCTTTCAGAACAGTTTCAAATGAAGGACTTGGGTGAGGCATCGTACATTCTTGGAATCAAGGTCATTCGTGACAGGAAGAAGAGAATGTTGTGTCTATCTCAAGCTGCTTACATTGATACTGTGATTGCTCGTTTCAGCATGCAGAACTCCAAGAAAGGGTTGCTACCTTTTCGGCATGGAGTTCCTCTATCTAAGGATATGTGTCCAAAGACACAAAAGGAGATGGAGGAAATGGCTAAGGTTCCTTATGCTTCGGCTGTAGGAAGCCTTATGTATGCCATGCTGTGCACGAGGCCTGATATTTGCTATGCAGTTGGCATGGTAGCAAGATATCAGTCTAACCCTGGTCAAGGACACTGGACTGCGGTAAAGCATATTCTCAAGTATCTGAAAAGAACTCGGGATTATATGCTTGTTTACCAATCAGACAGTCTAACTCCTTTGGGTTACACAGATTCTGATTTCCAAGCTGATCGAGATAAGAGAAAGTCGACCTCGGGTTATGTGTTTATGATGGGAGGCGGAGCGATCTCATGGAGGAGTGTGAAGCAGAAATGCATCGCAGATTCTACCATGGAAGCCGAATACGTTGCTGCTTCAGAAGCAACAAAGGAGGCTGTTTGGCTCAGGAGCTTCTTACTGGACTTAGGGGTATCCTCGGGTGTGCCTAGGTGTATCACAATTTATTGTGACAATGCTGGTGCAGTCGCAAACTCGAGAGAACCCCGAGCACATAAGGCCAGTAAACACATAGAGAGAAAGTACCACCTTATACGAGAGATCGTGAAACGAGGAGATGTGGTTGTGACAAAGATAGCGTCGTTGGATAACCTAGCTGATCCTTTCACGAAGACTCTGACTGTCAATGTCTTCGAGAAACACGTAGAGGGTCTTGGTTTACGATGTGTTGCAGCTAGACTTTGAGTATAAGTGGGAGAATTGTTATGGCATGTGTTTATATACTAAAAGTTTAGCTTTAGTATAAGTGGGAGATTGTTGGAGTATACTGTAAAGCAAACTTTTACGTGAGCTTTTGGATTGTATTATTCGATTTCCCATTTGACTGAAATAAATGTTTTTCACATTGTTGCATTCTTTATGATTGCTTGTATGCTAAATGTCCAATTATCTTATATTGTAGACAATGTGGTGTGTTAGTAGTCACACAGAAGATTGCATTGTCGGTTCCTTATAAGATATAAATGGTATTCACAACTGAGATAGTTATGGACATGACTATCGGTGTAGGTTGTAGTATAAACTGGATGTAGCTTGTCTTGGCTATTGGTTTATACTAGTGCGCTGCGTCGCATTGAAAGGATCACAGTTGAGACGTGTTCTTCTGTTCTGACTATCATGAAGAACCTAGGTCTCGGTGACTCTACTAATTCTTAACCCTAACTGTGGTAATTAGATATATGGGATATTTGTTTGTTACTTTGACTTACCATGGGTGAGGACCAAGTATTGGTTCAATAGCTCCGTATCTTGGGTAACAACACTATCTGCATGATATCTATTTATTGGCATTAGGGCACCGTGTCCTGGACATCCAGGTTGGTGACGTCCCCTTAAGGAACTCATAAGGATTATCGTATAAACCCTGCAGGTGGATTTAATCCGTACGATAATAAGGTTGAGTGGTACTACTTAAGGTTTAAAAGATATTAATTAATTAAAGCAGTCAGAAGCTTTAATAATTAATGGACGTGCGATATCTTAAACACGGGGAATTATATCGAGTCTAATAGAAGCCCTGATTCATTTCGGGATAGGACGGGAGTACAATATTAATTCTCTAGTGGAATGAATTAATATTTACGGGCTAAATTGTGTTCTGGGCTGAACATAAGAATTTGGGCCTGTAGGGAGCCCAAACCCTATACCTTCTAAGAGATCCCTAGGCTGGCCCAAGGACCTCTATAAAAGGAGGGATTGCACGTCTTCAACCCTAACACACATCACAAAACGTGAGCAGCCACCATAGTGGAGAAGTGACGTGAAGGGTTCAGATAAGACGAGATACAATCCGCTCTTTTCAACCGTTTGGTAGATCGTCGTCCATCCGGCGTCCAAACGTGGTCGGGACACAGACTAGAAGATCGCTCAGATCGAATCAAAGCCTCGTAGAAAGGTAAACTTTCTGTCCGTCCTTTAGGAGCATGCTTAGGGTTTAATCGAGATCATGTATGTACATGTTTGGCATCCGATATCGATCCTTGGAAAGGACCGCCTCGTCGGCGTGTTCCAGCAGGTAACTGATCACGCATCTCATCTAGATCCTCCCAAGTGGCTTCCTCCGAAGATAACTCTTCCCACTCGACTAATACCTCCCATCGATAGCGTCCAACTTTCCTCACTTGGTGATACTCGATCGCGCGACTTGGCCTTACAATTGCCCGCCCATCAGTCGTTGTTGCTGGCAACTGCTCGCACCACTTGTGTGCTTCACCCAAACTTCTCTTGAGTTGCGAGACATGTATAACTGGGTGGATATGTGAACTCTCCGGCAACTCTAGGCGATAAGAAACTTGTCCTATGCGCTTCAAAACTTGATAAGGCCCGTAATAGCGTACCCCTAGCTTAGTCGCGGCCCTTTGCGCAGTCGTGCGTTGTCGAAACGGCCATAGCTTTAAATAGACATAGTCGCCCGGCTCGAAATTTTCCTGACGCCTCTTGCTGTCGTGAAAGGTTTTCATGCGGTTGATCGAGCCTTCAAGAGTTTTCTTTAATTCGTGCAACATCAAATCCCATTCCTCAAGTTCTCGACCGACTTCATCGTTGATCGCTCCTCCCTCAGAGTAACTTACGAGCGTAGGTGGTTTGCGCCCATACACGAGCTCGAATAGTCTAGTCTTGGTCGAGCCGTGGTAAGTGGTGTTGTACCAATATTCAGCCCATGGTAGAAAATTCTCCCACTTCTTCGAAAATTGATGCACGTAGCACCGTAAGTATTGCTCCAGCGTGTGGTTGGTCACCTCGGTTTGCCCATCCGTTTGTGGGTGGTAGGCTGAACTGATTGATAGCTTGGTCCCTTGCAGCTTGAAAAAGTCTGACCAAAAGCTACTCATAAAGATTCGATCGCGGTCGAAAACTATCGAGCGTGGTATCCCGTGCAACTTCATAACATATTCGATGAATAACTTGGCGATGGATTTTGCCGTGTAGGGATGTGTGATAGGTATGAAGTGTGCATACTTCGTAAGTCGATCCACCATGGCCATGACTCCATTGAATCAATTAGAGATTGGCAGCCCTTCGATGAAGTCCATAGTGATGTCCTCCCAGATCCTCTCGGATACCGGCAAGGGTTGCAGCAATCCGCCTGGTCGTTGCGCGTCGGCTTTAGTGCGCTGGCACTCGTCGCACCATGAGACATACTCTTAGACCGCGCCCTGCTGCCCCGGCCAAAAGAAGGTATTGGCCATCCCCATCCATGTGCGGTAGAATCCCGAGTGCCCTCCAATCTTAGAATCGTAGAAGTCCTGCATAATTCTCTCGCGAATTCCCCACTGTTAGGCACATACACCCAGCCTCGGTGGAGTAATAGGCCATTGTGCTGCTCATAGTCGGCAGTGGCAGCATCGCCTGCCTCAACCTTTTGGCGCAAGTCTTGGCATTGAGGGTCATCCTCTTGCGTCTTCCTAACTTCTTCCCATACGACCCATGTTGGGCCCGGTTATGGCTTCTAGCTCGGCGACGTCTGTCCGCCTTGATAATGCATCAGCCACGGCATTTTGTCGGCCCGGTCGGTACACTATCTTGAAGTCGAAGCCCATGAGTTTTGAAACAAACTTCTGCTGCTCGGGCATCACGATCCTTTGCTCGAGCAAGTGCTTGAGCGGCTGCTGGTCGGTCACAATCCGAAAGCGCCGTCCCAATTGATAGGGCCTCCAGCATCGTACAGCCTCTACGACTGCAAGCATCTCTTTCACGTACACGGATAATCCAAGTCGGGTCATACCTAGTGCCTTGCTGAGAAAGGCCAAGGGACGTCCTTCCTGTACTAACATTGCGCCAATCCCTATGTCGCTGGCGTCCGTGTGTACCTCGAACAAAACATTGAACCTTGGCATTGCGAGCACAGGCGTCGTGGTCATGGCGCCCTTAAGTTTCTCAAATGCGATCTCGCTAGCTTCGGTCCACTTGAATCCTCTTTTCTTAGTCATCTCGGTTAATGGCTTGGCAATGGTCCCGTAGTCTTTTACAAACTTTAGGTAGTAGCCCGTGAGCCCTAGAAACCCGCGCAGCTGCATTAGGCTTATCAGTTTAGGCCAATCGACCATAGCCTCAATCTTCCTTGGGTCGACTTTTACGCCATCATGAGAAATAAAGTGACCAAGATATCCGACCATCTCTTGCCCAAACGAGCAATTGGACGGCTTGATGTGGAATGAGTTGGTTTCCAAGATTTCGAGTACCACACGTAGGTGCCCAATATGCTCGGCCCATGTCTTTGAGTAGACCAGGATGTCGTCGAAGAATACTAAGACGAACTTGCGCAGATGGTCCTGGAAGATGAAATTCATGGCAAACTGAAAGGTGGATGGGGCGTTGCACAACTCGTAGTGCCCTTGGTGCGTGCGAAAGGCCGTCTTTGGAATGTCAGCCTTGTGTAGTCGAATCTAATTGTACCCGGCCATAAGGTCGAGTTTAGAGAAGTAGTGTGACCCTCCTAACTCATCGAGCATGTCGTCGACGTTTGGTATAGGAAAGCGGTCCTTGATTGTCACGGCATTTAGTGCTCGATAGTCAGTGCAGAACCTCCACGTGCCATCTTTCTTCTTTGCTAGCAGTACCGGTGATGAGAATGGGCTTGAGCTATGTTGGATGAGCCCGGACTTGAGCATCTCACTGACTTGCCTTTCTATCTCCGTCTTCTAAAAGTGTGCGTACCGGTATGGATGGACGTGTACGGCATGCTGCTCATTGGTCAAAGGTATGCGGTGGTTGAACTCCCAGTGTGGTGGTAGACCCTTAGGCTCGCCCAGCACACGGTCGAACTCCTCGAGTAGCCCGCGCACCTCGTCCTGCTGCTGCACGGCCTCGACTGTGGATGTGCTCGTGTTCTCGACCACAACAGCAAAGATTTGGCCGCCCCCGCACCAAACCCGCTCTATGCTTTTGAGACCAACCTCCTTGGTCCACTACTCTCGATAGCCTTCAACGTGACATGTTGCTCTCCTGCTATGAACTTCATGACCCCAGTTTGGTAGTTGGTGGTTACTTCTCCCAATCCTTCGAGCCATTGGACTCCCAACACAACGTCGGGTCCAACCAAGGGTAGCGCGTAGAGATCGGCCTTGATGGTGACTTCTTGAAATTTGATGCGTACCTTGCGATAAGACTCGGTGCACCTTAACCGTTCACCGTTGGCTACCCGGACCTCGAATGGTTCAATCGTCATCGTTGGTAATTTTAACTTTTGGGATAGTGTGGTGTTGATGAAGTTGTGTGACGACTCATTATCAACGAGTACGACCACTCGGCGGTCCTTGACCCAAGCCGGTAGTCGCATTGTTCTCGGCCCTCGTGTGCCAGCCATTGCATGCATTAAGATCTCAGCTTCTTCTTCGAGCACCTCAATCTCCATTTCACTTTTCTCAATCTCGGGCTCCTCCTCATCCGAGTCGATGACGTCGATTACAAACGCCTGCTTGCATCGATGGCCCGTTGTGAACTTCTCTTCACACTTGAAACATAGCCCTTTTTCACGTCGGCACCTCATCTCCTCAAGCGACAATTGCTTGACTTCTGGCGTCGGTGGTCGCGTGCTACTCGGTGGCCGGATGCTTGGGACAGTGTTGGTTGTGCGTCGCGGTTCGGGGAAACGCGCGTCCGCCCGTCCCCTTTGAGTGGCGGCGAGGTAATCGTCTTGGCGTTGGGCAACCTCCATGGCCGCATGCATTGACTCTGGCTGCTCTAAATGAACTTCCACGGCTAGGTCAAATTTGAGGCCGTTGATGAATGCCCCAACCAGTGCGGTCTCGGGCCAGCCCCGTACGCGAACACGCTAATCTTTCGAACTCCTTTAGGTAGTCGCGCAAGCTGACGGACTGACGAATGCGTGAGAGGGCTTCGTCATAGTTGTGGTTGTCAGATGTTATGAAACGCGTGAGTAATTCGCATTCGAAGTCGCCCCACCTGATGACTCGTTGTCGGTTGCGGTAAACGCTCGTGAGCCATTGCCACCACACGTTGGCCTCGTTGTCTAGGTAGTAGGCCGCATATCTCACACGATCATTAGCCTCGGTATCGTTGAGCTCAAGGTATTGCACAGCCCAGTTGAGCCATGCCTCGGGATCAGTGCCGGTGAATGTGGACAGCGTGAGCCTTGGTTTGTCGGGCCTTGGGTGGTCATGTACATTAGATGCTTGTGACTGCTGCTCAAAGTCCTTCTCGTGTTCGGGCTCGTCGCGCCGCTACTCCTCTCCCTCAGGTCGCTTGCGCCGCGGTTGCTGCGGTGGTGGTCGTGCATGGTGTTGGAAATTGTGAGCCATGTAAATTGAACCGATGCCTTGGTTGTGTCGAGCCTCTCTCCTAAGTTGTCCATGGCTTCGCTCGTGCTTCGGACTTGAATGTCTAGGTTGTCGATCTTGTCCTTCATCTCCTTGTTGGCCATGGATTTCTTTTCTTGCTTTCGCTCCTTGCTTCGAGGACTCGTTTTGAAGATTTTGAATTTTTGATTTTTTTTTTGAACGAAATTAAAAGATGGAAAAGAAAGAATGAGAAAGGAAAAGACACACGATCTAGATACTCTCGATGAATGCACCAATGATGAAGATCGCGTGTCCCGATTGTCGATAAGCCACACACCCATGCCTTGAACCGACGATAGGTGTCTCGGAGTTCACACACCCGCGCCCCTCAAAACGGAATAAAATTGCAAAAGAAATCAAGAAGAAATCTAAGGCAAAGTGTTTGAACAAATGTCCGATTTTTTATTATGATCTTCAATGAATAAAATAACAAGAGGAATGGCCTTTATATAGGCATCAAATAGATCTAGTCCTATTCTAGCTATAATTCTAATAAAGCAATAAAATATTAAGTATCCTAAAGAATCTAGAAATCTTGTGAAAAGAAGAAAACAAAATATCTTGAGAATCCTAAGTGATCTTGTCTTGCACTCCAAGTAGAGAACCCTAGCCGCCTTTCATGCCGCCTCGGATCCCCCCACCGCGCGCCTTGCCTTAGTCCTCGAGGACTAGGATCGCACCCCCTTTCCCCACGCGTGCACACCCGCCTGACGCCTCGCGCGTGCCTGCGCTCCCTGCGGTTTCATCGTGCGCGTTCCCGGTACTCGCCGCGTCCTCATCACCTTCCGCACCTTCTGCGCCTCTACCTGATGTGCGCGCGTCTATCTCCGTCGCCTGCGTATCGCACCCTCGCGCCAGTCGCGTGCCATCACCCCTCGGCACTTGCTTGCCAATTTCGCGCGCCCCGCACGCTTCACCATCCAAGGCCTGCGTCTCCCCTGTGCGTCGCGCTAGCCTCTTGCGTGCATGGTAGGCACGGCTTGAGGTGTTCTTAAGTTGCCTCGCCACATCCGCATCATGGGAGTTGCACGCACTAGGTGCGTGGCTGTGGCCCTGGTAGGCTCCTCGCTGACCATCCGGCTACTTTTCTAGCCCTTTGGCAACTTCACTAGTGACGTGCCACCTATAACAACTTAACATGATGACATAGGCATAAAAATGCCAAGAAGCACTAGGAGACCCTGGGTCAACGTGCACGTAGTTCGGTAGGGCCGATAAGGCACGTACAAACACTAACTTACCGTACCAACTGCTCATACTTGATCATGCGATACATGCCTAATACTTAACAACCTAAAACATGCTATATAAGGCTCAAATAACACACAAAACCCTAAGAGACCTCAGGTCAAAATGCTTAGGGCTCGGTTGCGCCGATAAGGCACTGATGGGTCTACTTCCAGATCTGGAGTAAACTGGTTGTTGTGAGCTCCGATCTGTTTGAACCGCCTTCAAATCGTTGCTAGACCGCCGCAAACACCTACAAGAACCCAATGCCCCGGCGTTGGGCCTTCGACGCTCAAGTCAATAAATAGAGGACAGGAAGATGAAGCTTTGTGATGTAGAGTTGTGATGCATGTAGAAATGCATAGAATGTGGGGGAGAGAGCTGCTCTAAGAGAGCAGCAGCAGCAGAGAGATGGAAAGTGTATAGAATGAGTAGAGGTTAGGGTTTAGGGTTACCTCAGCCCCTTTATATAGAGGGAACTACTTGCTTGAAGTACCCAAAATACCCCGGTCGGTTTACCTGAAGTGTCCAAAATGCCCTGGTAGATTTGCATTCCATCTACCTCCTAGTCAGCTCAAGATTCCTTCTTATCCAATTACTGCCTCTCTCTTGTAGTCACAGAGAAGTCTAGTAGCAGAGACCTCTAGTCACGGAGACGTCTAGTAAAGAAGACGTCTAGTAGCAGAGAGGTCTAGTAGCTAGTCACGGAGACTTCTAGTAGAGGAGACGTCTAGTAGCGGAGAGGTCTAGTAGCTAGTCAAGGAGACGTCTAGTAGAGGAGACGTCTAGTAGCGGAGATGAGCTCTAGCTTCTCTTGTCCAGTCGAGACGAGATGACCTCTAGCAGGTCGAGACGAGATGACCTCTCGCAAGTCTAGCAGGTCAAGCCGAGTCTAGCAAGTCGAGATGACCTCTAGCAGGTCTAATAGGTCGAGATGACATCTGGCAAGTCTAGGAGGTCGAGATGAGTCTAGCAAGTCGAGATGACCTCTAGCAGGTCTAGCAGGTCGAGATGAGTCGAGCAAGTCGAGATGACCTCTTGCAGGTCAAGATGACCTCTAGCAAGTCTGGCAGGTCGAGATGACCTCTGGCAAGTCTAGCAGGTCGAGATGAGTCTAGCAAGTCGAGATGACCTCTAGCAGGTCTAGCAGGTCGAAATGAGTCTAGCAAGTCGAGATGACCTCTAGCAGGTCTAGTAGGTCGAAATGACCTCTGGCAAGTCTAGCAGGTGGAGATGACCTCTGGCAAGTATAGCAGGTCGAGATGACCTCTGGCAAGTCTAGCAGGTCGAGACCTCTAGCAAGTCTAGTAGGTCGAGATGACCTCTCGCAGATCTAGCAGGTCGAGATGACCTCTAGCAAGTGTAGCAAGTCGAGATGACCTCTACTTATCTTCTTAGAGCAGCTCGACCTTCTCATACTCAGTCACAGAGAGCATGTCTACTTCCCATACTTAGTCGTGTGAAGCTTCTTATACTCAGTCACAGAGAGCATGTCTACTTCCCATACTTAGTCGTGTGGAGCTTCTCATACTCAGTCACAGAGAGCATGTCTACTTCCTATACTTAGTCGTGTGGAGCTTCTCATACTCAGTCACAGAGAGCATGTCTACTTCCTATACTTAGTCGTGTGGAGCTTCTCATACTCAGTCAAAGAGAGCATGTCTACTTCCCATACTTAGTCGTGTGGAGCTTCTCATACTCAGTCACAGAGAGCATGTCTACTTCCCATACTTAGTCACCGAGACCTCAAGTCTCGTCTAGACCTCCTTAGGTTGCTCTTACTCGGTTTCGCTTGGACCTCTTCATACTTGACTCCGGTTCACAAGTATGGCTATATCATCTAGTCCACCCCAAAACTTACTCTACTGTGACTCGAGCTGTAGAGTAAGGCCAATAGTCTGGGAATTCTAGCATTTATCAGAGTTTGCAGTATTTGAATGGACGTCTTCGTCCCCTTGTAATCCTGTGTATTTTTCATTCGTAGATTTTTTTTTATTCTGAGGGCTCGAAATTGCTAGCCTTTAGCATGTATCTGGTCTCCTTTCTCAAAGTATTAGCTCAAATCATTAGTTGATTTCGGCCAAATTCTTAGGCCCAAATACAAGTCGACGCCGGTTCTTTTTTCTTCTCGTCTTCTCAAGAAATCTCTGTCGGGTTCCTTGAGAAATCTTTCTGTCGAGTTCTTGAGAATCGTCTCCAAGTTCGCTCTTCCTCGCGATTTTTCTTCCCAGCTCATAACCTCTTATGTATTTCTAATTCGCGATTTGTTCATTGATTTGCAATTTTTGTAGTCCCAATTTCAATCGATGTTCCGTGACGGATTAGTCGCTATTTTCGCAGATCTCCCTTCACGAGCTAATCGATGTTCTTCTCGTCTCGCAATTTTCTTATCGACTTGCGATTTGCTTTTCCCGATTTCTGAGTCGATTTCTGCTTCATGAATCAGGTTGGGTCTCGATTTCTTACGATCTGTCGTAGTCTCGATATGTTCTTAACTCAGACTTCGATTTTCCCCTCCAACTTGTAACGTGCTAGTCGTGATTTTTCCTTAATCCACGCCGTGCTAGCCGCGATTTGTAAGTCCCAATTATTTTCTGGTAATTCACAATTCTTTATCAATTTTGCAATTTGGAATTTGCGATTTGCGATTTGCGATGTGATTTACGATTTACACTTTCGGGCAGGTTACTCGCGGTTTCTCTACTGGGATGCACCAAGTCGTGATTCAATTGATTTGCACTTTCCTCAACTCGCTATCGTCATTTTCCCCAAGTCGAGATTTACTGCTCGTGGTCCGCAAGTCGCGAGTATCAGCAGCCGCGACGTGCTCTTTATGATTTCGTCGTGGGATTGTCGCTGTTTTTCCACCAATCCCCGAAATGTAAGTCGTTATTTTTCCAGTCCCGTTTTGCGCATAAAAATTTTCTTTTTTGCTGCTTAGGTCGCTCCTTATTGTTCTCGATTTTCCTGCTTGCGATGTTCTGCTCGCGGTCCGCAAGTCGCGATTTGCTACTCCTCGTCATTTTCCACAAGTCGACTCGCGATATGCAACTTGCGTTATAATTACTCGTCTCCTGCTTCATCTCACACGAATCGATGCTCCCGTGTTCGGCGATGTGAGTCTATTTTCTGGTACTTTGCCCTAAGTCACGATTAATGATTTTCTGGTCACGATATGTTGATCTTGACTTGGAGTCCCTGCTGCTCTTTTCTGGTATTTCACGATAAATTCAGCCGTTGATTTCCTTTATTTTGATATAGGCGGATCTGCCCTTCGAGATACGTTAATCAAGGCAATAAGTCGAGGTTCTTATTTTGCGAGATAGAAAGTCGAGGCTACTATCTTGCAAGATAGCAAGTCGAGATTCTTATTCTGTGAGATGGCAAGTCGATATTCAGTGTATTTCGAGATTCCATGTCAGTCGCTTTTTCGGTTTTTACGCATTCTTCTCTTCTCTTCTGATCATACTTTTTCTTGATTTTGTTGCTGGTTGCGATGTGTTAATCGCGAAATGTGAATCGCGTTGGTTTATCCACCTAACCACCAATTGTTGATCACTTTTGCTTGCAGGTCTTGCTTGTTTGGTTCAATTGCCCGTGATTAAGTCGATTGCTACTGTATGTTGCTCGCGACTCAAATTTTATCATAGCTTGCTCAAAGCATTTGTGGCAGCTCGAAACTCAGATTTTACCATAGCCCGCTCAAGACTATCATAGCCTGCTCGAGGCTTTTGTAACAAATTTTATCAGAGCCCGTTAAGGCTTTTGTAATAGCTCGTAGTTGTAGCTCGCTCCTTATTTCATTCTTTGTATTTCAATAGCTGCTTATTTCTCCTTTGTATCAGTTCGTGGCCGACTCCCAATTTCAGCCCATTTGCAATTTCACATCAAAAAGCTATCTCACCATTAATTCATCAATGTGTTGTAAACAAATAAGTGAACTCATCATCATTGTGTCATGTTATTCAGCATCTTGCAACTCGCAATTTAGCATAGCTACTTGTTTGTGATGTGTTGGTAGCATATTTCTGCTAGATGTCTTTAACCATTTGAGTTTACTAGGTCGCGAAGACCATCTGTTTTTCGATCATGAGGTCGCAATGACCATCAAATTGTGTTGACTACTATGTTCGTTTATAGTGTGGTTTTGATGCTGTCTCTGGGTCGCAATGACCATTTGATCTTTACTCAGGTCGCGATGACCACTTAATCATACTGATGTGCTCGATTTCTCTAGGTCGACTTGACATAACCTCTAGCAGGTCGAGATGAGATGACCTCTAGCAAGTCGAGATGAGCTCTAGATTCCTTGTTAGGTCGCGATGACCTCTAGTTCCTTCATTGGTAAGTCGAGATGAAATGACCTCTAGTAGGTCGAGATGAGCTTCTAGCACTTCCTCTGTCAAGTCTAGATAAGCTCTTGCTCCACTCTTGTTAAGTCGAGACGACCTCTAGCAAGTCTAGTAGGTCGAGATGAGCTTCTAGCTCTTCCTCTGTTAAGTCTAGATGAGCTCCTGCTCCACTCTTGTTAAGTCGAGACGACCTCTAGCAAGTCTAGTAGGTCGAGATGAGCTTCTAGCTCTTTCTCTGTCAAGTCTAGATGAGCTCTTGCTCCACTCTTGTTAAGTCGAGACGACCTCTAGCAAGTCTAGTAGGCCGAGATGAGCTTCTAGCTCTTTCTATGTCAAGTCTAGATGAGCTCTTTCTCCACTCTTATTAAGTCGAGACGACCTCTAGCAAGTCTAGTAGGTCGAGATGAGCTTCTAGCTCTTCCTCTGTCAAGTCTAGATGAGCTCTTGCTCCACTCTTGTTAAGTCGAGACGACCTCTAGCAAGTCTAGTGTTTGTAGTATTTTTGGGCATGTGGTAACCGAGTTACCCGACTCGGCTCGTTCTCAAAGGAAGACTCTTCGGAGCTTCGTTTACTATCTAGTTGTCAATTCACACAACCAAAAATAAAGTCCTAAACATTCTACTCGCTTGATTGTGGGGTGGATTGCACGAAATTAACTAATAATATACGAACAAATGATTAGAAGCATGAATCGAAAGAAACATAAAAGCATTTGGTTACACGGAGTCTACATCACTTGACGAAAACGACAATAACGAAAAGAAAACATGCAAGCCTAGTGATCCTAGGTATTCTAACACGAGCCTTCTATCCTAGATCATCCCGCTTCGAGCAAGTCGGGACCTCTATACTAGATAAGCACGTATCGAGTCCCAACACACGTAGACAAGCAATGAAAATAAGGCAAAGTCTAAAAACGATCCTAAACACATCATTCCAATCAATTGACAAATCGAAATAATAAGCCCTAAGCTAGGTACCTATATTAGATAAAAATAAGATAGCCGGAAAGTTACCGGAAAAGTCGCCGGAAAACTCGCCGGAAAATGTCAAGTGTGCACCTCCAAACCAAGAGCAAATAATAGAGAGAAGGAGGAGAGAATTTTTCCCAACTCAAGAGTTGGGAAATGAGGGGGGTTGTTCCAAAATACACACAAAAATGTCTATTTATACCAACAACACAAACACACACTAAAAACACACACATTTACTAAAAATCTGAACGCGCAACGTTGCGAAAATGACATTGGGGCCGCGAATTGAGGTCTGGGAGCTTTTCGCAAGTCCGCGGAAATGCATTGGGGCCGCGAATTGGGCCTGGCAGCATGATTTAACTCAAAAATCTCTCGGGATGGCTCGGAACGGTTCGGGTAGTTCGGACCGCTTGAAAATGACTTGAAATGGCACAAACGATAAGTCTTCCCAGAATTGAAATACGGACCTAAACAAAACACCAAAAGAGACGCAAAAACATGGCAAAATACAAAAGCACGTAACAAAAACGAAAACACATAAAACACGACAAAATGGACCGGTTAACACTAAAACGAACCTAAAAACGACTCGACTAAAGCAAATAAAACACAATAAAATAAGCATAAAAACATAACAAACAACTCCCCCACACTTGGCTTTTTGCTTGTCTTCAAGCAAACAATATCGCTATCCCTTCGAGAAAATAAATTTGCTCATTCATTTATCATGTCTCAAAACATGCCGTACTCATTTTACCCCGGTATCCTTATAGTCAACATTCAATTTGAAGGTATGTACCCCCACGATCTTGAATCATACAAAAATAAACACACGTCCAAAGTTCGTCCACACATGATCAACTTGTCACAAGTCATCTTTTTCAAGACTACTCATACTACAAAAGAATACTCTCGGTCCCGAAAACATATTTTCAACAATATCAAAGGACAATCATGCCAACTTAATAAATAAGTAATAAGATCGAAGGCGTAAAAGCAAGTTTCCCCCTTTTTTTTTATTCTCATATTTTTTTTTTCGTGAGNGTGGGGGTAAACTAGACAACACAACAACGTGAATATCAACAATGTACCATCAACTTAAACATCACCGTGTGCAAGTAACGAGAATAAACTTACTCACATCAGCTTTTACATATGAAACCTCAAAGACGACAAGTTTAAAGTGTAACCAATCGGGGTTTACAATGGACAAAACAAAACCATAACTCTTAATCATGTGTTCCACATCAACAAATTTTCAATCAACTTAGAATAACCGGGGTTTAACTCAGCATAAAGTAAGACATTTCAAAATTAAATAAACACGTTTATCCAATCAAAAAGCTGACCATATTGACCAAACTCAAAACTTCATGCGGGAGAGAAGGCACAAACACACAAAAACTCAAATAAAACCGGTCTAAGACACGACAAACACGAAAAATAAAGCACCTAAAGCGAAAGAAATACCGCCCAAGCATGCATAATCACGATAATCCCTCCCCCACACTTAAAGCAAAGCAATGTCCTCATTTCTTGACCAAAAAGCATAAGAAAAGGACACATAATCACATAAGCTCATGCGATGAATGAACGAAAAATAATAAATGAAAATAAGAAAAGAAAGAAAACACGAACACGCAAAACATAGAACTAAGAGAAAAGAAAAATAAGGAAAAGAATGCGCGTACTCTACACGGTGGTGTTCCACCGTGTGTCCAAATGGTGTTCGTCCGATGGGAATAACGAGCATGATCCGAGAGCCATCGAGGTCAAAATAAAACAATCCGACCGGTTGTACGTTGAAAGCATACATCGTCCGAGTACTTTAACATTTGAAATCACGTGAGAAATCAAGGCTACCATCCCTCGGCTCCACGTAAAAGGGCAACTTGTTTGCATCTCGGAGGAATAATAATCGTTAGACAACACACTTCTCGACGAAGATACAAGTATGACGTGAAAACTCCAAAATCGGGCCTCGAGTCCTCCAACGATACTTTCCTAAGGCCTTCCCACGGCCAACTCTTTCAATCAACGGCCTCCTCAATGAATAATGTCCGGTAATCTCCATAAGAAGCATACGAATCAACGGGCGACTCCCGGGAACTCATTACAACAATAAACCGGCACGTCCAGCAAGATGTGCCCAACACAATCGTTAACTCACCTAAATCGCTCAATTCGACTCACCCAAGCCACTACTCCGGCAAGAGTAGTGTTCCACATCATCCCGAACAACAAATAATCACGGAAGATCGAAAGAGATATAATACCTTAAAGCTCGCCGGAAAATATGGTGCCGGAATGTGGAAAAAGAGAGATGAGCATGGCTCAGAGCTCCGATTGCCCAAAAATACACCTCCATTGAAGAATCCATGAAGGTTTGGTAAGAAAATGACGAAAAACGGCAAATCGGGGGCTCGGTGAAGGTGGCCGGAAAATAGGTCGCTGGAAAAGTTCGCCGGAACCGGCGAAGGTGGCTGGAATCTGGTGCGCCTCGGCGAGAGGATTCCGAAGGTGTCCTCGGAATTTTGTGGGTCCCACTGAGTCGTCGGGAAATTGAAAAAGAAAACCGGTTGGATTTATAGATCTATTACCTTTCGCCGGAAAATTGGAGGCCTTATTGCCGGAATTTTTGTTTGAAAACGAGGTTGTTTATATACTGCGAGTGTTCACACTAGGGGCGGTACCTCGGATATGTCGTCGGCGTTGAGGAGAGCTTCACGTTGATATAAAATTTTCCAAAATTGGAGCAAGTTGGCCGGAAAAACTGGCGGCAGGCGGCGGCACGCGGTGGCGGTTGGTGGCGCCGGAAAGTTGGAGAAGATGAAGGGCTCCTACTGGGTTTGGGCATTCGCGGGCTTGCGAATGTAGGCTCGGGTCGCGAAACAGTATTCGCAAGCTTGCGAATCAAGTTGGGGTCGCGAGCAGTATGGGGCAGAAAAAAGGGAGCAGGTGCATGGCCTTCATTCGCGACGTTGCGAAATATGGTTCGCGTGGCGAACGCGGTTTCGCGGGGTTGCGAATGCAATTCGGGTCGCGAGTGATATGGAGCTGAAAAGGGCATGGGCAAGTGGCTGTGAATTCGCGGGGTCGCGGAATGTGGTTCGCGCCGCGAATTTGAGCTCGCCAGGTCGCGAATCATAATTCGGGCCGCGAATGGGAGATCCATGGTACCCTTAATTCAAATTCCATACTTAGGCATATTTCACTTGTTTTTCAACCCCAACTTTCAACTCAACTTTCGAGCACCCTTTGCGCTCGATTCTCGACCCGACTCCTTTTTTTCTTCTTTGAGCATATTGTGTGTGGTGTGATTTATGGGGCTATTTATTCTCGAAAGAAAGCAAAAAACGAGAAAAAGCAAAAACCGTGAATTGCCTCCCACGAAGCGCTCATTTTAACGTCTTGAGCTCGACGTTCTCTACCAAAATCAACCGGGGTCCAAAAAGAAATGACGTTCATGCCACGCCTTTGTATTCTCCAAAAGTAGACGGGCCGGGAGAATGGAACAAAGGCGGGCCCATTGAACTCTCGTGGCCGTGTTCTTGTGAAACCGAGCACAAATACCAACAACCACCAAGAGAAGAGATAATTCTTTATGAACCAATGCCTCATATTCGACCTCCGAAAATATGAAAATATCCGTGGAGCACGTCGAATCAATCTCGGTCGTCATATATATCATCTCGGATACGTACTCATCCATCTCAAGCATCGGGAGCATGGGCGTGAACACGTTAGACTCCACCACATGGTCACGATCCTCAATAATACGAAATGACGACCTAAAGGTCATCGGAACCACTTCATACCCAACATCACAAGTCGACTCATCAATCAACACACCCTTCGGGTCAACGACATCATATAATGACTCGACATCCTCCTCAACAACATCCACCAAATCATGAGCTTCCGCTCCCTCCTCTTCGAAATCATCCTCCCGAGTACTATGACCTCGGTTAGACACAATCGAATCCTCCAATAAATTATCTCCCATACCATTCATCATATCAACTCCCGAATCCATATATGCACTCTCAACAATAGAATTAAAGCTGAAAGCACTATCACCGGAAGATAGAGTTGACGTACCTAATGTAGAATGCATGTTCGGATCGTCAAGAGAGGAAATTTCTTTAACAATCAACTCATCGATGTCCTCACTCGTGTGGAGAGGTTGAGTCCCGTCATAAACGAGTGTGAGGCCCATCTCTTTCAAGGAGGTAAAACCTATCCACCATAGCTCGAAACTCTCCTTCTAACCGAGTACTCTCTTAAATAACTCTCGCCGATAGAGAACAATATCGACCGAACGGAATGTGAGATGCATCCATGTCGAGAAAGGATACCACGGTCGAGTCGAACTTCGTAAGTGTTGCTTGAAGAACGGATGGAATGGGAATGCACTTCCGAATATGAAACTCCTCGATGATCGACATAAGGCTCGCAAGTGCCTCTTGAGTTCTCGTCAAAACCTCTCGGTGACGATCGGTAGGCTCAACCATTGTTGGAATTGAAGCTTCGGTCCTCGATGTACAAGGTTGGCCAACCGATAGGTGCTCGCATGATGGAGAGGGTAGAGCATAGGATTCGGTTTCTTCTTTTTTGGATATAGGCGCCATTGAAGAGCGAAGGGATTGATTGCACTTCTCCAAGGTCTTCATAATCTCGTCTAAACGGCTTGGAGAAGCTTCTCGAGTTGGCTCGGGCGGAGGTGTCTGTTCACAATAATAAAGAGGCGGGGGATAGAAGTGAGGCGTCTCATCATGACTCGAAGGGTAATAACCATATTCGCCTTGAGATGTCGGGTAATAATGGTTCGGGCCATACCCTTGGGATGTAGAGTATCCGTCATACGAATAGGAAGGTGAATAGCTTGGATACGGATGGGGCGGCCCTTCAAATGAGTGCATCTCCTCATGGTAGTGGTCGGGGTATCCACGAGACGAGCTACCGGCATAAGAATAATCGTATGGATCCATCGGACCTCCTCAAGCGAAATACCTCGCACAAGAACAACAAAACAACCCAAAGGCACACGAGGCAAAGAAAAAGAACACTAATACCTAAAATCAAGAGAAATGGCAAATACGCAAATAATCAAGAGAAACACACAAAATTGAGAAAAATTCACAAAAAGCAAGAGAAACACGTAAACAAACGACAACTAGATAGCAAACTTGGCGTCCTACTTGCCTTCCCCGACAACGGCGACATTTTGTTTGTAGTATTTTTGGGTATGTGGTAACCGAGTTACCCGACTCGGGTCGTTCTCAAAGGAAGACTCTTCGGAGCTTCGTTTACTATCTAGTCGTCAATTCACACAACCGAAAGTCCTAAACATTCTACTCGCTTGATTGTGGGGTGGATTGCACGAAATTAACTAATAATATACGAACAAATGATTAGAAGCATGAATCGAAAGAAACATAAAAGCATTTGGTTACACGGAGTCTACATCACTTGACGAAAACGACAATAACGAAAAGAAAACATGCAAGCCTAGTAATCCTAGGTATTCTAACACGAGCCTTCTATCCTAGATCATCCCGCTTCGAGCAAGTCGGGACCTCTATACTAGATAAGCACGTATCGAGTCCCAACACACGTAGACAAGCAATGAAAATAAGGCAAAGTCTAAAAACGATCCTAAACACATCATTCCAATCAATTGACAAATCGAAATAATAAGCCCTAAGCTAGGTACCTATATTAGATAAAAATAAGATAGCCGGAAAGTTACCGGAAAAGTCGCCGGAAAACTCGCCGGAAAATGTCAAGTGTGCACCTCCAAACCAAGAGCAAATAATAGAGAGAAGGAGGAGAGAATTTTTCCCAACTCAAGAGTTGGGAAATGAGGGGGGTTGTTCCAAAATACACACAAAAATGTCTATTTATACCAACAACACAAACACACACTAAAAACACACACATTTACTAAAAATCTGAACGCGCAACGTTGCGAAAATGACATTGGGGCCGCGAATTGAGGTCTGGGAGCTTTTCGCAAGTCCGCGGAAATGCATTGGGGCCGCGAATTGGGCCTGGCAGCATGATTTAACTCAAAAATCTCTCGGGATGGCTCGGAACGGTTCGGGTAGTTCGGACCGCTTGAAAATGACTTGAAATGGCACAAACGATAAGTCTTCCCAGAATTGAAATACGGACCTAAACAAAACACCAAAAGAGACGCAAAAACATGGCAAAATACAAAAACACGTAACAAAAACGAAAACACATAAAACACGACAAAATGGACCAGTTAACACTAAAACGAACCTAAAAACGACTCGACTAAAGCAAATAAAACACAATAAAATAAGCATAAAAACATAACAAACATCTAGTAGGTCGAGATGAGCTTCTAGCTCTTCCTCTGTCAAGTCTAGATGAGTTCTAGCTCATGTCTGTGAGGTTGAGATGACTTTAGCTCATGTTAGTTCCATTTTGCAATCAACTCTTTCATTCTACTTTATATCCTCAATACTATCCTCGCCCAACCCAGCTTGCGAGTTGTTCAAAGTTGGAATCAGCGAGCAACTCTAGGCAACGTAGAGTAGTTTCACTTAGAAAAATTTTCAATTCACGACCTCGCCCAACCCAGCTTGCGAGCTGTTTCGAAGTTGGAGACCACCCAGCTCCTCAAAAGCCTTAGTCATGGTGGATTTTGATTTCAAACACTTACTCAACCCAAGTCTAAGATTGTTCAAAACAAGTGACCACCCAGCTTTTCAAAAGCCTTAGTCATGGTGGAGTTTTCCATAAAACACTTGCCCAACCCAACTCTAGGATTGTTCAAAACAAGTGACCACCCAGCTTTTCAAAAGCCTTAGTCATGGTGAAGTTTGATTTCAAACACTTGCCCAACCCAAGTCTAGAATTGTTCAAAACAAGTTACCACCCAGCTTTTCAAATTGGAGTTTGCTATCAAACACTTGCCCAACCCAACTCTAGGATTGTTCAAAACAAGTGACCACCCAGCTTTTCAAAAGCCTTAGTCATGGTGGAGTTTGATTTCAAACACTTGCCCAACCCAAGTCTAGGATTGTTCAAAACAAGTGACCACCCAGCTTTTAAAAAGCCTTAGTCATGGTGGAGTTTGCTATAAAACACTTGCCGAACCCAACTCTAGGATTGTTCAAAACAAGTGACCACCCAGCTTTTCAAAAGCCTTAGTCATAGTGGAGTTTGATTTCAAACACTTGCCCAACCCAAGTCTAGGATTGTTCAAAACAAGTGACCACCCAGCTTTTAAAAAGCCTTAGTCATGGTGGAGTTTGCTATAAAACACTTGCCCAACGCAACTACAGGATTGTTCAAAACAAGTGACCACCCAGCTTTTCAAAAGCCTTATGTAACATCCTGCCCATCAGAGTAAATTTTTCGCAACTTTTACTTATAAAATACTTATAAATCTTTCGAAATCTTTTGCGACTAACTCGGGATGCTACTCAAACTCATCTTCTGGAAAATCTATTTATCTTTAAACTTTTGTCTAATACTTATTTAGACATAAAGAAAACAGATTTCCTTTAAACTTGCATTTAACTGTACCATATTCATACTTCTCGAAATGATAAAAACTTGAAATCTGAAATGCAAGTTCAATACTTAATGTGCATAGCGGAAATACTTGAAAACGTGGTTAATTATACAGACAATATAAATGTGCTCGTAAATAATAAATTTTTGAATCCACGACTCTACCACCACTGCTCAGCTCACACCTCTGCTGTAGTGCCCCGTTTATTTGTGGATTATTTGAGAAATATTATTATTATTTCTATTGTTATTATTATTGTTATTATTATTTTTGTGATAATATTTATATTTATTTTTCTTGAATGCCATAATATTAATTAATTGCCAAATGTGATTAAATGCTAAATGTCTAATTGTCTAATTGATTTTGTGATTTATTATATTATTAATGTGGAATAATGTGTATTTAAAAATATGTACAATATATATATATATATATATATATATATTGTTCGGTTTTTTTTTATCGCGCGTTTGCATTCGTAATCCAGCCCGAGAATTTTTGTTGGAACCGAAATTGGGCCCGAGAATGTCCGTTTGAATCTTAAGCGAGCCCGTGAACCGATTTGATGTCCCAACCGGCCCAAAACCAATTTGACCCAACTTCTCGGGCCCGGCCCGACATATTTTTCTCCTCTTTTTCTTTCGCGTGAGTCGTGTGTTTGGTGTTGTGTTTGTCTTGGACATGAAGATTTCTCATTAACCCTAATGAGAATATATATAATTCTCCATCTCGATTTCTCTCTTCATAAACGTACCCGCAGCTTTTTCTTTTTCTGATCGATAAACCCATCTCTCGTCTTTGATTCTTCCCTCACCTTTCACGCAAATCGCCGCCATCGGTGTCTTTTCTTTTTGTTCACGCGCAAGCAGCAGAAAATCCGGCTATCACCATCTCAATCATCACCCTCGTCATCCATCATCACCCTGGTCGTCATCATCGTCTCTATCTCGTCATTCCGTTCATGAGCAGGACTTCTTCATCTCGCCATCCTCCTCTGTTCGAAATTCCGGCGGCCTGCAATTTCCGGCGGGATTGTGTTCCTGTGAGCAGTCCACGACCGCCGGCGAGCCCTTCTCGCAGCAACTCGCGCAGCGATCTCCGACGATCCCTTGCAGCGAGTTCCGGCGACTTTTGTTCGTCCTCCGAGCAGCCCGCGAGCCCGGCGACGTGAACACTTCCGAACGTGATTTTCCGACGAGCAGCTTCTCCCCCGGCGACCTTGCAGCGTCATCTGGCAACCTAGCAGCAGTGACCCATCCCCTCTCGAAGCCGCTGCAGCACCTTCTCCTTCCGGCGAGAAGCGAGAATCCGTCGAGCCCCGTTTGTGTTCGTTTCGTTTTTCGAGTTGTTCCCGAGAATGGTACCTCGTCGTTTTTCCGTCTTGTTTAACTCGTATATGATTTATTTCGTTATGTGTTTATTGTCGTGAGGTGCTCGTTGAACAATGAAATATATATGTGAATTGCTTGATGTGAATATGTGCGTTTATATATTATTATGATTTTATGTGTTATCGTATGTTATGGACCTCTTCGATTTTCTCAAGAATCGAACGAGACCTCGAAAGTCATGTCAGTCGGTGGATATTGGAACAATGTCGAGCTTTTGAATCGCTGTTTTGGTGTTTGAATTTTTAAAAATAGCTCACTGCTCGGAATGACTTGAAATTTTGAGGGATATGTTATCTGTTAATTGCCAGCCTTGGGTAAAAAATTCGTATTTATTAGAGGCCTGTAGCTATATTTAATAATTAAAGTGAAATCTGATCAGAATAGTGTTAAATGCATAAAACATTCATTTGTGAATGAAATGAGCTAAAATTCGAATATGTCATGCTTCTGTGACTTTTATATGTTGTGTTAAATTTTTAGAATTTTTGGACTTGATTTGATGGGGCTAATAATTTACTTATCGAATCTGCTGAAGCGTTGTTTGAATTTTTATAAATTGGTTATTTCGTGAAAAATTCTGAAATTTTACTGAGATGCCTATTTTACTGAGATGCCTATTTTGATTTAAATTCGATAAACTGATGATGCTTGTACGAATTTTTAAAAATAGTAGCGGTCAACATTCAGAGCTGAGATGTTTATACATGGACTTTAGCATGCTGTATGTTGTTGTGTTAAATTTTCAAGTTCTGATTCGTTCATTAAGTTCAAGTATGAATTAATGTTCTCATTTTGTTGATATCTTGTTCGAATTTTATAAAATAGTGTATTTCGAGTTTGAAGCTGATAATTTGTGGTTTTACATGTTTCTGGGAGATGAATATTTGTGTAAAGTTTCAGAGCTTAATTCATAGGGTAGCCTGACCATCTATTTTCATGTGATTAATGATTTTTATTTTCGAAACATGATTTTGAAATGAAAGTTGGGAATCGACTTGCTTTTCATTCTGTTGTGAGGCTGACTTAGTCTACCATTAGATGGAACTATTTGAACTCTCATATGTTGGTTGGTCGAGTTTTGTATTGAGTCTTAGTGTTCCAACGTCCACAGGACTTCACGAACTACTTAGTCGAAACAAGTTCGACTAGGTCTGTTTTGTGTTTTCTGTTTCAAGTTAAGATAGATGTTGATTGTAGCATCTTAACTTAATGTAGGTGATTGAGGAGTCCAGCCTCGACCTACTTCCATTGCTTTGAGTTATTATTAATCCGGAATCCAGGTGGGTTATTCAAAAATTAACTATGCATGTGTTTTAAAGATGTTAAATGGGTATGATCTATGTATGCATGTGAGCATGTAGCCTATCGATGTGAGCTTGATGGCCATCGGTACGGTTGTCCCCGTATGATAAGATACGGTTACCCAGTGAGGTAAATCTCATTAAGACCTATGAGAAGGCTGTGTCATTGATGTGGCACGCACTCCCAGGTTTCACTGATATGGCATGGCTTAGCTTTGATGAGCATAGATGTACATGAGTGAGTCTTTGATGAGACTATAGTCATTGATGTGGCTAGAGATGTGACATGATTTTATTGTTTATGTTCATGCTGCAACCATACCATTATTATGTTATTCATATGCATAGTGTGAGTACGATAGTTAACTGTACTCACTCCGACCTACTCGTAACCGATGCAGGTTAAGCAGTCGGCGGGTGACGAGACAAGAAGGGTGGTGGTCATGCTTTTATTTATCGCTTATTTATTTGCTTCCGCTCATTTATGTTGAGATATTATGACTGTGTCGTTTTGAACTTGTAATTGTGAATTATCTTTATGATTTGGAACTTAATGAATGTCAGTTTGGTTTATGATTTATTATTTGTGCATGCTGTCTTTATTTGATACGTTTGCATTTTTGGTTAAAGGCTTTTGGTAAATTTGAGTAGCGCCCACTGAGTTTTTAATTAAATTAAAGTTTGCAAAAAATTTATTGTGATTTTTATTAAATAAATTCGATAAATCCTTTAAAATAAAGTGGGGCGTTACAGATGGTATCAGAGCCAGACTGCGTTTCTGTAGACTAGTTTATAAGTGATTATGTGTTTAGATTTTGAATTATGACCACTCGTCTTCGTCACGCCGCGCTGCTTAAGGTATGTGTTTAAATAAGTATCGAGAAATACTTATGAGGTGAAATGCGAAGTTTAAATTTTTGCATAAGTAGAAATGAAACTGCTTATGATATGAATTGTTGATATTTGGGGCTTAGGAAATCTATCCACCTTCGTTTAATGTGAATTCTAGTGTTTGATGTTGAACTCTAGTGATATAGAGTTAAGTTCGGACTCTAGAAGTTCCTCGCTATGAGGTTCAGTATGTTGTTATCGAGATGAGTTATGCCCATAGCAGTTTCCTTTGCTATATAATTATATTCAATGTCTTCAAGTGAGGACCTGGTCAATGAAAACCGAGAATCTATTCACCCTCTTCGGACCTATGTTAGGTTCCGATAATATGAGATGAGTCGATGTTTTATAGGCTGTCAGTATCACGGAGGTTCATGGCCTCTGTTCAACCTCTGGTGTGTTATGTAGTTAATGTCTTTTGTATCTTAGTAAGGGTGAATTCATGCTAGCTCGAAGCATGGTTAGTTGGGTAAGAGATAAGGATTATGTGATTTATTGATTCCCCTTTATGTGATGTGATGAGATAAATGTATTAGGTTGAGAGTCTCGTTTATATCATGATAGGTTTGGTCGGGTTCATGTGATGTATATGTGATCTTCGATGATTGAAGTTGAATTTATGTATTAATGTGAATTGTTATATATTATCAAACCAAAAGATGTAATAATTCAAGTGAAAGGCATAAGACTTTATTTTTCTATCTTATTTAATAAGACCGAGTGGGACCTCGGACAACGTGTTTGATGATATTGATGTTTAAGTCTTAAAGTATTGATATTGAGGCTTTCTTAACGTGTAACTTACGTGATTTCGAGACTATGTTGTTGTGTGATCATTTTGAGTTGATGAAGGCATGAAAATTCAATTTTTCGAGCTTCAGTTAGGCTCTATTTTTGTCAAACAAGATGATGTTTCCTGGACAAGTGTTCTTCATGAGATTTGTAGTTCTCTGAATGACGTTTCTGTGAGTTTTGGAAGTTTGCGATTTGGGGTTAAAATGAATTTGTTATGATTTTTCAAAGTTCGTCGAGCATGCTGTTTTGATAAACTCGGGCAGAAGGATTTGATTTTAGTTCATGGCTATTTATGATGATCTTAACATGCCTGAATGGAAATGTGTTTTTCTTAACAAATGTAGTATATGATATAAGCTGCCCGTAGGAATTGGAATTATGTAATTTCGAATTTTGGTTGATTTTATATGATTTTTCTAAGTTGGATTTATGCCTAGGATTTTGAAACAGTGGCTGTTTGTTTGCATGAAATGTATGATCTGAATTGATGCCTTTAACGTGATTGTATGTAAAAATGCTCCACATGAAAATTGTAGTTTTCTTTGTGTAGTTTCCGGAGGTTTTGGGTTTATATGATTTGGAGTTCCAGTTGATTTTATATAATTTTTCTAAGTGGGATGTACACCCAGCTTTTATGAAACCAGGATTTTGGTTAAGTATCAAATGTGTGCTCTGTTTAGGTGACTTAAACGTGTTCTTATGAAACAGTTTTCTTCATAAAATTTGTATATTTTCATGTGTTGATTATATAGGTTTTGAGTTTGTATGGATTGGAGTTGTGTAGCTTGAATTGTTGCTATTTTACTAAGGTGCTGTATTTTCGAAAAATTGTTCTCCGGCTGTTTTTGCAAACTAAACGTTTCATATTCAAACTTATTGATAATGTTATAATTTGCCAATGGGGTCTTCATAGAAGTTGTAGAGAATTGAGTTAGCTACCTTGGAGTTTTTTTTTTTTTTTTTTGAATTTTAGTAATATCATGTCTGTAGCTTCGGTTATTGTGCATACAATGAGAACCTGTCAAGCTGTATATTTTTATTTATCCACTGCACCCATGTTTTGTATGTTTGCTGTATTATGTGCCTTTAAATTATTTATCTGCCTGAGTGTTCTTCACGAAGTGATAGAGGCATGAGTTAGGGATATTTTCCAAGTCATTTAATCATGATTAAACCTGTAGACTGAAAGTTATATGCATTTTAAATTCAACACGCATGCTGAAAATTTGTGCTCGTTCATGTTTATGTTTCCCAAAATGAATTGTGAATTTTCAAAAATTAGCTTTTCGTCAACTTTCATGTTTATGTGCCCTATGTGACTTAATCTGATTGGTATTATGATGTTAGCTCGAAACACTTGCGAGGGAAGCTTTACGCTAGACCTCGAAGTGTGGAGGCTATAGTTGTATATGTGGTCGATCTCGTTTAGGACCACCGGCACGATTAGCTACTTGAGTAAAAGCTGTCGTGACGGCCGACATTGTTAGCCGGAAGGGTCAAGCGAGCTAACCATTCTAATGTTCGGCGATGACCGCCGAGGTTAGGATTTATTTTTTTTTCCTGGCAGTCATGCCAATGTTCGATTCCTATGGAAAATTGTAGCTCAACAGTAATGCTTTAACTGTTGTATTTTGAGAAGTATTGTAAGGAAGCCTTTTTTCCTATCTGAGTATCTGGGAATCTATGGACCCGGAAATTGAAATTTCTGGTGTGTACCTTAAACTGCACGCCGAACCTGGATGGGTGTAGCCACGCGAAGTGGTGGCCGAGCCCGCACGTCCATGCTGAGAGACGTGAGGCCAACTGCAGTGGCCGACCGTTGACTCGCAGGAGAGCTGCCGCTGCCATCACTGAACGCAGGAAATCCCCAGGCAGTGTGTACGGCCAAACCTTGATCTTGCAGCTGGTCTCTGAACAGGTGCATGCACACGTCCTGGCGCCCCGCTTATGCAGCGCCTGTGTGTGTGTCATCTCTCGGGTGACAGTGCCTTAAACTCCAAACCGAACCGTTGTATGAAATCCTTAATCAACGACTCTCGATATGTGAGGCTTGTCGATTAGTTTTCATTTGTCTTGTGCGAAATTCTCTCGTGATAGCGAGAATTAGGTCCCTCATCGTTTTCGGGCAGTGTCCCGAGTCTCGGTTGGAGACTATGTATACTTCGTAGGGATCGAGACCTACGAAGAGTGAGAGAGTATTGGTGTTAGATCGTTAGTATGGGAATATCGAGCATCCCTAATTGTGAGACCGATTTTGCGATAGGAGATTGTTTTCGAACATCTAGTCGATATTTCCTAAACCGCATTCGAGGTGTTATTCGAGTCGGCAAGGGAAGAGTTGTTGGCAACGATATCAAACAGAGTCGTGTGTTCTGTAGGTATCAGTGTTGAGGATATAATGTTATTGTGGACTGTTAGCCCATTCGTATGGGATTCCGTGGCGGCCTGTTTTATAAGGACGCACAGATCATGTCGTTGTAGTAATCGAGTTTTCTACCGTGACCCGGGCACGAGATGGAAGCTCGATACAACAAGTCAACCCTATATGTTGATTCTGTTGGAGTATGCTATCGAGACACGTAAGGACCGGTTAGGGTCTTGTGTATTGATAGAGGAGTAGAGTGTGAGAGTACCTTACCATGGGGAGGTACGCTGGTAACGATGGCTATCTAGCGACAACCCTAATGGTACCGTGTGAGGTGGCTGGTACGGATATAGGTGGAGTATGCCGTTGTTCTGGTTACTGCCACACGTACTCAGTCCTATTTTTTATTCCAGACTAAGTCGATGACTTAGCCTGATGGTTGACTCCACCACCGAAACTCGCGAGGATGCATGACACGTTCTGTGCCTCTTGATGGAGGAAACGTGTGCGTGATCTCGGAGTATATGTGAGATGTGACGAGCTGCGTGTTAGGCAGAACCCTACCTGTATGGAGGTACCGATGACCTATTGGATCAGAGGGTTCATTAGGATAAGGCTGGGAAGGGTACTCGTCAAGTCCAGTGGGAGGGTTGTCAAGGCTAGGCGACTTGGGAGAGGGAGACCGAAATTTCGAGGAAGCACCTGGATTTCATGTGCTGATGTTGTCTCCTCTTGTTTCTCGTTAGATTCTTGTCGTAGTTTGTTGTCTCCTCTTGTACTTATAAATCTTTCAAAATCTTTTGCGACTAACTCGGGATGCTACTCAAACTCATCTTCTTGAAAATCTATTTATCTTTAAACTTTTGTCTAATACTTCTTTAGACATAAAGAAAAAAAATTTCCTTTAAACTTGCCTTTAACTGTACCATATTCATACTTCTCGAAATGATAAAAACTTGAAATCTGAAATGCAAGTTTAATACTTAATGTGCATAGCGGAAATACTTGAAAACGTGGTTAATTATACAGACAGTATAAATGTGCTCGTAAATAATAACTTTCTGAATCCACGACTCTACCACCACTGCTCAGCTCACACCTCTGCACCGACCCTGTGACCTGAAAAACACAATGGGGGTGAGTATTGATCCTCTTGTACCCCGAAAAACACTCATACTAAAGTAAACAGCAATAATAATACAATATCATGATCTTTGGTATATATCTGGACTGGAAATCTGTTCCAGTAACTTAAACTGAATCTGGCCGATATCTGATCGGATACTTGTGCACAATCTGATGGATATTTCTCAAGGCAACTCAAGCGGCCTCCATCAGAACTTAGGATATACTTTGAGACAACTGAATGCCTCCTCATCCCAAGCGTATAAACTTAAACTGTATACATACCTCGAACATGATATCAATATTATACTCAATGTAATACCCAGTCTGGGTCCCCACCTTTCTTCTTTTAAAAACTTTTGAAAAATGTAAGTGTTGCTCTTAGGTAGCTATATCTGCAAGCTACATAAAAATATAAACAAATATACTAAGTACTATGCTCGTATATTCAATAAGATTTAACTCTTACTTGTCTAAATCTTAAAGATATTCAATGAGCTTAATATGTCTCAAATAAATATTAAGTCATCAAACATCTTAACTTTTTCCAACATCATCAACATGATTTATAAACTCATCTTAATCTTTTACTCAATCAAATACTTAATTTATCATACATCATATCTCCCAAATTTTAAATATTGGCTTATATTAAATTTTCACTTAATTAACTTGAAAGTGAAAATAAACTCAAGTCATACTTCAACTTTTAATCATAACATTTAATCATGATATTAATATGTCATACTTAATACAATCTTTATGAGATTATATACTCAACATATTAAACTAGAACTTTGCCAAATTGCTCATCACTTATATGAGAATTGATCATAATAATCTCACTTTAATAACTTGATCATATCATGAATATTCTTGCATATATACTCATCTATACATATATGCCTTGTAATTATCATAACTCATTCATTTATCATCTTCAAATAATGAAATTTAACAATCATAATCTCAACTCATAATTAGACATGTCATACAAATTTCATAATTTTAGCATCCATATACATCAAGTTATTAGAATTTAAAGTCATAGTGAACATAAAATTCATCTTGCATGTTAAACTTCAAAAATTCATAACTTAAGTTATACTTTGCCAAATCACTTAATTCTTATTCTCATGTACTCCTCTTTTACATAAGAATCATTAATTTAAATCATACTTTTCCAGCTTATTCATATCTTTATCAACATCTCATCAAATCAAGCACATATATCATATAATTGATCTTGAACAACTTAACTCTTTGTATTCATAGAATCAATTATAAATTTAACTTCTAAATCATGATATACTTACTTATAAACATGTAAGCTCATTATCAAAACATGAACTTAAGCATAAAACTTTAAGATAAGTAAATTACCTCCTTCTTGCTAGAATCGTAACTTGATTCTTCACTTCTAAATTCTTCACTTCTTCACAATTTCTATTACTTATCTCCCTTACATTCATATATATCTTTTGGTACTTTTCTTTGGTGTGAGAACTCTGATTTTGAGGCCTCTATTTATAGGCACAATTTGGCAAGACATCATAATGGAGTGAAGAAATGAACAAAATAAACAATTTAAATTTATAAACTTAATTAATCATAAACTATTTTATGATTAACTTGTATTCTTATCCAAACATAATTAATCATCAAAAAATGGCCTCTATTCATAGCCATGAATGAGCTTTTTGGTAGAAAAAACTTATTCCACCAAGTTTAATAAAATTCTCACCAATTGTTGAAAAAAAAAATGCTAACTTAAAGACTTAGCAAAACTTTGTTGTGATTTTCTCATCTCATTCTCACCAATTGATGACCAAAATTTCGTTCTTAATGTGATGTAATTGATTCCATATATTATTGAAAAAATGTCACCATTCATCATATAAAAATCTTTGGAACAAAATAATAAAAATAATAAATATCATCTTTTTTTATTACTTATGCATTTTCTTTCAAAATGGCTGATTTTTAAAACTCTTTTACTGAAAAGTAATGCTCATATATGGTCTTGGATCATGCTAATAAACCGAGAATAATACAATTTACGGAACTTAATTCGGACTTAAAACGAACATTTACCGTAAAACTGAAAATTCTAAAATTTAAATTCTTTACTCACAGTTTTTCTTCAATTTAATAAACATATTGCTTCTTAGGATCTAATATAATTATCTTGAAATATTCTACATTTATGGAACCACATTCTGACTTAAACCGAACGATTACTGTAAAATCGAAAATTCTAAAAATTTCAGTTTCTCTTAAAATAATTAAAATAGACTATAATGTCTAAATAAATTTTCTCACTTCTTTGAACAATTATCACTTAAATGTTCATGGATACTTAACCGCACTTTGAGACTTAACTTGTACGAACTTATGCTAAAGCTCAATATTATGATCTTATCTTGATGACTTGAACACTTAGAAAAATTCTAAGTATTTAGTACTAAGGCTCGGCTATTTCTTAATTAAGTTCAACTCATGACCGAACATACTTGAGTTCAGTTCACTACTTATCTTAAACGATTAATCAAAATATACTCAATTTCGATTATTTGTTATCTTATATTAATTAATCCCGTCTTATAAATTCATTTATAAACAGACCGGAATTAATTAATTACTGAACTGGCTCGATTACTGAATAAAATTTAACCAAGAATACTTTCGATTTAAAGTCAAACTTTTAACTGAATAACTTAATAACTGGCTCGGAACTAGGAACGAGCATTATTAATAAAAGTAATTAATTCAACTTAGAATAATTACTTTTATATTACTGAATGGGATATTACAATCTACCACGCTTAAAACTATTTCCGTCCTCGGAAATACTGAAACTAAGATATATACAACTATGTTTATATATATATACATATATATATATATATATATATATATATCAGAACTCGAAATCTGGAAAACAAGTGCTAATATCAATTTCTCACTTCCCAGGGGCATTTAACTCTATGTGGCGATTCCATTTTATACTTACGAGGAAATATCTCAATTCCTCAGCCTATGAACTTTCTGGTCCAAAACTTCTATCGGCTGGTCCTCGTAGGTTAAATCTTACTGAAACTCATTGTGCAAAAGCACATACTCTGAATCGCACACATACTTAAGTAACATTGTTACTTAAAACTTTATGCACATTGGACAACTTTAGAGAAGAATTGATATAAAATACTTATCTGACTGCCTATGTGATACATTGCATACGATTTACCCACTACCCGGGGCCCTTCGGTTGCGGAACATCTATATGCCTTGTACCTTAATGTCGATGTTACTTGTAATAATTAACAAGTCACATCTCCATTCTATACTTGTTTCTCTTCCGAGAAACCTTTTTAGTCAATATTACTATTGATATTTACTTCAACTTCTCCGACTTAACTATAGTCGAGAATTTCGTTGAACTTCTGTTCTGATGTGGAATAACTTGACCATTCTCTGGTCATACCACAAGTCCAACCATTAAGGTAAACTTTATTTACCTTTAATGATTCAACTGTCATAATAATGTCGCAACATCTCACTTATTGCCGACATCTCACATCTTATTTCAACTGCATTAAATGCATACTGGCTGTGCATCTTCTGACATTCAGTATAACATAATCATACCCGAAAACTTATCTCATACTCATCTTTCATTTATAAACATACTTGGAAATCCTTCCATCTTCTTCAGCAATGGTCCGATTTCACCAATGGATTTACCACTGCTAAAAATCCGAAAATTCTATTTTTTTCTTCCTCTTAATATCATAAAGAGAATTTATCGAGCTCGTGTAGAAAGGTTGAGAGTACTTATGCTCAATAATATCCCAAATGATATAAGATGGCTGATTGAAGCAAACGTCCGTCTGTCTGGCGAATATCCCAATGCATACAAGTATCTATCAGGTATGGGTAAAAGCACTTTTGCCAAGAAACGTAGAGCAAAAATAATAGACGGCTGCTATAAATGTGCTCGCTGGAACTGTGACACTCGTTGTACTTCTTTGGGCTTTGTCTCAATTAATCGAGAAGATAAAATAACTTTCATCAAGAATGGCTTGAGTAAGGAATCTCTGGATCAAACTATTCAGCATATTCTTGATACACATTCTAGTGGATATGTGCATCGAGAACTGACGTCTTTATGGCTTCTGCTCAAACATGAAGAAAAACTCTATAGTTTGAAAAATATTATTTTCACTGATAATGTTTGTCAACACTGTTCTTGGTAGTACTGATGTACTGTATATAGATCTTATTGCTTCTGACAGATAAGAGTCATTTAAAACTCAACTGCTTTCTTGTCGGGACTTTTCTTCTTTAAAAGGCAAATCTATCTTCTTAGCCAAGTATCTCACAAAATAAATGGCTACTGCAGAGTCATCTCAAGGTATCAAACTTCTTCAACCAATCAAAACTGTGTGTATTCTTGGTGGTTCTAAATTTGTAAACGTTCCTCACAACATCTATGTTGTAAGCCAACTGCTGAAAGAGTTGGGAAAACATAAAATCAACATACTTTATGGAGGAACTAGTATCTATTTCTTTAACAACCTCTTAATGGTTGCTAAATGCTTTGATATCCAGGTGAGAAGTATCCTTCCTTTTTATCTCACTTCATCAAAGGTTGTCAAAGATTCTGCTACTTTGATGATAACTCTTTCAATTTATGAATGTTTGATGTCTATCATATCTGGTTGTGATACTTTCATCGTTCTTCCTGGTGGATATGCAACTTTAATGACTACTTTTACCCTTGCTACTTGGGCAGAAATGAAATTTCATACCAAACCTATTGGTCTGTTAAATTTCAATAACTTTTTCCACCACTTGCTTGGATTTCTAGATGAAGGAGTGTATCAAACTTTTATATCTCCTTTCCAAAGAGAAATATTCAAGTCTTCTGACACTTCCTCTGAACTTATCAAGAAACTTCAAAACAGCATCTCAACAGTTCAAGATTCTGTGGAAACTTCAGAATTCAAACGCAAGCGAGCATTTGATCCTTTAGATCTATCTTTGTGAAACTACAGCCATGATGGGTGGCAGAGTTATGGAGTCTTGTGCTCTAGAGACGCACCCTCCATTAATGCAATATAACTTTGTACTAGTTGAGAATTCCTTTATGCTTATCTGTATCTCCTTTTTCTGATATTTCTATACTAGCTTTTTAGAAATAAGGAAATTCTCAACAGTGTGCTCGAACCTTTGTCTTGCTTTCGACTTTCAATGGTATTAGAATTTCCATCTATCAAGTAGATTGATTGTGCAAAATATACTCTTCTCTTATATACTTGATTCACACATCAATACTACTTGTTTCTGGACTGAGATAACTTCTTGATTTAGTCAAGATTCATGCTTCTTAAACTTTACTCAGTTGTGGTTTTGAAACTTTGCCTCGCGCATTCTAAAACCACTAACTATATGACTTGAACAGTATAACCATTAATAAATAGCTATACTAAACTTTAAGGAAATTGTTAATTTTCCGAAAACACCTAGCTTGTGCTAGAGTCCGGTTAATATCTTTCTAGCTTCTTCTCGCCATTTCTTACTTATGGCTTTTAACTCATCATTTATCTTTGGGGACAAATAATTTCTCCAAAGAGATAAAAAAACATATTAGTCTTTACTTATTAAACAGACTATCTTTACCTTTCACATGTCCAGATTACTCTTGCTTAACTTCAAAAATTCTTCCGAGAAGTTTAAATAATTATCTCGGTATCTGGAATGTAATACATATTAACTGTTATCTTTTAAGGTTCGATTTTCAAGTCTTCAGGTAAACTCAGACTAATAACCCTTATTTCAGGTTTCCATAATTTTCCCAGCTACATGACTATTATATGTCGATACCTTAAACTTATACTCATTGCTTTCTGAAAAGTACTTTGTATAGTTGTACTGTTACTAACAAATACTAATACAAAATAACTTATAACTTAATCTCGAACTTTGCCAATTTTTAGCTTATAATATCTAACTGATAAGATATCAAAACTTCTGACTTATAAGGGTTGACTATTTTCTGAAACTTTATTCCTACGGTTCTGTTTCAAGCCTACATGATCTTATCTGGCTTTTGGTTCTTATTTCAAACCCCCATGATTTACCCGTACTTTTTGGCTATTATATACTGAAATACCGTTACTTCTGATAATTGGCTCAAATACATAATCAACCTTTATAGTCAGATCTTAACTCAAATCTTAATCTGATGGCTTAACTTAGAATGTTCTCTTTCTTGATCTAGTTAACCTGATAAACTAGATTTCAAACTTTAATACTAATATGAACATATAGACTGATTTCTAGAGTTCGGATATCTGAATTCTTATTGAGCATAGACTTAGTAAATTTGAATATATTTAAAAACTTGTATAAAAACTTTTAACAACACTTACCTGGTAGTCGGCGAGATGTGAGAGTGTGGTGTGGTCAGGCTTTCGCAAATTCTCTGTAAAAACTTTCGCTTCTCTGAAAACTTTCTCTTTCAGAACTTAAACTTTTAGTATACAGAGCATTTAAAACTCTAGCTCTGATACCACCTGTAACATCCCGCTCATCAGAGTAAATTTTTCGCAACTTTTACTTATAAAATACTTATAATTCTTTCAAAATCTTTTGCGACTAACTCGGGATGCTACTCAAACTCATCTTCTTGAAAATCTATTTATCTTTAAACTTTTGTCTAATACTTCTTTAGACATAAAGAAAAAAGATTTCTTTTAAACTTGCCTTTAACTGTACCATATTCATACTTCTCGAAATGATAAAAACTTGAAATCTGAAATGCAAGTTCAATACTTAATGTGCATAGCGGAAATACTTGAAAACGTGGTTAATTATACAGACAGTATAAATGTGCTCGTAAATAATAACTTTCTGAATCCACGACTCTACCACCACTGCTCAACTCACACCTCTGCACCGACCCTGTGACCTGAAAAACACAATGGGGGTGAGTACTGATCCTCTTGTACCCCGAAAAACACCCATACTAAAGTAAACAGCAATAATAATACAATATCATGATCTTTGGTATATATCTGGACTGGAAATCTGTTCCAGTAACTTAAACTGAATCTGGCCGATATCTGATCGGATACTTGTGCACAATCTGATGGATATTTCTCAAGGCAACTCAAGCGGCCTCCATCAGAACTTAGGATATACTTTGAGACAACTGAATGCCTCCTCATCCAAAGCGTATAAACTTAAACTGTATACATACCTCGAACATGATATCAATATTATACTCAATGTAATACCCAGTCTGGGTCCCCACCTTTCTTCTTTTGAAAACTTTTGAAAAATGTAAGTGTTGCTCTTGGATAGCTATATCTGCAAGCTACATAAAAATATAAACAAATATACTAAGTACTATGCTCGTATACTCAATAAGATTTAACTCTTACTTATCCGAATCTTAAAGATATTCAATGAGCTTAATATGTCTAAAATAAATATTAAGTCATCAAACATCTTAACTTTTTCCAACATCATCAACATGATTTATAAACTCATCTTAATCTTTTACTCAATCAAATATTTAATTCATCATACATCATATCTCCCAAATTTTAAATATTGGCTTATATTAAATTTTAACTTAATTAACTTGAAAGTGAAAATAAACTCAAGTCACACTTCAACTTTTAATCATAACATTTAATTATGATATAAATATGTCATACTTAATATAATCTTTATGAGATTATATACTCAACATATTAAACTAAAACTTTGCCAAATTGCTCATCACTTATATGAGAATTGATCATAATAATCTCACTTTAATAACTTGATCATATCATGAATATTCTTGCATATATGCTCATCTTTACATATATGCCTTGTAATTATCATAACTCATTCATTTCTCATCTTCAAACCATGAAATTTAACAGTCATAATCTCAACTCATAATTAGACATGTCATACAAATTTTATAATTTTAGCATGCATATACATCAAGTTATTAGAATTTAAAGACATAGTGAACATAAAATTCATCTTGCATGTTCAACTTCAAAAATTCATAACTCAAGCTATACTTTGTCAAATCACTTAATTTTTTTCATGTACTCCTCTTTTACATAAGAATCATTCATTTAAATCATACTTTTCCAGCTTATTCATATCTTTATCAACATCTCATCAAATCAAGCACAGATATCATATAATTGATCTTGAACAACTTTAACTTTTTGTATTCATAGAATCAATTATAAATTTAACTTCTAAATCATGATATACTTACTTATAAACATGTAAACTCATTATAAAAACATGAACTTAAGCATAAAACTTTAAGATAAGTAAATTACCTCCTTCTTGCTAGAATCGTAACTTGATTCTTCACTTCTAAATTCTTCACTTCTTCACAATTTCTATTACTTATCTCTCTTACACTCATATATATCTTTTGGTACTTTTCTTTGGTGTGAGAACTCTGATTTTTAGGCCTCCATTTATAGGCACAATTTGGCAAGACATCATAATGGAGTGAAGAAATGAACAAAATAAAAATTTAAACTTATAAACTTAATTAATCATAAACTATTTTATGATTAACTTGTATTCTTATCCAAACATAATTAATCATCAAATATGGCCTCTATTCATAGCCATGAATGAGCTTTTTGGTAGATAAAACTTATTCCACTAGGTTTAATAAAATTCTCACCAATAGTTGAAAAAAAAAATGCTAACTTAAAGACTTAGCAAAACTTTGTTGTGATTTTCTCATCTCATTCTCACCAATTGATGACCAAAATTTCGTGTTTAATGTGATGTAATTGATTCCATATATTATTGAAAAAATTTCACCATTCATCATATAAAAATCTTTGGAACAAAATAATAAAAATAATAAAAATCATCTTTTTTTATTACTTATGAATTTTCTTTTAAAATGGCTGATTTTTAAAACTCTTTTACTGAAAAGTAATGCTCATATATGGTCTTGGATCATGCTAATAAACCGAGAATAATACAATTTACGGAACTTAATTCGGACTTAAAACGAACATTTACCATAAAACTGAAAATTCTAAAATTTAAATTCTTTACTCACAGTTTTTCTTCAATTTAATAAACATATTGCTTCTTAGGATCTAATATAATTATCTTGAAATATTCTACATTTACGGAACCACATTCGGACTTAAACCGAACGATTACCGTAAAACCGAAAATTCTAAAAATTTCGGTTTCTCTTAAAATAATTTAAATAGACTATAATGTCTAAATAAATTTTCTTACTTCTTTGAACATTTATCACTTAAATGTTCATGGATACTTAACCGCACTTCGAGACTTAACTTGTATCAACTTATGCTAAAGCTCAATATTATGATCTTATCTTGATGACTTGAACACTTAGAAAAATTTTAAGTATTTAGTACTAAGGCTCGGCTATTTCTTAATTAAGTTCAACTCATGACCGAACATACTTGAGTTCAGTTCACTACTTTTCTTAAACGATTAATCAAAATATACTCAATTTCGATTATTCGTTATCTTATATTAATTAATCCCGTCTTATAAATCCATTTATAAACAGACCAGAATTAATTAATTACTGAACTGACTCGATTACTAAATAAAATTTAACCGAGAATACTTTCGCATTAAAGTCGAAATTATAACTGAATAACTTAATAATTGGCTCGGAACTAGGAACACGCATTATTAATAAAAGTAATTAGTTCAACTTAGAATAATTACTTTTATTAATTACTGAATGGGATATTACACTTTAGTCATGGTCGAGTTTGATTTCAAACACTTGCTCAACCCAAGTCTAGGATTGTTCAAAACAAGTGACCACCCAGCTTTTCAAAAGCCTTAGTCATGGTGGAGTTTGCTATAAAACACTTGCCCAACCCAACTCTAGGATTGTTCAAAACAAGTGACCACCCAGCTTTTCAAAAGCCTTAGTCATGGTGGAGTTTGATTTCAAACACTTGCCCAACCCAAGTCTAGGATTGTTCAAAACAAGTGACCACCCAGCTTTTCAGAAGCCTTAGTCATGGTTGAGTTTGATTTCAAACACTTGCCCAACTCAAGTCTAGGATTGTTCAAAATAAGTGATCACCTAGCTTTTCAAAGGTCGAACTCACTTCTCAAACTTGCATAAATGACAATGGTCGTGTATTATACATCAAAAATCATGGTTAAGGAGGCTAGCATGATGGCTTATACTTGCATGTATGGTGATATGGCTCGGGGTGCAAAAATGGCATATTTCACGAACTAGTTGACCGAACAAATGAACTCCAAATAGGCTCAAACTTATACACCATCTTTCTTATAATTTATAAGAGTCCTTTAGCTAATAAAATCGGCCTAAGCATCAATGTACTAAAAATCCGATTTTAAGCCTTTAATTTCTTAAAATTCGAAACTCATGGAAAATGACATGCATGGCCTCATTACTCTTCATGATAAATCTTATTTTATCATAAGATGACTAAAGAATAAAGGTTGCTCGAGCTTACCTTCACCGAAGATGGAAAACGAGTGCTAGGGACTTGTTAGGGCTCGGTTCGCGGCTTTCGGGCTATGGCTCGCCTTGGGTGCCAATGGCTGCAAGGAATGCTTTCACAAGACTTATAAAAATCCAAAAATGATTGAAAGATGATAAGGCTCGTGAGAAGTGTCTTGGAAGTGGCTTAGGCTCGGTGCTCTCCTTTTCCAGGGTCTCTCTCGCGTGCAAGGTGGCTAGGAGTGCCCTTCTTGGATTTTCTCTCAAAATATTACTAAGTGTTCGAGCTATGGAGTGTCTAAGAGCTTAGTTTCCTCTGAAGATTGGTGTTTTTAAAGAGTTAGGAGTGGAGGTTCAAGACTTGGTCAAAAGGGACAAAAATTGGGGGGACATTCCTCCACCACATGCTCATAGGACTTAGGGATGGTCTTGGACTTGTCTTGACTGACTTTGCATGGTTTTTGGAGAGATTTTAGCACAAATTCTGAGGGAACATGTCTGGTCGGCCTCAAACACAAGTGGGGAACATTTGCTTCATCCCATTAATAAAATATTCACAAATTCATGCACTAACTTGACCAAAGGCTAGTTGACTTTGACCCAAGACTTTCCTAGGGACATTTGGGATCAAAATGTTCCTTTTTTATCTGGTTGTAATCACTCAAAATTGGGCTCGGTGGAAGTGGGCTGGAACTTCACGAAAGGGGCTCGGAAGTGGGCTTGTGCATGCTGGGTCCGGTTCCCGGGCGCGGGCGATTCGGCCGAAACTCGTTTTCGCGCGATTTTTCGATTATTGTCGGACCCAAAACTCATCTCGACTATGGGAAATTATTCCCGGCTTAAAAAGGAATAAACGGGCTAAAACTCATGGCCATTTTTCTCCAACAAACTGAACTGATACTTGGACTAGAAAATTATTCGACTTTGAGATAAAATCTCGTTCGACTAATTCTCGACTCCCTACAAATGGAAACTTAAAAAAAATGAAGAGCTTACTCACGGAAACTACAATCGAGCATGATCTAAATAAGACTTTAGCTTAATCTTAAAATAGTCGAGCATTATATAAATGGAAGTCGGGGCGTTACACTTGGCCCAGTGCCTTGGCATGGGACTAGGCGCGAGGCTCGTGACCGAACATACTCGGTTCCGGTCAAGACTTGACTTGGACGATTTCTCGAAATATACTCGATTTCGATTATTCGTCAACTTCTGAGTCCAGTCTAAATAGACGGTCCAGAATTAATTTTTAAAACTGGCTCGATTACTTAATAGAATTTAACCGAGTATTCTCTCGACTTAAAGTCGAACTTGAACTGAATAATCTCGCATACTTAAAAAATAGATGAGCACTTAAACATATAAATTCTTATAATGTCTTTATTGATTAATTAATCACCAAGAATTTTGATGCGTATCTAAATATAGTACATGAATGCATTGTTATACCGTTTAGAATAGCTAGAATTTGGCTAAGTGTTCATATTTTAATAAACTAGAACGCAAATGCATGGGATATCAACATTGAAAATAATTTTATTAAGGTTATTATGCATGAATGAATATTAACAATAATTTTATAAAAATATATCGTGTTAGTATTAAAATTAATTTTATATATTATATATTTGGCAACATGAATATAGTTTACTCATTTTTTTGTAATCACTCCCACAATTGAAATTTTTTTCCCCAGCGGCTCCTCTCATCACAGTCTATCACATAATTTTTTTCTACCATACCAAAGAAAATGCACAAGCTCTTTTCTTTCTCTGACCTGATTACATCTTTGGTGTCATAAATCAGCGAACACCATGCGCATCAATTTTACGTTATCACTGTACATGTGGCACGAGAGTCCTTACCAGATGAACACGGTTGAGAATGAGAGATTTGTGCATTTGAAAAAGTAAAAAATAAAGGAAAAGAAACGGCCTTCATCAGCTTCAATACCATTGCACCAGTAAAGCCGATTTTCTCGCACCATCTCTTTATCTATATAAGGAGTGTTTGCAAGAACTTGAGTGAGGAAGAGAGAGAGAGAGAGAGACCAATTCTAGGAGGGAAAAGCGGAAATATTTTTCCATTTCCCTCATAAAAGTCGAGAATCACTTCTCAGTTCTTGCAAAAACTCCCATAAGATCTGGGAAAGCAATTTTTTTCGTAGCACGAGAAAACAAGAAAAAATGGAATCCCCCTAACCAGATAGAGATGAAGTTTTCCTATGCCAAGGGAGGCGAATTGAAGGCCGGGATAGCCCAATCGATGCCCTTGGAGTTGAGCTTGAGCTCTTGGGCACGTCAAGTAAACGAGGAGAAGTAAGGTAACTATGTGATTTTGACACTTTCTTCATTTCCTCCTTAATTTTCCCGAACTCCTGCTCGAGTTCCCCGACTCGGGATCTCATCATCTCCATGTCAACTTTTAGGCCCTGGTTTTCGCGGACAACTGTCACCCACCCATCTCGTTGGGCCACTTGGCTGGCCCTCGAGGGCCCAGGGGCACTTTCGGTATCCATAATGTTGAGGCAGCCTGCCAGGGCCGTCCTCAGCTGCATCTGCTCGAAAAACAAGACCTGTAAAACAACTCTCAGTGGCAGCCTCTCATTTTGGGACGCGTGTGCACATGCTTCTAGAGAGAGCTTCTGGAAGTCGATCATCGTACACAGGCTCTCGCGATCTTTGTCCGGGAGCCAAGGATGTGACTACTTGGACAAAACAAAATGCAACATAAATAACTTTGAAAAATGTTTGCATACAAAAATTTTCAAAAAAAATTCCAACATTTTAATCCAACCACTTTTTTTTTTTTTAACTCAACCCCATTATCATAAGTATTATTAATATAATTAAATAATATTAATCAATTATTCATACACATCACATCAACCTTAATTCACTGTTCATCCACTTCACTCACATTATTTTAACTAACCATCACTTCAAATCATCTCTCTCCTACTTTTACATCAAATCATTTTAGTTATTTTATTTTAAATATTATTTTAATAAACGCAGCAACTACTAACATACCACAATTTTTAAAATTAACCAAACCAAACCAAAAAATTCAAACCTCAAAATTTTTTATATCAAAACATCTTAACCAACGAGAGGACAAAAATAAGATCCACACTCAAAGAAAGACTTGAAATCGAACCTTAAAGTATATATCCAAAGCCCGGTACAGCCCGTCGTGCAAAGATCTAGAAGATTCCGGCAAGGCCTCGGCCAGTGCACGTATCTTCCTGAGTTTCAAGTTAACGTCCGAAGCAATCTCCGCTACGTAATCATCCACCAATTTAGCTACTCTCTTCAACCGTCCAGATTCCGGGGAAGTCTCCAAGTCGAGCAACGATGAAGGGGACACGAGAGCCAAGTCAGGAGCGGACGACACAAAATACTGGACCATTCTCTCCACACAATCACTATCATACAAAGTGTCGGATTCCGAATAACTAGGGATTAGAAGACTATCGAGAACCGCAAACTCCAACTGTGCACCTATCCTCCTCTCCAAACAATCCCGACACTCGTCATTAACTCCCAAGATCAATGCAACGCGTAAAAGCCCGAGCAGAAAACGGCAAAACGATTTACCCTTTTTGTCGGGCAGTAATTTCACGACACTTTTCAATAAAGCATCCTGTTCGATATTCGCGGGCTTCATGCTGAAACTAGCAACCGTTCCTGGAAGCCCGGTTTGCTGCCACCTGCCCAGGCCTGGAAGGTACTTCTTGCAGTAGTACATAATGGCCCGCAGCAAAATTTCGGGCTTTACCCCTTTAGACCCCATGGTCAGTATTAACCTCTCGAATAACTCGACACAAAGATACGAAACGTCCTCAAACCACCAATCGGATTCAGTTTTTGTATCTATTTTCGCGCCTGTATTAATCCCGTTCCATAAAATGCTGCCCCCCGGGCTCTGAAGGCTGCCATACATCATCATGGGCCACCCGAACAAAGTGGGATCCGTGAAGATCATAACGGATAAGGCGTTCATGCACCGGTTTATGATGTGGAGCTTGTCGGCTCTCGAGGTTATCTTTTCGCAGCTTTGGAGGGCCAATATGCAATCCTTCCACTGGCGCAGGACTTGTTTATGGAAAAAGGCCTCGGATTTCGAGAGCATGTTGTTTTCGCCATAATCGTCAGTCATTTGGAGGTAATCGGATGCACAGTACAAGGTTACGATGTTGCGGGCTGTGAACTCTATGCGGGAGTTGTAACAGAATTTCACTATGGCTAAAAATGTGTTGGGCCCACCTGGGAATTGCTCGAGGGCTAGTGTTGATGTGGTGTTGGTGGTGGTCTGGGGTTGTTCGAGGTCGGTAGCTATCTTTCCGCATCGTGATATGAGAGGAAACTGAATATGAAGGGTGGTGGACATTAATACAGTTGGAATATACTTGGAAGTAAATGACATGAACATATGTAAAAGGACAGGCAAACATGGAGAAACACCAAAAAAAAAGGAAAAGAAAAAGGATTCAAGTAAAAGAAAGGATTTCAGATGTTAAAACTTAACAATTCTGATAAATTATCAACAATTATATGACAGACATAAAGAAAGCTATAGATTTGCCTAATTAGGGTGGACCTTGTAAATTCATATAGGATATTATTAGCACAACAGTGGTTTCTCAAATATCAAATTCGACATTAAACAAATTAATGTTAGTAGCAAGATACAAAAGATGTTTGTAGTTTAAATCTGTGCATCCATATCAATTGCTTGTTGTCGGTAAGGCATGTCCAAATGTTATATGCACAAAACTTGTTCGTTCTAGCTGAAACTTTTAGTAAAGAACTTTGTGAAATTTACATTGTGGTTTAAATCATGAAATGATGTATAGCCCCAAACCTTCAAAGAGAGAGCCAAGTGAAGGGTCACATGAACTCTTCTTCGATTCTTTTGCCTCTCTGACCTCGAAATAGATGAGTCAATTTAGGAGTTTTTCTTTTTGCAAGAATTGATTAGGCACAGATAGTTGGCCACACCCCACAAGACANAAACACTATTCCTATTTCATCCATCTATATTCCTAGAAAAGCCACTGAATTCAGAAATCAGAAGAAAAATGCCGGCAAAATTTCGGAAGACAGATCAACACGAACTCAAACCAAACACAGATACCTTGTGAAGATGGAAGTTTACTTCATCCACGACCACTGTAATATCGCTCGGCAAACTCGAATTGCAGAACCTGACGTAAAAAAAAATAGAATCAGTATCGTGAGTAGTAGTTCTTTGTTTTTCACTTTAATTTCTAATATATGTAAGTTACTCTCATCCCTCCATCCACCAGGATGTAGGCCAGTTTTATCTTCATATTAAGATCACTTTACTATTATATATAGGCAAGTGTTGAATAATACCCAGTTCAATCTAACATTACCCTTTTCAAAACAATTACTTTCTTATTATTATTAGGAATTCGGCACCAACAATATATAGCAAAACATAATAAAACCTTTATTTATTTTTCTAAAGGAAGCATTGGTATGGAATCCAGTAGCATGTTTTGAAGAGCTTGCTGAACGACTAAACGTAATTAATTAACTCAAACTTAAAACTGCAAAATCCTTGGGTTTATATACTTATTTTGCCAATTTGGTACCTCAATTATACTTATTTTGCCAATTTGGTACCTGAAGTTTGCAATCAATTTATTCAGTACCCACTACCCAGATTACATACTTTTTAATTAATTAGTACCTAACTTAATTTGAACAGATAATAACCGGTTTTCTAATGATTTTGGCCGGTCATGATAACATAGATATTTGTGTCATTTCCACTTTCAGGCACGACCAGCCCAAAGGTCTCAAGACTCAGAGAGATTCACATTAATTTTTTTTCACTTATCTCCAAATTTTGATTCTCAAAAGAAATCAATATCCCTCGCAATTTTAATTAAATTGAAGATTTGAAGGTGGAATTTCAATAATATCCAACAATGGGTTGGATCATCCGCCACAATGTCAACGAAAATCCTCCTGAATTCTTATGCCCTAATTACAGTAAGTTCATTATTTTTTTTCTTTCAATTACTATCCTTCATTCTCAAGAAAAAGATGAGTATGTTTTTGTTGCTTTAGGATATGAATTAATATTCTTAAAGATGAAAAAGATGAGTATGTTTTTGTTGCTTTATGATATGAATTAATATTCTTTGTGCGCATTGTAGGGTTAGTGGAACTAACTCAAAATAATTTTGGTATTTTTGCACTTATTTTATTGAAGTAGCATTTAAGCAAATGAATTAAAACATGTTATTTTTTTCCCCTCACCCCATCAGGTTCTGGGTCACAATTTTTCACCATACGGGTCACAATTTCTCACCATACGAATGTACCATTCTGGAGAAGTTGTAGAATATGGCACCAGGTATTATGTTGGGGAAAACATGAGAGTGAGTCATATTGATTTTTGTGACCCGGATGAAATGTCATTTTTGGAAATCATTAATATTACTCGGGATTTGGGTTTAAAGGAATGCAAGAAGTGTCACGTGAGTACAAATGGGATAGATAATTGCAGTTCTTTGTTTGAGATTCAAAATGATTCTGATGCTTTGAATTTGGTTAACTTTTTGGATGAGAATAGGGTGGTAGGCATTTATATTGAGCATCAAAACAGTACATTGAGCACCATTGCATCTGAACCATGCAATGATTACTTGCCTAGTGTTGATGAGGGAATGGAATTTATGGGAGAATCTGACTTGGGTTGTAATATCCCACATCGGTTGCTAAGGAGAACGAAACATGCCTTATAGAGCGTGTGGATACCTTAACTTGTAGGACGCGTTTTGGTGAGCTGACTCCCAAAGGCAAAACCGTGCGGGTGAGCGGGCCCAAAGCGGACAATATTCTACAGCGGGTGGACTGGGCTGTTACACACCCGCTGTAGAATATTGTCCGCTTTGGGCCCGCTCACCAGCACGGTTTTGCCTTTGGGAGCCAGCTCACCAAAACGCTCCTACAAGTTAAGGTATCCACACCCTCTTATAAGGCATGTTTCGTTCTCCTTAGCAACTGATGTGGGATATTACAATCCACCCCCCTTGGGGACCCAGCGTCCTCGCTGGCACACCAGTCCGGGTACTGGCTCTGATACCATCTGTAATATCCCACATCGGTTGCTAAGGAGAACGAAACATGTCTTATAAGAGAGTTAAGGTATCCACACCCTCTTATAAGACATGTTTCGTTCTCCTTAGCAACCGATGTGGGATATTACAGATGGTATCAGAGCCAGTACCCGGACTGGTGTGCCAACGAGGACGATGGGTCCCCAAGGGGGGTGGATTGTAATATCCCACATCGGTTGCTAAGGAGAACGAAACATGCCTTATAAGAGGGTGTGGATACTTTAACTTGTAGGACGCGTTTTGGTGAGTTGGCTCCCAAAGGCAAAACCGTGCGGGTGAGCGGGCCCAAAGCGAACAATATTCTACAGCGGGTGGACTGGGCTGTTACATGGGTGAAAACGGTAGTGATGGTGACACTGACAGCGGTCAATCACTTGGGACAGGTTCTTCCAAGTCGGAGGCTTTTGTAGAGAGCGATTGGGAGTTTTCTGAAAATGATGATCTTCTTTATGAGAAAAACATAGATGCTGAAGTTGAATGGGGATATTTAGAAATGAGAGGCTCTAAAAATAAATCAATTTGTAGTGGTAGTGAAATGGTCCACCAAGTTGAAACTATTAAAAGCAAGTTACAAGTTGATGAGCAATTTAAACTGGGACAATGTTTTCCTACTGTTGAGTCTTTTAAGAAGAGTGTAAGAGCACATTCTATTAGGGATGGCAGGGATATAACTTTCACATTAAATAGAAAGTTCAAAATCTAAGCCAAATGTAAACATGACACGTGTCCCTGGGTAATCTATGCATCAAGGGTCAGTGATGAAGACACCATTCAAGTAAAGACCTACATTGGCAAGCACAAGTATCCTAGAGCTCAGAAAGTCGCTCAGGCAATACCTAAGTGGATAGCTAACTACTACAGGGACAAAATAGCAACTGATCCCAAGTGGCCTATTGATTCAATGCTTTTTATCATGCAAAAAGAGCTTAAAATTGTGTTTAATAAATGGCAGATGTATAAGGCAAAAAAGATTGTGAAGGACTCATGTCTAGGGACTGATGTAGAGCAATTTGGCATGTTGTGGTCATATGCCGAAGAGATTAAAAACTCCAATCCAGGCACCACAGTGAAGATAAAATCGAAATTGGTGGAAGGACGACCACAATTTAAAAGAATGTATATATGTTGGGGGGCTTTAAAAAAAGGGTTTCTTGGGGGTTGTAGGCCCGTGATATGCTTGGATGGGTGTCATCTTAAAACCCAGGTAGGTGGAATTTTGCTAACTGCTGTAGGTGTTGATGCAAATAATTGTATGTATCCATTTGCTATGCAGTCGTTGAGAAAGAAAAGAAAAAATCTTGGTTGTGGTTTTTAGAGTTGCTAGTTGCCGATTTGAACATTGTGAATAGTTATTCTTGGACAATAATGTCAGATAAACAAAAAGGGTTAGTAGATTCTGTTGAGCAGTTGCTACCTAATTGTGAACACAGGTTTTGTGTCCAACATTTATACAGCAACTTCAAGTCTTCACATAAAGGGCTAGCCTTAAAGCAGATATTGTGGAAAGCTGCAAGGGCCACAAAAATTGCAGATTTCAGTGCTGCTATGAATGAGCTAAAATCCAGAGATGTGGAAGCTTTTGAATGGCTGGCAAAGAGGCCCCCACAACAGTGGTCTAAGTCCATTTCAGTTGTATTCCTAAATCAGACATGTTGCTCAATAACTTGTCTGAAAGCTTCAACTCTATGATTTTAACTATGATTTTAACAGCAAGAAATAGGCCTATTATATCCAGGCTTGGATATTCCCCCGCTCAATGAAGAAATACAAACACTTCCAAGAAAGGTTAACAATAATTATACATTTTCTTTTAGCGTATTATGATTAATTATCCATGATCCTTTTAATAGCTTCAAGTGCGATATACATGTAGGGTTCCAAAAGGAATAGTTCTGGTCTTACATCTTTCGAGCAGCCCCAAAAGGTTTCTCAGAACATGCAAAAACAGAATAAAACACAAGGAGTTAGAAAAAAACTACAAGTAAGTATTTGCTTTTTTTTTTTGTGGTGTTTAAATAATTAATATTCTTCTTTTTGATATTTGGTTGCAAGGTAAGCAAAAACCAAATGGAGGTTAAACACAAGGATCAACAGATTGAGCTAATGTAGAACCTCGAGGATCAAAACCTACATGCATAGAGATCGCTAGGAAAACCTACAGTGGGAAAAATTTTCAACCAAGAATGGCCTATCTTCTTCAAATCAAATTGTGTCCTCGAAGGAAGAACCCGTTACATTGGGATCTCACTAATTTTTCAATTGTTGCCTTAAAGTACAGTCACAAATTGGGGATTTAATAGACAAGCCTTTTTGGAATTTTGATAGCTTTATCTTTTCATCCTGTCTGAATATGGTGTTTTGAATGGTCAATTTTATCTACTCTATTTTTACATTTATGAAAAACAATGAATTCATTTTGTCATTTAATTGGGTACCAAATTGCATTAAGTACTTGTGATTTTTTCTTGCACGGGATCTATTGGTTTAATGGTGGAGCATTTTACATTGGTGTTATTTATTTTTCTCACTTTTTGTAGGGGTTTGTTGTTGTGTTTCCAGCTGGAAAGACATCTCGTTGAGGATGTCTTTGTATTTTACTTGTGCTGTAACATAAAATGACCGGCTAGACACATATAAACTGCCTATTCTAGGTCATATCTGAATTAGGTACTTATTAATTAAAAGAGGTGTAATTTAGATACTGAATCATTTAATCATATACTATAGGTACTAAATCAGCAAGATGACAATAGTTCACGTACCAAAATATCAATATCCCTTCTTCATCTGCCTGTTTGAACAGGCTCACAGTTCAATGGTCATCAAAAAATCAAAAGAAACGCCACGAAACTCAAGGGAATCAATCACACACACACGCACTCGGGAGAGAGAGAGAGAGAGGGGAAGGGGAACACACACGAGGAGGTGAGAGATAAGTACCAGTCATTTCCTTCTCGATGGAATCCAGAAATTTTCGCCATCATTAATCGGCAAACCTTGCAAGACCTTAAAAGTAATGTTTCCTCTGTTAATTAATAGTTTTGACCTAACTTGTATTCAATCCTTCTTCATCTTCTTCCGCCAGTTCTTAATAATAGCCCCAATTCAATTCAAATTCCCTTCCCTTTTTTATCTCTCCAACTCCAAATCATTAAAAGCCCCATTTATCTCAAATCCAGTTCTTTTCAAAGCAACAAAACCTCCTGACTATAATTATTCCCACACCTCAGCACTTCATTAAATAAGCACACACACTGTTCTAAACAAACCCCACAAGAAGGGTAGCCCACCAACTATTTCAACCACACATATATCAAATAATTTCAAAAATATTATAAAATTAAATAAAAAAAGGATAAACAGGTGTATTAAGGCCAGGGTTCAACTAGTCAACTCTCGGTTATCCTCATAATAGGGGGAAACAAAACAGCAATAATGACTCATAAAGACTCTCCCTTTACAGCCCCTGCTGTCCATGTCTTTGGTCATCAAAAGCCCAACCTATTGGTTTCTGAAGACACAAGCAACAGCATGGTAATTACCCTCACTCCAATCTACTTTTTCCATACGTAAATATATATAGACAGATACATATGGACAAGATACAGGTCATATAGAAAGAAAATCCAAGAATGTGACGAGGGTCGATATTAAGGGGAGGAAAAAAGGAAAATAGTGAAAAATAGAAGGAAAAGCTTTTTAGTCCAAAATCCTACCTTCTATTTTGGATTTTGAACCCATTATCCATCGCTCTAGTTATCTCTGTAATACATTATTTTTTTCATGTGATTGACACTCTGCTGGGAAGGAAATTTTTGGGTGGACGAGAAGAGAGAGGAGGGTCAAAATATGGAGAAGAAAACACGAGTAATCATGAGAGTGGAATGTTATGTAATGGCGTGTCTGTGGCGTGATTATTGTGAGAGGCTTTTTGTCGAACAGTTGGTGTAGGTTCATGGATTGATGGATCCAAGAACAACGCTTTTCTTTTCGTTTATTTTTAATAATAAGGAATAAAAAGAGTCGGGCATCGGATATTGCGCAAATGCGCATGCGAAGGGAATAAAAATAGCGTCAAAAGAATATATAAACAAAATGTGAGAGATCAAAGAAAATATTGAAATGGGTGAATCTGTGGCGAGAGGGAACGAATTAATTGATTTAGGGTGTGTTTGGTTCAATGGAGGGGAAGGGAGGGGAGGGATTTTAATGGAGGGGAAGGGAGGGGAGGGGAGGTGATGTAAAATAATTTTACCTTGTTTGGAGGGATTATTCAGGAGGGGAAGGGAGGGAAAATAGTAAACCTTGTTTGGTTCAAAAATTAAAGGAAGGGAAAATAAAATTAAAATGACAAACTTACCCTTAATGAAATAAGATAAAAAATAAAAAACAATTGAAAGTAGGGACTAAATGGTATTTTCACACCATCTTAACACATTTTCCTTCCAAATCCCTCCAATTTTGGAGGGGAGGTAAAGTGAGGGAGGGGAGGGAAATTTACTTAAAATTTTCCTCTCCCTCCCCTCCTAATTTTTCAACCAAACAAGAAAAAACTAAAATTTTCCATCCCCTCCCCTCCCCTCCCCTCCAAATCCCTCGAACCAAACACTAGGTTAGAGTTTGAAAGGCCATCGGCAAATCGGCTCATGATATGTTTTGACTAAAACAGCTGATGCAAATGATTCAGAAGAGAAATAATGAAATAAATAAATATATAAATATATTTATATAAAGAAATGATCATATGAGAAACATTAAATAGCGAAAGAAATAAGAATGAATTTGTACCATTAGATCAATGATATTAGTGAACATGATGAAGTCAAACATTAATAATTCTGTCAAAATGCAATGGCATAGTTGTAAACATATGCACATTTCATGGTCAAATAGACACCTCAAAGTGCACTTGTGTAATTTCAATTTTACATAATTAAGTGGACCCCACCACTAACCCATCCCCTCCCCTCTATCTCACACACAATTACACACACAAAAGATCTGTTTCCTTTTCACGATTCACACAGTTCACACACACACACACAGCCGGCGGCACCCCAGCGCACAGCCGCCGCCCGTCGCCTTCGTCCGACCCGTCGCCACCATCCCCAACCACCGTCACCGTCCGACCGTCGCGCACGTCCAGCTCTCCCCCGCGGATCCCAATCCCAGCCGGCGCTCCTCCCTATCCTAGCCGCCGCCATCTCCACGAACACTCCTCCTCCGCCTACCACCGTCGACCGCCAACAGCACTGTCGATTACGTCAATACCGTCTTCACAATTCGCCGTCGATGCCATCCCTCAATCAACTCTGCCACCGCAGCCACAGACCCGCTGGCGGTTCACCACAAAACTCGCCATTGCCGACCTCCGCCGTCTCCCACCATATGTCGCTGCCGTCACTGTATGTCTCGAGGTACGACTACAGCATCTTGCTCAAAGGCTATAAGAAATCGATAATTCATCGAGCATCGACGGTCTCAGATCTGACGGGTGGTTCCTCGGTGAGATCCCGATGAATATTTGAAGGTTAAAGAACCTCACGACATTCAAATACGGCGGTAATCTAAATTTTCGAGGGCAAATTTCCCGGTTGCGGAGCCGGCGGGCTGGGGCTCACTCTTTCGGCGGGATCGACCAGACCTTTTAATTGAGGGAGTTTGTGATGTCGCCGCCGGATATGGCGTCGGAATCTGGTCGAGGGAGGTGACGACGAGCATCTGCATGGTGGTCCGGCGGGGCTGATGATTGATTTGAAAAGAGGTCAAGAGACATGGTGTTTGGGAATGAATGGGGGCATGGCTAAAATTTATAAATTAGATAAAGCGTAAGGACTTGTAATTCAATTTTAAAAAACTTAAATATGTACACTTTAGATCATGGGTTAGATATATAATTTATTAAAAATATTAAATGCACAATAATGACAAATAAAGTGCCCTCATAAAGTACATAAAAATATATAAATAATAATAATAATAATTTCATATAGTTTGGTTATTTCAGTTATTTTAAAAAATAAAGTTGACCTTAATACTGAAATATGATTTTTTTAAAGTAAAATAAAATTAAAACTAATAATTGAATTGAAATATAAAAATTTTGAACTGACAATTTGTAATGCCCCGTTTATTTGTGAATTATTTGAGAATATTATAATTATTTTTATTGTTATTATTATTGTTATTATTATTTTTGTAATAATATTTATATTTATTTTTCTTGAGTGCCATAATATTATTAATTGCCAAAATGTGATTATATGCTAAATGTCTAATTGTCTAATTGATTTTCGTGATTTATTATTAAATGAGAATAATGTGTATTAATATATATATGTAAAATATATATATGGTTCGGATTATTCATTTTATTGAGCGATTTATTTTTCGGGCCGAATTGATTTAATGTTACATTTAATCGAGCCCGAGAGAACCGCTTGACCCGCGAGCCCGACAAACCAAACAGGCCCACACCCGTTTTGGGCCCCTTTGTGCACGTGTGTGTTATCTTGTGTTACAAGATTAATTAAAACCCAGACTCTTGAGATAATCACGTCGCTGCTTTCTTTTATTTTATCTGTTCTTCTCTTTTCTCTCTCGCAAGAACAGAACCCGCAGTCTCAAATCTCTCTCTCTCTTCCCCCGCAGTCGTGATTTCCTCAGCATCTCTCTCGCTCAATCCCTCTCTTTTCTCTCATGAGTCCGATCGCTACTCGTCTCCCTCACCTTCTCTCGTTTTCCGATCTTCGCCGACGGATCTTCCCTCCTCCACGCGCCAGCAGACGACGAAACTTTCTTCTCCTCTCGTAACTCTGGAGACCTCGCAACAGCAACGCCGCGACCCGAGCCCTCCGCTCCTACGGACTTCAGGCGAGCCTTTTCTTCTTCGCGACGGCCCTGCTGCTCCTCCGCCGGAACTCGCCGTGAATCAGTAGCTCTCCTCGCCGTGAATTGCTCCGCCCCGTCGCGCATCTCAGGTCGCCGTGAACCATCCTCTATTCACGACTCGCCGGCGAGACCACCCCAGCGGCAACCCCGACGCGCAGGCCTTCTGCGAGCAGCACCATCTCAGCCCTTGCCGCCACTGCTCCGCCTTGCTCAGCCGCCGGCGACCCCTGCCACTGCGATTCCGGCAGCCACCATATTCCGGCGAGTTCTCTCCACCACACGCAGGACCTCTTCCGCGAGTCGCTGTTCGCGAGCCCCTCCTCCGCCCAAGACGTAGCTGGCAGCCGTTAGCATCTCCTCCACCAGCAAGCTCGTCACGGCCCCTTCCGGCGAACCCCTTTTCGGCGAGCTCAGAGACCCCGCGATCTGCAACTTCACCGGCGAGTTCATCCCTCGCAGCAGCAAGCTCCTTCCCGTGCGACGAGCCTTCTTTTTTCGGCGAGACGAGTTTACCGTCGAGCCATTCGTGTTTGTGACGTTTTCGAGTTATTCTCGAGAACGGTACCTCATCGTTTTTCCGTCTCGTTTTATTCGTATATGTTTTATTTCGTTGAATGTTTTCGTATAGTGCTCGTTGATTATTGATGTGAATATATTGATGTGAATTTGTGCGACTATACATTGTGATGATTTCTTTTTGTGTTCGTATGTTCGGGATCTCTTCGATTTTCTCAAAAATCGAACGAGACCTCGAAAGTCGTGTAAGTCGGTGGATAATGGAACAATGTCGAGTCCTTGGTCTTATGAAAAGGCCTCGGACGAGAAATTTTATGTTGTGATTTAATTGCCAAGTTGTCGAGTTTGTAAATTGCTGTTTTGGTGTTCGAATTTTTAAAAATAGCTCGCTGCTCGAAACGATGTGAAATTTTGATGGATGTGTTATCTGCTCATTGCCTGCCTTGTGTAAAAATTTCGTAATTTTTGGAGGCCTATAGCTATTTTTAATAATTAAATTGTAATCTGTCCAGAATAATGTTAAATGCATAAAACTTTCATGCCTGACTGAAATGAGCTGAAATTTGAATATGTCATGCCTCTGTGACTTATATATGTTGTGTTAAAGTTTTAGAATTTTTTTGAGTTGATTTGATTGTTGGGTTCGCTAGTACCGTACGGGCTGTACGCAGCGGAATTTAAAATTTTTAAAGTAAGTATTTATCGTATAAATACAACACCCGTACATACTAATTGCGAATTAACTGATCGTCATCTTTAAAACATGCATCATATACAAATTTTGATTTGTTACTATAAAGTAAATACTAGTAAAAATATTTACCGAATGTCTTGAACTCCTTCACTATTGATGATGGATGAGGGAATCGGTTCCCGGTTGTAACTTCAACGACTTGAGGTTACTCGCTAGAGGAATCCAAGTGTCTTCCCTCTAAACGTATCCACCCTATGAAGCCCGGTTCCGACGACTTTCCTTCGCTAGTAGAAAAGACTCGGTTTTCTTGTATAGGAATATTTATGAATTTTATTTGGGAATTTTAAGAACTCTTTCTTGAAGTTTTATGAAGAACACTTTCTTCTCTTTCTAACACTTAGAAATTTAGGATCAAAAACTTCACTTAAATGCAAAACCATTTTGCACATATTTATACTAAACATTTTAGCATAAAATAATCAACATTTAGTAATATTAAATAAAATCAAATTTTATTTAAATAGTATTTACTAACTTTTGACTTTGAAAATAATAAGATATGTTAAGTAGTTCAAACAACCATCAACAACCATTTTATTATAATCATATTTATTATTTTAATCCTTAAATCATATTTAAAGATATAAATAATAATTGGATAATAAATCTTGAGAATCTTTCTCAAGACTTTATTATTATATCATTTTCCCAATATTATAATAATCATATTATTATTATTTTGGATTTTTGAAATTTAAAATCCTATTTTAAAATTCAACTTTATTAATTTAGTAATTACCTTAATTACTAAAGTAATATCCAAAATGTAATTAATCAATCTTATTGATTAATATATTCCTTTAATTGATATCTAATCAAATTAGATATTTATCAATTAATTCTAACCATTAGAAATACAATCTTTACCTTTGTTCATAATTAGTGTGACCTTTTAGGTTCACCTTAATACTAGTAGTGGGTTTACAACACTTTGTAATTTGAGTTAAATCTTATTAACTCTTATTCATGAATTAACCCTTTAATTTATGAACCCACATATCATGGTAACACCTAGCAAGTAGCATGAATCTAGTATTAAGTGAATAGCGAGTAAACCTATTCCGATTACAACTCCATACATGTAAAATCCTTTCGACATCTAATTTCCCGATTAAGTCTTGGGTATGATTTTGTCGAAACCCAAATTGACTTAATAACTATGATTCTATTTCATGTTTATTAACCCGGTTATGAATCACTATTCATCTCTGCCTTGGCCAAGGACTTTGGATTAATAACTATGAAACACATAGGAAATTCACTTATCTTCATAAGTGTCGAATCCTTTATTGGCCACTAACAAACTTCCATACATATTAACATAATACCCAACTTATCCCTTTAAACGATAGTGCTAGCTACCAAAAGGATAAATCAAAGTAGAATGTAATATGCACAAAGTTACCATTGTGCCTCAAGTCTTAGGATTAGTCATGTACTATTGTAACATGAAAATTCTTATTCGACTGAATAAATTCTTCATTAAGAATTTTCATACGGTCATGTTCAGTGAACTTGTTCTCTAACAAGCACCCACATAAATGTACTTACGTCTTACGCTAATGTTGATGGAATGCAACATTCTTGTCCAACAAGCATACAAACTATGTGCAAGTCTTTTATGGATTATTCGATATCCCATCTCGAAACATCCATCGACTTGGAACTGTATTTAAGATCACGGCTTTCAAGGTATGTTCCATGATCACCATCTCTATGCGCAACCATACCTTATAACCATAAGTGATCTAGGGATTTTATCTTAAGTGCAATTATAAGATAAATGCTTTCTCTTAAGATAAAGAAATGCCTTATTCATAATATAATTCCAATAGACTGTATTTACAAGTAGAATACGTCCAATTAGATTGGAACGCCGGGTACCCTACTCTAACATTGATGTGGTAAATATTTAATTTATTGAATCTGCAGAAACGTTGTTTGAATTTTTATAAATTGGTTACTGCTTGAAAAATTATGAAATTTTACTGAGAGGCCTACTTTATGTGTTTGATCATGTTTGTAAACGATGGGAATTTTTGGAGTCTGTTTTAATTCAGTTTGGATTTAAATTCGATAAACTTCTGTTGCTCGTATGAATTTTTAAAAATAGCAGCAATTATCATTTAAGGCTGAGATTTTTATACATGAACTTTAGCATACTGTATGTGGCCTGTGTAAAGATTTCAAGTTCAGATTCATTCATTAAGTCTGAGTATGAATTAATGTGCCCATTTTGCTTATATCTTGTTCGAATTTTATAAAATAGGGTATTTCGAGTTTAAAGCTAAAACTTTGTGGTTTTACATGTTTCTGGGAGATGAAATTTTGTGTAAAATTTCAGAGCTTAACTTGTAGGGTAGCTTGACCATCTATTTTCATGCGATTAAATGATTTCTATTTCCGAACATGATTTTTATATGAAATTTTGGGAATCAACTTGCTTTTCATTTTTTATGTGAGTTGACTTGGTCAATCCTTAGATGGATTTGTGTAAACTCCCTTATGTTGTTTGGTCGAGTTTAGAGCCGAGTCTTAGTGTTCCAACATCCACAGGACTTCACGAACTACTTAGTCGAAACAAGTTCGACTAGGTCTGTTTTGTGTTTTCCGTTTAAAGTCAAGATAGATGTTGATTGTAGCATCTTGACTCAATGTAGGTAATTGAGGAGTCCAGCCTCGACCTACTCCCATTGCTTTGAGTTATTATCAATCCGGAATCCAGGTGGGTTATTCTAAAAATTATCTATGCATATGTGTGATTTTAAATTGTGATGAAAGTTTGGTATGATCTATGTATGAAAATGAACATGTAGCCTATCGATGTGAGCTTGATGGCCGTCGATACGGTTGTCCCCGTATGATAAGATACGGTTACCCTGTGAGGTAAATCTCATAAGACCTATGAGAAGGCCGTGTCATTGTTGTGGCACGCACTCCCATGTTTCATTGATATGGCATGGCTTAGCTTTGATGAGCATAGATGTACATGAGTGAGTCTTTGATGAGACTATAGTCATTGATGTGGCTAGAGATGTGACATGATTTTATTGTTTATGTTCATGCTATGACCATACCATTATTATGTTATTCATATGCATAGCGTGAATACGATAGTTAACTGTACTCACTCCCACCTGCTCGTAACTGATGCAGGTTTAGCAGTCGGCGGGTGACGAGACAAGACGGGTGGTGGTCATGCTTTTATTTATTGCTTATTTATTTACTTCCGCTCATTTAAGGAACTCATGTTGAGATATTTTGATTATGTCGTTTTGAACTTGGAGTTATGAATTATCTTTATGATTTGGAACTTAATGAATGTTAGTTTGATTATGACTTATTATTCGTGCATGCTGTCTGTATCTGATATTTTGGCATTTTCGGATAAAAGGTTTTGGTTAAATAAGTAGCGCCCACTAAATTTTTAATTAAATTGAGATTTGCGAAAAATTTATTGTGATTTTTATTAAATAAAAACGGTAAACCTTTTAAAATAAAGTGGGGCGTTACAGTTTGGTATCAGAGCAGTCTGCGTTTCTGTAGACTGGTTTATGTGTGATTAAGTATTTAGAAATTGTATCCGACCACTCGTCTTCGTCACGCCGCGCTGCTTAAAGGTATGTTTATATAAGCATCGATGAAAATACTTATAATGTGAAGAAGTGAAATTTTATATTTTTACATAGGCAGTAATGAAACTGCTTATGTTATGACTTATTGACTTTTGGGGCTTAGGATCTATCCACCTTTGGTTTAATGTGAACTCTAGTGTTTGATTTTGAACTCTAGTGGTGCAGAGTTAAATGCCGACTTAAGAGATTTTTTTTGTTGTGAGTTTTTGGTTGGGTGTTATCGAGTTAAGTTCGGTCTATAGCAGTGCTCTCGTTACGAGTTTCTGTTTAGTTCCATCGAATGAGATTTCATTCGTAAGCTACCTCGAAAGAGAAGGCTTAAGTAAAGGGTACAGATAAACGAAGAAGTCCCGGGTGTGTGGATTATTCGGAAGTCTGTGACTATTGTGGCTTGACTATTAGACGCGTGTTAGAACCCGATTAAGGAGAATCGAGAGAGGAGTCTAAGTGTCGAGTTCATGTTGATGATCCGACCACTTGTGCTGGTAAATTCGTGGGGATCAGGTAAATGGTTGATTTTCCCTGTTATAATTTGTTCGTTTTCATTCGTTCTTACTCGCTGGTTTGTCTCGCAAATTCTTCGAGAATATTGATAACTCTCGTCTTTTATAAATCGAGTATCATGTAGTTGCTGTGATGAACATGTTGTGCTCGTTTATTTCTGTCTGGAAGTCATATTAATCGTGGTCGAGCTTAGAACTTTCGTTATATATGTTCATTGTTATTTTTTGTTAATTCGCATGTTTGCTGTTTCTGTTGTGCCTCCGTTTAAGCCATCAGAGGCTGGTTATTTGAAGTTTCTATCTTCTTATAAAATGTAGTATGTTCGGTTTTCTATATGTGGGCTTTGGAATTTCTCGATTCTGAGTTATATCGAATAAGTTATGATTTTTACGAGAATATTGCGCGTCCAGTTTTCCTATTACCCGGCAGCATGTGTGTAATTAATGTATGACCGATTTATCATGTCATAACGTGCTCGTATGAATTTATGCTCTTCATGGAAGTTATAGTTCTGTTTCTTATATTGTAAATGAGATAAATTTCATGTTAATATGTGCTCTGTAGCTCGAGTTGTGTTCTTAGGAAGATAGACATGCATGAGATAGAGTTTTGTGTTTTGGCAGAATCTGATATTGAATGTTAACTGATTTTACACTATCTAAATGACCTTTTATGCTTCAGTGTTCTAAATAAAAGATGTAGAGGCATGCTTTAGCCTTAATTTGAGACTTGAAACATGTCATTTGAAAGTCTGTAGCTCGATCTAGAGGGTAAACACTGAGGTGCTGTCTATAACACATGTTAATTTTTGACAGATTTTCTGAACCACATGTTTTGTGTTTAAACTCATTAAAAATGTGTTTATTTTCCAAAGTGACCTTCAGCAATGTTGTATAAATTTGAGTTATCTATCATTTGGTATTAAAATTTCATAAAAATCATGCCTGTAGCTCCAGTTAGAGAGCAATTACTGAAGTCTGGCTAGGTGCATTCCCCCAGTTTTGGTCTGTAAATAAATTTTCAATGTTTGTTGATTTATCACCTGCTAAATGGCCTTATTTGATTTCAGTATCTTCATATGAATTGTAGTTTTGTCTCTTAGGATTCAAATGTCACAAGTTTCATTCATATAGCATTTTTGTCCAAAGAGATGCATTAAAAATACGGACTTTGTGCAATTCCGTTTTCTGGAAAATTTTGCCGCAAATTTAATGTATGAGCTTTAGTTGTTTCCAACCCTCTAACCTACCGTTCACGCCTTTGCTGCCCGAGTGCTTTTCCACTTCCTTTGAGTACTACCTTTCGCTTGGTAGTCAAGTTTGAATTGTATTTCGGGATCATCTTATTTATTTGATTTTCGTACCGTGTTAATTTCGCTTGATTTTTCCTTTTTCCTCGCGTAGAAATTTTGGATTGTGTTGAGCATCGAAATTTCACCTTCTATTGATCCTTAATCGTGTGTCGTAACGTCATTAAGTCGATGCGAAGGTCGGCTTGAGAATACCTTAGCTTCGAAATAGAGGGCGATCAATTATCTTTCGTGATCTATTTTAACGATGAACCGAAGTGGCCTGCGTGTGAATCTTTTAAGGAGGGTAGTTGAGCCTGATGCAGAGACGTCTTCTTTTTTTTCATTGTATTCATTATTAAATTTTTTGGAACTTCCATCCCTTTTCTCTTCGAAATTTCAAGAGTGACCTTTGTGTTTTATTTGACTTTTTGGCAATCCTCTGGAAACTCTTGTTTTTGGTTCGTCTGGAGTTTCCACTTTAAGACTTGCAACCTGATGTATTGATTAAGACGAGCACTTTCATTTTTCCGCTTGTCTGAAATCGTTCCTTCGATTTTATTTGGTGATGTCATTCGGTCTGGTACTCCATTCATACCCTGATCGGCCTGTCGTGTTTTATTTTTTTAACGTTGATGACCTATATTCAAGACGCGATCGAGACGAATCAACCAATGAGGCTTCGTGATGAGATGCAGAAACGTGAAAATCTTAGTGGCGTAGCATTTGAGCTCGTTTAGGACTACCGGCACGTCTAGCTACCGGAGATAGAACTGACGTGACGGCCGACACTGTTAGTCGGAAGAGCGCATGCGAGCTGATCATTTTCATTGCTCGGCAATGACCACTGAGTTGAGGATGATTCCTAGCTGAGGATGCCGATATTCGCTTTCTTTAAATGTGATGTCTTTGTTATATCCTAATGTTGGTCGGTTTTGTGAAAACCTTTCCTTCCTGGCTACCTCAGATAGTGTGAGCCTTGAATTAGAGTAATTCTTTTCTGTCCTCGAACCGAACGCCAACGCTGACTGGATGTAGTCACGCGAAGTGGTGGTCGAGCACGCGAGCCTGTGCTGAGAGACGTGAGGCACTGCAGGGCCGATCGTTGACTCGCACGAGAGCTGCAGCCACCATCACCAAACGCAGGAGCTCCCCAAGCCAGTGTGTGGCCGAAACCTTGACCTTGCAACTGTTCTCCGAACAGATGTAGGCACACGTCCCAGCATCCCGCTTATGCAGCGCCAGTGTGTATGACATCTCTCGGGTGACAGTGCATTAAACCTCGGACTGGCTATGTCCTTTTAGACCGTTATAATGGGATCGTCGTGCATCCCTATTTGAGAGTCAGTTTCTGCGATAGAAATTGTTTTCGAATATCTAGTCGATACTTCCTAAGCTGCATACGAGTTGTTACTCGTGTCGGCAGGGAATGAGGCTTTGTCATCGATATCGAGCAGAACCGTGGATTCTGTAGGTATCAGTGTTGAGTTTGTGGCGTTGTTGTTGCTTTGTTAGCCTTTTGTAAGAGATCCCGTGGCGGCCCGTTTGATACGGACGCACGGATCACTTTGGAATCATGGGCAAGTTGTCAACGTGACCCGGGCACGAGACTGAACTTGGCACCACGTAGAAATCCAGATAGTTATGCGTTTAGGACATGCTGTCGAGACCCTGAGAGACTGGTTTTGAGTCTGGTGTACTCAATGGGTGTGTCGTGTGGAATTTCTTACCATAAGAAAGTGCGCTTATAGCAATGGCTATGAGTGACGATCTTGATGGTACCGTACAAGGTTCTAAGTACGGAAAGGGGCGTTGTACGCCTCAAGTTCTGGGAAGAGAGGAAGTATCAGCCACATTTGTTGGTCCTTTAGTGATTCTCGACCGAGTCGGCATTTCATGTTAATATGTGATCTGTAGCTCGAGTTGTGTTATTAGGAAGATAGACATGCATGAGATAGAGTTTTGTGTTTTGGCAGAATCTGATATTGAATGTTAACTGATTTTACACTATCTAAATGACCTTTTATGCTTCGGTGTTCTAAATAAAAGTTGTAGAGGCATGCTTTAGGCTTAATTTGAGACTTGAAACATGTCATTTGAAAGTCTGTAGCTCGATCTAGAGGGTAAACACTGAGGCGCTGTCTATAACACATGTTAATTTTTGACAGATTTTCTGAACCACATGTTTTTGTTTAAACTCATTGAAAATGCAAAGTGACCTTCAGCAAAGTTGTATACATTTGAGTTATCTATCATTTGGTATTAAAATTTCATTAAAATCATGCCTGTAGCTCCAGTTAGAGAGCAATTACTGAAGTCTGGCTAGGTGCATTACCCCAGTTTTGGTCTGTAAATAAATTTTCAATGTTTGTTGATTTATCACCTGCTAAATGGCCTTATTTAATTTCAGTGTCTTCATATGAATTGTAGTTTTGTCTCTTAGGATTCAAATATCACAAGTTTCATTCATATATCATTTTTGTCCAAAGAGATGCATTAAAAATACGGACTTTGTGCAATTCCGTTTTCTGGAAAATTTTGCCGCAAATTTAATGTATGAGCTTGAGTTGTTTCCAACCCTTTAACCTACCGTTCACGCCTTTGCTGCCCGAGTGCTTTTTCACTTCCTTTGACTACTTCCTTTCGCTTGGTAGTCAAGTTTGAATTGTATTTCGGGATCATCTTATTTATTTGATTTTCGTACCGTGTTAATTTCGCTTGATTTTTCCTTTTTCCTCGCGTAGAAATTTTGGATTGTGTTGAGCATCGAAATTTCACCTTCTATTGATCCTTAATCGTGTGTCGTAACATCATTAAGTCGATGCGAAGGTCGGCTTGAGAATACCTTAGCTTCGAGATAGACGGCGATGAATTATCTTTCATGATCTATTTTAACGATGAACCGAAGTGGCCTGCGTGTGAATCTTTTAAGGAGGGTAGTTGAGCCTGATGCAGAGACGTCTTCTTTTTTTCATTGTATTCATTATTAAATTTTTGGGAACTTCCATCCTTTTTCTCTTCGAAATTTCAAGAGTGACCTTTGTGTTTTATTTGACTTTCTGGCAATCCTCTGGAAACTCTTGTTTTTGGTTCGTCTGGAGTTTCCACTTTAAGACTTGCAACCTGATGTATTGATTAAGACGAGCACTTTCATTTTTCCGCTTGTCTGAAATTGTTCCTTCGATTTTATTTGGTGATGTCATTTGGTCTGGTACTCCATTCATACCCTGATCGGCCTGTCGTGTTTCTATCGTTGATGACCTATATTCGAGACGCGATCTAGACGAATCAACCAATGAGGCTTCGAGATGAGATCCAGAAACGTGAAAATCTTAGCAGAGTAGAAATTTAGCTCGTTTAGGACTGCCGGCACGATTAGCTACCGGAGATAGAGCTGACGTGACGGCCGACACTGTTAGTCGGAAGAGCCCATGCGAGCTGATCATTTTCATTGCTCGGCAATGACCACTGAGTTGAGGATGATTCCTAGCTGAGGATGCCGATATTCGCTTTCTTTAAATGTGATGTCTTTGTTATATCCTAATGTTGGTCGGTTTTGTGAAAACCTTTCCTTCCTGGCTACCTCAGATAGTGTGAGCCTTGAATTAGAGTAATTCTTTTCTGTCCTCGAACCGAGCGCCGTCGCTGACTGGGTGTAGTCACGCGAAGTGGTGGTCGAGCACGCGAGCCTGTGCTAAGAGACGTGAGGCACTGCAGGGCCGATCGTTGACTCGCACGAGAGCTGCAGCCACCATCACCGAACGCAGGAGCTCCCCAAGCCAGTGTGTGGCCGAAACCTTGACCTTGCAACTGTTCTCCGAACAGATGTAGGCACACGTCCCAGCGCCCCGCTTATGCAGCGCCAGTGTGTATGACATCTCTCGGGTGACAGTGCATTAAACCTCG
>BKCP01013070.1:325621-341502 GCA_008636005.1 Striga asiatica | reverse complement strand
CAACCCAAGTCTAGGATTGTTCAAAACAAGTGACCACCCAGCTTTTCAAAAGCCTTAGTCATGGTGGATTTTGATTTCAAACACTTGCCCAACCCAAGTCTAGGATTGTTCAAAACAAGTGACCACCCAGCTTTTCAAAAGCCTTAGTCATGGTGGAGTTTTGATTTCAAACACTTGCTCAACCCAAGTCTAGGATTGTTCAAAACAAGTGACCACCCAGCTTTTCAAAAGCCTTAATCATGGTGGATTTGAGATGATCGACTTCGTAGTCGTCTTCAACTTCGTAGCTGTTTTAGAAACTTAAGTCAATTCTCTCTTGTAGACTTAGACTCCTTTGGATTTAGAGCTAGGCCTCTCTAGCCATGATTGCATATAAGTCTCACTTAGTTGTATATAAGTCGCGAAAGTCGCTCTTCCACCTAACTGAAGGTCTCTAAGTCGTCCATAGTGATCTCAACTCGTCATGAGTGCCTCTAGATCGTCCAGAGTGGTTCCAACTCGTCATGAGTGCCTCCAGATCGTCTAGAGTGATCTCAACTCGTCATGAGTGCCTCTAGGTCGTCCAGAGTGATTCCAACTCGTCATGAGTGCCTCCAGATCGTCCAGAGTGATCCCAACTCGTCATGAGTGTCTTTAGGTAGTCCAGAATGACCCCAACTCGTCATGAGTGTCTCTAGGTAGTCCAGAATGACCCCAACTCGTCATGAGTGTCTCTAGGTAGTCCAGAATGACCTCAACTCGTCATGAGTGTCAGCAGGTAGTCTAGAATGACCCCAACTCGTCATGAGTGTCCCTAGGTAGTCCAGAATGATCCCAACTCGTCATGAGTGTCTCTTATTAGTGATTTCTACCTATTTTTTTGCCCTTCACCCAGTTTCATTGGTGAGGGTCTATTGCTCCGCGTCTCAGCAAATAACTGGCTCTTCCCCTCCAAGGGTGAAGGTAGCTCCTCTTCCATACGCGCTCATGACGGCGCGTGAGAATCAATCGGTGGCAACCCCTTTACAGAGATCAAAAACTCCAGGTTGAGAACCACCAGAGGTTTCCTTCCACTTCATATCCCCCACAACTCTTCACTCAAATTCCTCTACACACTTCCCTTCTCAACCATCTCAGACAGATCAGAACTAGGTGCAAAGCTCTTAGTTCCTTCAAGAGCTCCCCACAGACGGCGCCAAATGATGAGTCTACTTCCAGATCTGGAGTAAACCGGTTGTTGTGAGCTCAGATCTGTTTGAACCGCCTTCAAATCATTATTAGACCGCCGCAAACACCTGCAAGAACCCAACGTCGGGAGAGGTCCCGGCGTCGGGCCTCCGACGCTCAAGTCAGTAAACAGAGGAGAGGAAGATGAAGCTCTGTAATGTAGAGCTGTAATACATGTAGAATTGTGTAGAATGTGGGAGAGAGAGCTGCTCTCAGAGAGCAGCAGCAGCAGAGAGATGGAAAGTGTGTAGAATGAGTAGAAGTTAGGGTTTAGAGTTACCTCAGCCCGTTTATATAGAGGGAACTACTTGCTTGAAGTACCCAAAATGCCCCGGTCGGTTTACCTGAAGTGTCCAAAATGCCCTGGTAGGTTTGCATTCCATCTACCTCCTAGTCAGCTCAAGAATCCTTCTTATCCAATTACTGCCTCTCTCTTGTAGTCACAGAGAAGTCTAGTAGCAGAGACCTCTAGTCACGGAGACGTCTAGTAGAGAAGACGTCTAGTAGCGGAGAGGTCTAGTAGCGGAGACCTCTAGTCATGGAGACGTCTAGTAGAGAAGACGTCTAGTAGCGGAGAGGTCTAGTAGCAGAGACCTCTAGTCACAGAGACGTCTAGTAGCGAAGACGTCTAGTAGCGGAGAGGTCTAGTAGCAGAGACCTCTAGTCACGGAGACGTCTAGTAGCGAAGACGTCTAGTAGCGGAGACCTCTAGTCACGAAGGCGTCTAGTAGCGGAGAGGTCTAGTAGCGGAGATGTCCAGTAGCGGAGATGAGCTCTAGCTCCTCTTGTCCAGTCGAGACGAGATGATCTCTAGCAGGTCGAGACGATATGACCTCTCGCAAGTCTAGCAGGTCGAGACGAGTCTAGCAAGTCGAGATGACCTCTCGCAAGTCTAGTAGGTCGAGATGACCTCTCGCAAGTCTAGCAAGACGAGATGACCTCTAGCAGGTCTAGCAGATCGAGATGACCTCTACTTATCTTCTTAGAGCAGCTCGACCTTCTCATACTCAGTCACATAGGGCATGTCTACTTCCCGTACTTAGTCGTGTGGAGCTTCTCATACTCAATCACAGATAGCATGTCTACTTCCCATACTTAGTCGTGTAGAGCTTCTCATACTCAGTCACAGAGAGCATGTTCTACTTCCCATACTTAGTCGTGTGGAGCTTCTCATACTCAATCACAGAGAGCATGTCTACTTCTCATACTTAGTCGTGTGGAGCTTCTCATACTCAGTCACAAAGAGCATGTCTACATCCCATACTTAGTCGTGTAGAGCTTCTCATACTCAGTCACAGAGGGCATGTCTACTTCCCGTACTTAGTCGTGTGGAGCTTCTCATACTCAATCACAGAGAGCATGTCTACTTCCCATACTTAATCACAGAGACCTTCAAGTCTCGTCTAGACGTCCTCAGGTTGCTCTTCCTCCGTTTCGCTCGGACCTCTTCATACTTGACTCCGGTTCACAATTATGGCTATATCAGGCATGAATTGTTTATTCAAGAATTTTTGTCCTTGTTCCCTAGTCTTGGACAAGACTGACCAGACCCCTTGTGACCTAATATAATACTCTGAAAACCACCCATAATGCCCACTAAACCGAGCATAATCAGGTCAAAGCTTGTCCAAGGTCTTGGACCAAAATTCCATGCGCATGTGATGCCATTTCCCACATGTTTGGTCTCCCACCAGCCCACCTAGTAAGCTCCGCCCCTCCAATCTATTTAAGACCCATTTTCCAGTCATTAGAAGGCCTTTGGTCTTCAGTTGCTCGAGCAAATATTGAGGGAAGTGTTAGAAAAATCGGAACTAAGGCAACCACTCCTTGCTCGCGCCCAGCACCCCGGGGAAGAGGAGCAGCGAGGTCCAGCCCCCTACAGCCATAATCTCTCGAGGCTTAGCGCTATATAAGTGTACCTTATATTTTTCTAAGTCTCTTGGAGGTGTTTGACACGAGCAAAACACAACCTAAGTCCAAGCCAACCCCTAAGGTCGTGACCAACACCCTTTTAAGCCCTAACATCCGTTTTCCATTCTCAGCCAAGGTTAGCTCGTGACTTATGAGTTCCTTAATTATTATATGATATTTTAAGATTTTTCATGAGTTAAAACCGAGCCATGCATGCATTATTATGTGATTTCCGAATTTAATGAAATTAATGCCTTAAAAATGAAATTTGAGTAGGAAGCATGCCTAAGTCGAAAATGTGGGTTAAATCACCCTTAAATATTGTACCATTGATGCTGCAAAAATTTGAGAATTAAATGAGTTCATTGCCTTAGTCAAATCATGCTTAAATTTATGTTAAAATGAGCCACCGAGGTCAATCATCATGCATGCAAGATATGATATGAGTTCTAGCCCCTATAGCAATGATTTAACATGTTAAACATTCGGCCCTGAGTAGTTTTTCAATTTATAAATGTTGGTTTTGGGAGTTAACCTACACGGTCATGCCATTGAAGCCTTACCGGGTAGCATGCATGTGGACCCGGGGTCCACTAGTGATTTATGTGTTAATTGTACTTATTTTATCATAATATGATGTATGGTCATGCATGTTGCCGGAATTAGTCGCCGGAGGTCCGGCAAGGGCCGACCTTGGTCACTGTCCGCGCACATAGCGCGGCAGTGCCCGGCCAGAGCCAGTGCGTACCCGCGCCAGCGTGCGCGTGGTACCCGAGTCCGCGACAGCGTGCCAACAGCGCCTGTCCGCGTCGCACCCGGGGTCACGGCGCCCGTCGCGCCCAACACCCCGACAGCGCTCGGCCGCGTTGTCTCAGCCTCAGTGCACGCATGGCCTCGCGTGCCATGCGGAGTCAACCTCGGGTCGTGCCAGCTGCACACCCGAGGGGTCAGTACCGTGTCCAGCGACCTCGGGTCGTGCTAGCCGCGCACCCGGGTGTCCAGTGTCATGCCCAGTGACCTCGGGTCGTGCCCAGTCGCGCACCCGCGTGACCAGAGCAGTGTTCAGTGGCATCGGGTCGTGCCAGTGCCACACCCGAGCACGCAGTTGGCCCGGGATGTGCCCAGCAGCATACCCGCGTGCCCAGGGTTGCCCAGCAGCACCCGCTCAGCCCCAGTTCGCCCATGTCCGCGCCTAGTCGACCTCGGGGCATGGCCAGCAGCCTGCCCGAGTGCTCAGCAACCCCGGGGACGACCGACAGCGCCCGCGTGGCCTCTGTCCGTGTCCGTCCCGAGTCCAGCCGCACCTGTCCGTGCCCAGCCGCACGACAGGGCTTCAGCCAAGCCTCGGCCGTGCCCAGCGCGCACCCGAGGGGCACCAGTCGTGCCCGGGCCGTGCCAGCAGCCCCTGGCCGTGCCCACCAGCGCCAGTCCGCGCCAAGACATGTCCAGCGGCCCCAGGGACCGAGCCCGGTCGCACCAGCCGTGCCCAGCGCCGTGCCCGGGCACCAGCTGGCCCGGCACGGGACCGAGCCCGGTCTAGCCGAACCCAGCCCGACCGCCCGGCCTAGTCGAGCCGGCGGTCTGGCCAGCCAGCGAACCGACCGGTTCGACCGGCGGTTCGAGTCAGTTTTGATTCGTGATTTCTGATCCGAGTCCAGTTCCAGAAATTTCAGTATTTTTCCGAGCCAATCCAGTCCAGTTTAATCGCGTAGATAAGTCCGAGCATTTTTGCATATAATTAAATATTCTGAGCATTATACTTAGCATTATTTTGCTTAAATATTTATGTATCCTAAGGAGAGTCGAGCCTCCGACCGCTACTCCAGCATCCGCACTTGCTTTCAGATTTCAAGTTTTCAGGTGGGGGTCATGTACTGGATGTCACATCATAGATAATATCTGTACCATGGCAGAGGCATGTTTGAGACAGTTTAGTTCCGGGTTGGGTGGCCAAGGCCTTTATACCCGCCTGATGACCGTTTGGGGGGCCAAGGCCTTTATACCCCATCGGAGTGTGCACACGAGCGGCCAAGGCAGAGGGTCTTTTGACCACAGATCAGAACAGAAATCAGAGAACAGTTTACAGTTTTCAGCTCTTATATATTTATGTTTCATGATACGTTATTATAGATGATGTTTTGTTCAGTACTGGTCTTTGCGGAGCATAGTGGTTTGCTCACGCCCCCATTGTGTTTTTGTGGAGGCGGAGTTGAGCGTGCCGGATGAGCACAGATGTGGCGCAGCGTGGTCATGATAGACGGACATATTTTCCCAGCATTTTTATGTCCTAGGATTTATGATCATGTATATTTATTCAGTTTATGTATGCATGTTTATGTATTCGTATTTCGGATGCTTCCGCCAGCGAATTTTTCTAGACAGTGCGAGACAGTACAGACTATGCATGTATAATTCCATAATCCGCGAGCGGACAGTTTGGTTGCATGTTTTATTATGTCTGTGAGCAAGCTCAAGTTCAGTTTAAGTTTTTATCTGCCACATCCCGCAATAAGTCAGTATTTTCGAGAACCCAGCTCGCACGACCTTTCGAAAGTAAAAACAAAAAATTTACTCTGATTTTTCAAAGCTAGTAAGGCGGGGTGCGACAGAAGGTGGTATCAGAGCGCAGAGTGCGTTTCTGTATACTTTCAAAGTTTAGAAAAACATGACCACGCCACGCTCATCCGCGCCGACTCCGAGGTAAGTCACCTGACTCAGTTTAAGTTTTTGCAAGTGCTAAATGCAGTTCAAGTATGGGGCCTAGATGACTATCCTCCTATAAGGCAGATAACTCTAGAGACAGAACTCTAGACAGAACTCTAGAACAGCTAAGTCCAAGGACTCTAGACTAAGTCAGAACTCCATTATGATCCAGAACATAGAAAGTTTAAGTATACCGGAACTCTAGCCAAGCTAGGTGTTTTCGGATATTATTTTTGATATTATTTTTTCAAGTCTAGTATGACTATTGCTTAATTGGCTATACTAATCAATTCAAGTAAAGTTGGATCTCCAGAATGCCGCCGCGCAGAGATCCACAAGCCCCAGCTGAGCCAGACCAGACTGTTGTAGTCAGCCGTTTCCGTACGTATGATCCGCCCCATTTCACCGGGGAAGATGGCCCACTAGCCGTGGCCGAGTGGATCCGTAAGATGGAGTGGATTTTCCGTATCATGGGAATTTCTAAGGCACACAAGATGGCGTGCGCCGAACTGCAGATAGATGGAGCCGCCGGAGATTGGTGGGAGGATTACTGGCATCTACGCACTGAGGATGAGCGTGACGCTATGAGATGGGCTCAATTTAAGACGATATTGGAGGACAAGTTCTATCCTCGCCATTTCAAGCAGAGGATGGCACGGGAGTTTGCCGCTCTCCAGCAGGGTGAGCGTTCGGTGGACGAGTACGAGCGCGAGTTCGCTCGTAAGAGTGCCTTTGCTTTGCATCTTGTTGATACGGAGGAGAAGAAGGCAGCACAGTTCCTTGATGGTTTGAGGAGCAACATTAGACTTTTGTTCACCAGCATTGGTTTCCTTGACTACGCCGAGACTGTTGAGCGTGCTCAGCAGATCGAGGCGTGCATGCAGAGAGACGCCCTTGCCCAGCCACCATCCAGACAGCCAGCTGCCATTCCGCCACCCCAGCCAGCTCAGCAGACGAACAAGAGGAAGTGGGCGGATCACAAGGACAAGAGGAACCGCCGACAGAGAGGCCCAGCTCAGGGAGGCCAGCCAGCCCGACAGGACTAGCCGGTATGCACTACCTGCGAACGTCCTCACCGTGGGGAGTGTCTTGCCGGTCAGGACATCTGTTACCATTGCTGCCGTCCAGGACACTGGATCAGAGATTGCCCAGACCGCCCTCAGCCACAGCAGGACCAGAGACTGCCAGCCCCGAGACAGCCAGCTCAGAGACAAGCCGCACCAAGACATCCAGCACCCCGACAGCAGGGACAGAGAGCACCAGGACAGCAACAGTAGCGTGGAGCACCCGCCCACATTTACGCACTCGACCAGGAGCAGGCCGCAGAGCAGCCAGGTACCATGTCTGGCATGTTATCATTGTTCCATACTCCAGTCTTCGTTTTGTTCGATACCGGGGCGACACATTCGTTCGTCTCGACCAAGTGTTTATCTACCTTAGGGGCCCAGGGAGTGAGTACTGTCGACCCTCTCGAGATCAGTCTCGCATCGGGAAGGAAGATAATTACGAGTTCCCTGGCCAAGAACCTTAGCATCGATATCGGAGGCCGAACTCTAGTCGTAGACGCTTTTGTGATCGATATGAATGACTTCGACTTAATTCTCGACATGGATTGGTTGACGAGATACCGAGCAGACATCCGTTGTCGTGACCGGGAGGTGATGCTACACTTATCTGAAGGAGACTGTATCACGTTTTTCGGGATGAAATCTCGAACTTTACCGCGCGTTATTTCCATGGCGAAAGCGACGAAGTACATGCAGCGAGAGAATTGTCAGGGATTTCTTGTCAATATCGTTGGGGAGTCTTCGGAGAAGTTGTCTCCTGGAGATATTCCCATTGTCCGAGAGTTTGTGGACGTTTTTCCCGACCAGCTCCCGGGAGGACCACCTAATCGCCATGTGGAGTTCACCATCGACTTGGTCCCCGGAACGGGACCAGTGTCAAAAGCGCCGTATCGCATGGCGCTGAAAGAGCTTCAGGAGTTGAAGGCTCAGATTCAGGAGCTTTTGAGTCTCGGTTTCATCCGACCGAGTGTATCACCTTGGGGAGGCCCTGTCCTCTTTGTCAAGAAGAAGGATGGGTCTATGAGGATGTGCATCGACTACCGGGATTTTGAACCGGTTGACGGTGAAGAACAAGTATCCGCTTCCCAGAATTGAGGACTTATTCGATCAGCTGAGGGGAGCCAGTGTATTTTCCAAGATCGATCTCCGCTCTGGCTACCATCAGCTGAAGATCAGAGAGGCCGATGTGGCCAAGACTGCTTTCAGAACCAGATACGGCCATTATGAGTTCGTTGTGATGCCGTTTGGCTTGAGCAATGCGCCAGCGGTATTCATGGATCTTATGAACCGTGTCTTCCATCCATTCTTAGACCAGTTTGTTATCGTCTTCATTAATGACATTTTGGTCTATTCCAGCAGCCCGGAGCAGCACGAGGAGCACCTGAGGACAGTTTTGGAGACTCTTAGGCGTGAGAAGTTGTACGCCAAGTTCTCCAAATACAAATTTTGGCTTGACCGAGTGGCTTTTCTAGGCCACATTGTCACCTCCAGAGGGATTGAGGTTGACCCGAGCAAGATTGAAGCTGTTAGGAGCTGGTCGACGTCGAGAACTGCCACCGAGGTTCGGAGTTTTCTCGGTTTGGCAGGCTATTATAGACGCTTCATCGAGGGGTTTTCGAAGATTGCCCTGCCCCTGTCTCGTCTGACGAGGAAATCGGTGAAATTTGAGTGGGATAGTCGTTGTGAGTCGAGCTTCCAGGAGCTCAAAGCGAGGCTTATGACGACACCCGTGTTGACCATTCCGGACCCCACACAGGGTTTCACTATCTATAGTGATGCCTCGAAGCAGGGTCTAGGCTGTGTTTTGATGCAAGACGGCAGGGTTGTGGCTTATGCTTCCCGTCAGCTAAAGCCGCACGAGGTGAACTACCCGACTCACGATCTTGAGTTGGCAGCAGTGGTTCACACCCTGAAGATTTGGAGGCACTATCTGTATGGGGGCCACTACAAGATTTATACCGACCACAAGAGCTTACAGTATATCTTCACCCAGAAGGAGCTCAACATGCGCCAGCGGCGATGGTTGGAGCTGGTGAAAGATTATGACTGTACCATTAACTATCATCCGGGTAAGGCGAATGTAGTTGCTGACGCCCTCAGCCGGAAGGGAAAGGGCGAGCTGACTTGTATGATCACTCGGCAGCGTCAGTTGATTCTTGAGTTCGCCCGGATACAGCTAGAGATGGTCGAATCACCTCCCAAGTTGCCAGTTGTGGGAGGTATTCGAGCGATGAGAATGTGGCCCACGTTACGAGACAGGATCCGGGGGGATCAAGCCTTCGACGAGTTTATTCGCTCGATGAGGGCGAAGATTCATGCCGGAGGAGTTGAGGGTTTCTACCGAGGCACAGATGGTGCCTTGGAGTACAAGGGGAGGACTGTTGTGCCAAATGTCGAGGCTCTGAAGAAGGAGATCTTGACTAAGGCACATAGTGCTCCTTACTTGGTGCACCCCGGTAGCACCAAGATGTATACGACCTGAAAAGGTCCTTCTGGTGGAAGGTGATGAAGAGAGATGTCACCGAGTTTGTTGAGAAATGTCTGATCTGCCAGCAAGTGAAGGCTGAGCACAAGGTTCCACCGGGTCTCTTACAGCCTTTAGAGATCCCGCAGTGGAAGTGGGAGAAGCTGCCATGGACTTTGTCACGGGATTGCTGATGTCGGCCAAGCATCATGATCCAGTATGGGTAGTTGTGGATCGACTGACGAAGTCGGCCCATTTCATGCCTGTCAGGATGGACATGTCCATGGAGTAGCTAGCCGATGTGTATCTCCAGGGAATCGTTTGACTCCACGGCGTTCCAGCCGAGATTATATCAGATAGAGATCCCCGGTTTACCGGACATTTTTGGGAGAGTCTGAACGAGTCCATGGGGACGAAGTTGAAGTTTAGCTCCGCCTATCATCCACAGACCGGCGGTCAGTCAGAACGGACCATCTAGACGCTTGAGGACATGCTCCGAGCTTGTGTCCTTGAGCATGGTGGTTCGTGGGAGCAGTTGATACCCATTGTGGAGTTTGCCTATAACAACAGTTACCACTCGTTGATCAAGATGGCGCCTTTCGAAGCTTTATACGGTCGCAAGTGCCGCTCACCCCTTTATTGGGATGAGGTCCGCGAGAAGCAGGTTCTCGGTCCCAAGCTGATCGAGGACACAGTGCAGAAGGTCGCCGAGATCCGAGAGAGATTGAGAGAGGCTCAGAGTCGTCAGAAGGCCTACGCTAACAAGCGTAGAAGAGAGCTTGTGTTTGAGCAGGGAGATAAGGTATTCCTGAAGGTCACGCCGATGAAGGGCGTTGTCCGATTTGGGAAGAGGGGGAAACTGCAGCCCCGATTCATAGGGCCCCTTTGAGATTCTCGAGCGAGTTGGTGCCACCGCCTATCGTCTGGCATTACCCCCGGAGCTCTCGGGTGTACACAACGTCTTCCATGTGTCGATGTTGAGGAAGTACGTGTATGACCCGAGCCACATAGTGAACTTTGACGGGCTAGAGGTCGGGCAGAACCTGACGTATGATGAGCAGCCGACAGCAGTTCTGGACCGAAAGGTCCGTCGGCTTAGGAACAGAGATATAGAGCTCGTCAAAGTTTGTTGGAGTCGCCACGACGAGTCGGAAGCCACTTGGGAGAGAGAGGCCGAGATCAGAGCTCGTTATCCAAATTTTGAGTTTTGAGATTTTCACTTGTACATATATGTACTTTCTATTTTTATGTTTTGATGTATATAGTTGTGTAGTAGGAGTTCTGGCCTAGAACCTTAGTTTTGTATTTCCGAGGACGGAAATATTTTAAGGAGGATAGGTTGTAACGCCCCAAAACAGTAATAATATTCAGAACGGTTTCACTGCTCGACTATAAGTGAAATCCGTAATTTTCAGAAATTCTCGAGTTATATTTATTGTGCTAAATGCTCAATTATGATAAATTATTCTTGGAATAATTCTATCTCAAGCCTAAGTTAAGATTAATCCATTAATTTGGGTTGGTAAATAATAGCAAGTCAATTCGAGAATTGATCGACTCCGAACCCTAGTTTGGTTCCGAGTTAATTTTCGGGTAAATCCCGAGCATAGCCAAGTATTGGTATTTTTATACTTAGAATATTTTTCTAAGTGTATAAAAATATCAAAGTATAAGTATTGATCATTTTAACCGAGCCCTAGTCCTTACCCGAGCCGCTTGTGCCGAGTTCCGCACCCGCTCATCGAGCCGCGCCCAACCGAGCTTAGCCTCGCCCGAAGACATGTCCTAAGTCCTAAGAATCATTTTGCAATTTTTCTAAGTGTTGGAAGCCCTTCCCAACCCTTGCAACTCGGGCCAAGACCATTTTCCCGCGAACAGCCCGTGCCCGCGCAGCCCAGCCACGCCCTCGCGCCCAGCCCGCCTGATGAAGATGTGGGTTTCGAGGCCCGAGGACGCTGAGAGCCGATGGCCGAGACGACCCGAGAAGGCCGCGAAAAGAGCCAAAACCACGCATGCACGGCCTAAGAGATGAGTACGAGCCCGTATGCGAGACGCACGAGTACAAAAGGAACGACATGAGTCGACCCGTACGCGGCTGAGGAGATCGATATGCCGAGGCATGACCCGGGACAGCAGGCGAAAGTCCCGAGTGAAGGCAAGGACTCGGGCTTATCACACGAGGTTGAGACGTGCAGGTCGACAGCGAGGACAGGGTGAGACCCGGTATGAGACACGCGCGGGTAAAGATCGCGCGAGACGGGCACGCTTGGTGCATGCGAAGATGGAGTACTCGAGACGTACGAACATGGTGCACATGCGGACGGGCCTGGGAGCACGTGTGGGCTTAGCGATTATGGTCCGGTCGAGCCCGGGTGCTGGCGATGGGCCACGCGAGGAAGCACGTGGAGGCGTACGTGGGCGTGATGCGCGATCACATGAGGCGAGCCATGCGAGCCGAGGGATGAAGCTTCTAGAAAATTATAATAACATTAATTATTTCATTAGCATTTTATTATTATTAGAATAAGTTAGTTGTTAGTTTATTTTATTTAATATGTTAGTGACGTTAATTGTTAGGTTATTATTGTTAGAATGTGCTAGCATATATATATTTATGTTAGCCGCAATTTAGATGTTAGGTTAGTATTTAGTTTAGTCATGTTAGGATTTATTTAATTTGTGCCGTGAGTGTTAGGTGATTTTGAGGCGTGAGTTTAATTAGTTTTGTTAGGGATTTTATTTATTTTGGTAAGTCTTGATATGCAAGACATTTAGTTACCTTAGGATTAGATATATTTTCCATAGAATAGAATTATAGTGCTCATAGGACTAGATCTAGTATTTCTTATAAATACCCTATGTATCATTCAAAATATTATCTTTGAAGAATTAATACAAAATACCCGAACACTTGTTCAAATTGTCTTGTGAGTTTACTCCTGTGAGTTTACAAACTAGATCGTGTTAGAAATAGGACCAACATCCGATTTTCTTTCACACCTATCGCGAAGTACAAAGGCGTCGGCGCGCGTATTAGCATCTATCGGCGATTCAAGGCGCGCGAGCGGCTTATCAACCAAGTCAAGACACGCGATCTTCCTCATTGGTGCTTTCATTGAGAGAAGTTGATCGTGTGTCTTTCTCTACTACATTCTTTTTATTTTCGTTTGTTCAAAAAAAAAAAACATATATATATTTTATTTTTCTTTGCCTGAGTTGTGTCCAAAAAAAAATAAAAAAATCTATTCTTTTAGTTTGTGAGTGTGCGTGAGTTGTGGGATTAGAAAAAAAAAAAATTGTTTGANGTACCCCAAAAAAAAAAAATATTAATGAGTAATTTAGAGTGGAGGGATCGGATGGAGCAGTTGAAGTTGGAGTATTGGATCAAAGAGGTCAAAGAAGAAATCAAAGAGTTGAAATGCATTGGCAAAAGAAGGAGGTTGAAGGATAAAGAATACGATAAGTTGGACGAGTTGCGGTAAGAGCGATCTAAGTATCGGGCGAGGATACGCAAACTCGAGCCATGTACGGAGGGGTTCGTTGACAGGGAGCCCGTGTTTATGTTCGATCCACCTATTTCCGAAGATGACATATTCGCGGACATCGAAGTAGTCGAGGTAGCCGAGGTCGAGGTAACCGAGGTCGAGGAAGAGACTTTGGTTGTGGTCGAAGGAGGCCATGATGCTGAGACGCACATGGAAGACGATGCGGATGAAGAGGTGGTGACGCCCCAACTGATGATCGATGATGCGTCCTTGAGGACAAGGACTCATTCGAAGGGGGGAGGAATGATGAAGATGTGGGTTTCGAGGCCCGAGGACGCTGAGAGCCGATGGCCGAGACGACCCGAGAAGGCCGCGAAAAGGGCCAAAACCACGCATGCATGGCCTAAGAGACGAGTACGAGCTCGTATGCGAGACGCACGAGTACAAAAGGAACGACATGAGTCGACCCGTACGCGGCTGAGGAGATCGATATGCCGAGGCACGACCCGGGACAGCAGGCGAAAGTCCCGAGTGAAGGCAAGGACTCGGGCTTATCACACGAGGTCGAGACGCGCAGGTCGACAGCAAGGACAAGGTGAGACCCAGTATGAGACACGCACGGGTAAAGATCGCGCGAGACGGGCACCCTTGGTGCACGCGAAGATGGAGTACTCGAGACGTACGAACATGGCGCACATGCGGACGGGCCTGGGAGAACGTGTGGGCTTAGCGATTATGGTCCGGTCGAGCCCGGGTGCTGGTGATGGGCCACGCGAGGAAGCACGTGGAGGCGTACGTAGGCGTGATGCGCGATCACATGAGGCGAGCCATGCGAGCCGAGGGATGAAGCTTCTAGAAGATTATAATAACATTAATTTTGTAATTAGCATTTTATTATTGTTAGAATAAGTTAGTTGTTAGTTCATTTTATTTAATATTTTAGTGACGTTAATTGTTAGGTTATTATTGTTAGAATGTGTTAGCATATATATATTTATGTTAGCCGCAAATTAGATGTTAGGTTAGTATTTAGTTTAGTCATGTTAGGATTTATTTAATTAGTTCCGTGAGTGTTAGGAGATTTTGAGGCGTGAGTTTAATTAGTTTTGTTAGGGATTTTATTTATTTTGGTAAGTCTTGATATGCAAGACATTTAGTTACCTTAGGATTAGATATATTTTCCATAGAATAGAATTATAGTGCTCATAGGACTAGATCTAGTATTTCTTATAAATACCCTATGTATCATTCGAAATATTATCTTTGAAGAATTAATACAAAATACCCGAACACTTGTTCAAATTGTCTTGTGAGTTTACTCCTGTGAGTTTACAAACTAAATCATGTTAGAAATAGGACCAACATCCGATTTTCTTTCACACCTATCGCGAAGTACGAAGGAGTCGGCGCGCGTATTAGCATCTATCGGCGATTCAAGGCGCGCAAGCGGCTTATCGACCAAGTCAAGACACGCGATCTTCATCACCGCGTCCCCAAGCCCAGGGCCCAGCGCCCAGCCCAGCGGGCAGCCTGCCAGCCCACTTTCTTGAGCCCAAATGCATTAATTCCGGTCCACTTTCCCCATGATCCAAGAGCTGCGTTTAATTAGGACTTAATAAGGATTTGTTTGAGCTAATATGGCCCTAAGCAATATTAAGGAAAAGTCAACCATCATTAACCTTAGTGGACAGCATGGGCATGAATTGTTTATTCAAGACTTTTTGTCCTTGTTCCCTAGTCTTGGACAAGACTGACCAGACCCCTTGTGACCTAATATAATACTCTGAAAACCACCCATAATGCCCACTAAACCGAGCATAATCAGGTCAAAGCTTGTCCAAGGTCTTGGACCAAAATTCCATGCACATGTGATGCCATTTCCCACATGTTTGGTCTCCCACCAGCCCACCTAGTAAGCTCCGCCCCTCCCATCTATTTAAGACCCATTTTACAGTCATTAGAAGGCCTTTGGTCTTCAGTTGCTTGAGAAAATATTGAGGGAAGTGTTAGAAAAATCGAAACTAAGGCAACCAGCCCATGCTCGCGCCCAGCACCCCGGGGAAGAGGAGCAGCGAGGTCCAGCCCCCTACAGCCATAATCTCTCAAGGCTTAGCACTATATAAGTGTACCCTATATTTTTCTAAGTCTCTTGGAGGTGTTTGACACGAGCAAAACACAACCTAAGTCCAAGCCAACCCCTAAGGCTGTGACCAACACCCTTTTAAGCCCTAACATCCGTTTTCCATTCTCAGCCAAGGTTAGCTCGTGACATATGAGTTCTTTAATTATTTTATGATATTCTAATATTTTTCATGAGTTAAAACCGAGCCATGCATGCATTATTATGTGATTTCCAAATTTAATGAAATTAATGCCTTAAAAATGAAATTTGAGTAGGAAGCATGCCTAAGTCGAAGATGTGGGTTAAATCACCCTTAAATATTGTACCATTGATGCTGTAAAAATTTGAGAATTAAATGAGTTCATTGCTTAGTCAAATCATGCTTAAATATATGTTAAAATGAGCCACCGAGGTCAATCATCATGCATGCAAGATATGATATGAGTTCTAGCCCCTATAGCAATGATTTAACATGTTAAACATTCGGCCCTGAGTAGTTTTTCAATTTATAAATGTTGGTTCGGGAGTTAACCTACCCGGTCATGCCATTTAAGCCTTACCGGGTAGCATGCATGTGGACCCGGGGTCCACTAGTGATTTATGTGTTAATTGTACTTATTTTATCATATTATGATGTATGGTCATGCATGTTGCCGGAATTAGTCGCCGGAGGTCCGGCAAGGGCCGACCTTGGTCACTGTCCGCGCACATAGCGCGGCAGTGCCCGGCCAGGGCCAGTGCGTACCCGCGCCAGCGTGCGCGTGGTACCCGAGTCCGCGACAGCGTGCCAACAGCGCCTGTCCGCGTCGCACCCGGGGTTACGGCGCCCGTCGCGCCCAACACCCCGACAGCGCCCGGCCGCGCTGTCCCAGCCTCAGTGCACGCATGGCCTCGCGTGCCATGCGGAGTCAACCTCGGGTCGT
>BKCP01013070.1:270144-325039 GCA_008636005.1 Striga asiatica | reverse complement strand
CCCAGACGAGCCGGCGGCCTGGCCAGCCAGTGAACCGGCCCGTTCGACCGGCGGTTCGAGTCAGTTTTGATTCGTGATTTCTGATCCGAGTCCAGTTCCAGAAATTTCAGTATTTTTCCGAGCCAGTCCAGTCCAGTTTAATCGCGTAGCTAAGTCCGAGCATTTTAGCATATAATTAAATATTCTGAGCATTATACTTAGCATTATTTTGCTTAAATATTTATGTAGCCTAAGGAGAGTCGAGCCTCCGACCGCTACTCCAGCATCCGCACTTGCATTCAGATTTCAAGTTTTCAGGTGGGGGTCATGTACTGGATGTCACGTCATAGATAATATATGTACCATGGCAGAGGTATGTTTGAGACAGTTTAGTTCCGGGTTGGGTGGCCAAGGCCTTTATACCCGCCTGACGACCGTTTGGGGGACCAAGGCCTTTATACCCCATCAGAGTGTGCACACGAGCGGCCAAGGCCGAGGGTCTTTTGACCACAGATCAGAACAGAAATCAGAGAACAGTTTACAGTTTTCAGTTCTTATATATTTATGTTTCATGATACGTTATTATAGATGATGTTTTGTTCAGTACTGGTCTTTGCGGAGCATAGTGATTTGCTCACGCCCCCATTGTGTTTTTCAGGAGGCGGAGTCGAGCGTGCCGGATGAGCACAGATGTGGCGCAGCGTGGTCATGATAGACGGACATATTTTTCCAGCATTTTTATGTCCTAGGATTATGTATATTTATTCAGTTTATGTATGCATGTTTATGTATTCGTATTTCGGATGCTTCCGCCAGCGAATTTTTCTAGACAGTGCGAGACAGTACAGACTATGCATGTATAATTCCATAATCCGCGAGTGGACAGTTTGGTTGCATGTTTTATTATGTCTTTAAGCAAGCTCAAGTTCAGTTTAAGTTTTTATCTGCCACATCCCGCAATAAGTCAGTATTTTCGAAAACCCAGCTCGCACGACCTTTCGAAAATAAAAAAAAAATTTTACTCTGATTTTTCAAAGCTAGTAAGGCGGGGTGCGACATTATTCTTCCCTACTTGGAGTGCAAGTCAAGGCTTTCCAAGATCCCTTAGTTATTTAGGTTTCCTTATTTCATTATGATATCTAGATTGTTTAGGATACTTAATATTTTATTGCTTTATTAGAGTTATAGTAAGATTAGGACTAGATCTATTTGATGCCTATATAAAGGCCCTTCCTCTTCTTATTTTTTATGATTCAGAAATTAATAGAAAAATCGAACTTTTGTTCAAACACTTTGCCTTAGATTTCTTCTAGATTTCTTTTGCAATTTTATCGTTTCGAAGGGGCGCGGTTGTGTGAACCTACGAGGCACCTATCGGCGATTCAAGGCACGAGTTTGTGGCTTATCGGCAATCGGGACACCCGATCTTCATCAGCGCTGCAGGGCGCTGTCGGAGGTGCTGGGCGCGTCTGGCGCAGCGACCTTCACGTGCAACGCGGACAGGCGTTGTGATGAAGGATCGTGTGTTACGTCTAGCTTGACTCGCTCAAAACCCGCGCCGACGCCTTGGTTCTTTTGCGATTGGTTGCTAATACGCGCGCCGACGCCTTCGTATTTCGCGATAGGTGTGACGAAACTCGGATGTTGGTCCTATTTCAATCACTGTGAAGAAACTCGGATGTTGGTCCTATTCCATTCACGAACTCTATGTAAACTCACGAGAGAAAACACACGAGAACTTTGAACACAATGTTCGACTCTTTTCTATTCACTCATCAACATATTTTCGAAATTATGATAGTACATGGGTATTTATAGATGCCAAAATAATTCTAATCCTAGTCTAAATAGAACTCCTAATGCAAGTAATTAAATAAATCCTAAGGCAACTAGATATCTAGGGAATATGGACTTTCCTAACAATTAAAAGACTAATAGGCACATGCCTTTTATTTGACTCCTAACCAAACTAAGACTCCTAACTAAGTTATGAAAATCACGTGCCAATTCCCTTCCTTGCTCGGCAAGACAATCGCGCGCCCAAACCCTAGCCGCCCGTGTCGCGCCGCCTCGCTATGCCTATTCCTTCTTGCGCGCGGTAACGCGCGCGCGCCATTCCCACGCGTCACCCCTTGCCAGCTCTGCTCGACCGGGTATCCCCGTTCGCGCGTCGCCACCAACCGCGCGAGTGCTTCGCACGCCAGCACTCCCGGCCACGTCCTCGCTATCGTTCATCTCCTCGCGCGCGTCCTCGTCAAGTGCGTATGTGTCGCGCACGCTCGCCGTGTCGACCTCATCGTCCCACTTGACCAGTGCCTCGCGCGTGACTCCCGTCATCGCGCCCCACTCGCGCCCGCCTATCGGGCCCATCGTCTCGACCCATTCCACTCGCGCGTCCGCTCCATCGCAGCCGTCCCAAGTGCACGCTGACCACCCTACATCCACCCGTCGTGCACCAATGGCCTTCGCTCGCATTCGCCGTGCGCGTCGCTCTCTTGCGCACGCTTTGCACCAATCACCCAACTTTTTGGGCACGATCGCCTCACTCTCGTCGTCGGCCCAAGCCTCATGTTCACGCGTACTACTCGTCGCGCACCTCTTCTTCACTCGGCCTAGACTCGCGCTCTTCGCGGCTCGGTTGCCGCGTCCCGTCGGTATACGCGCCTTAGTGCGTGCGCACACCCTCCTAGCCCGTGCCCGAGCCCTTTCTCGCCTAACCTCTCGCCATCTCTCGAGGCCATTGTGGTTCTCGTCCTCGGGTTCGCCGGGGTCAATGACCACATCCGCATCATTCTCGCCCTCTTCGAGAATTTCCTTGTCCTCAAGGACAAAGTAATTGATCTCGTCAAGTTCTTCGGGCTCTTCTCCTGGGTCTTCAGTTAGCAACTTGATTCGCTTGTGGGCTCGTCCATATGTCATAGTGCCCCTCTTGTAGTTGGTCGTGACAGATCCCAATGTCTCTAGCCATTGTACTCCAAGTACTATGTCCGGTCCCATCAAAGGTAAGGCATAAAGATCAGCCTTCAAGTCATAACCTTGCACAAATATGGGAACCCCTTTATATAGCTCGGAACTCTTTAGTTCACCCCCGTTGGAAACCTTCACCCCGAACTGCTTTACTTTTGTCATCGGCGTTTCCAAGCCTTTGGACAGCTCTTTGTCTATGAAATTTAATGTCGACCCACTGTCCACTAGTACTTCGAGCTATTCGCCTTGTACGGTCGCCGTGAATCGGATCATCCTCGGACCTCTCTCAGCATCTCTTTTCTTGCTTTTGATCACATGTAGCAAGGTCTCCTTGTGCTCGTACTCTTCACGTTCCGGCTCATCCTCATCAAACTCAAGCAAGAACACTTGCTTTCCAGCACATCTATGGTCTGGTGTGAACTTCTCGTTGCAAGTGAAGCATAAGCCTTTCTCACGCCTTCGTTGGATCTCCTCGGTCGTAAGCCGTCGCATGTGGCTCGTGGTTCGCGTGCCATCTTCGGTTGGTTTGGACTCGATCCGTGTGGGCGTCTCGTCGGTCGCGGAACTTGTGCGCCGCTGGTCCGTACGTCCATCACCCTTGCTGGCTTTGCGCATCGCGACCAAATGGTCGTCGCGTAGCCGTGCCGACTCTATTGCCGCCCGAGTTGTTCGCGGCCTATCCAATCGTACCTCAGCCGCTAGCTCGGCCTTAAGTCCGCCAATGAATGCGCCTACCAATGCGCTCTCGGGCCAATCTCGCACCCGACTTGCAATGCGTCAAACTCCTTCTGGTAGTCTCGGAGGCTACCGTTTTGACGAATTCGGGAGAGCGCCTCGTCATAGTCATAGTAGTCACTCGTGCCAAATCGCGTGACCAACTCTTTCTCGAAATCTCTCCACCGAATCTCCTCGCCCTTGGTCTTGTACACATGTGACATCCATTGCCACCATGTGTTTGCTTCACCATCGAGATGATAAGCGGCGATCTTGACTCTCTCGGACTTGTGCACCTCGTTGATCTCGAAAAATCGCATGGCTCGATTTAACCAAGCGTCTGGGTCGGTCCCCGTAAACGTAGGCATCGTGAGCTTTGGTCGTGCATAGCCTCGGTCGTCGTGGTGGTGCGTCGCGCGTGATGCGCGGGGTCCTCCGTGATCGTCCGTCATCGTCGTCGTGGTCGGTCCCGGGGCTACTCGATGCCACAGTCAATCGCGAGGTGTGGCTCCTTCGCGGTCGGCGTGTCATGCGCGTGAGTTGCCCGGCCAGATCATGCACCATGAGCTCGAGTTTAGCGAAATTCTCATTGACAAGGTGTTGGCCATTGCCGATGGACTTTACACTCTCCTCCAAGGCTTCGATCCTCTCCTTGTGTGTCATCATCTCGATTCTCTTTTTTTTTTTTTTGATACTCTCGAAAAAATTCAAAACAAAAGAAAATAGAATGGGGAAGCAAAAGTTCAACCCAACACACGATCAATCACTCTCAATGAAAGCACTAATGATGAAGGATCGTGTGTTACGTCTAGCTTGACTCGCTCAAAACCCGCGCCGACGCCTTGATTCCTTTGCGATTGGTTGCTAATACGCGCGCCGACGCCTTCGTACGTCGCGATAGGTGTGACGAAACTCGGATGTTGTTCCTATTTCAATCACTGTGAAGAAACTCGGATGTTGGTCCTATTCCATTCACGAACTCTATGTAAACTCACGAGAGAAAACACACGAGAACTTTGAACATAATGTTCGACTCTTTTCTATTCACTCATCAACATATTTTCGAAATTATGATAGTACATGGGTATTTATAGATGCCAAAATAATTCTAATCCTAGTCTAAATAGAACTCCTAATGCAAGTAATTAAATAAATCCTAAGGCAACTAGATATCTAGGGAATATGGACTTTCCTAATAATTAAAAGACTAATAGGCACATGCCTTTTATTTGGACTCCTAACCAAACTAAGACTTCTAACTAAGTTATGAAAATCACGTGCCAATTCCCTTCCTTGCTCGGCAAGACAATCGCACGCCCAAACCCTAGCCGCCCGTGTCGCGCCGCCTCGCTATGCCTATTCCTTCTTGCGCGCGGTAACGCGCGCGCGCCATTTCCACGCGTCACCCCTTGCCAGCGCTGCTCGACCGCGTATCCCCGTTCGCGCGTCGCCACCAACCGCGCGAGTGCTTCTCACGCTAGCACTCCCGGTCTTGTCCTCGCTATCGTTCATCTCCTCGCGCGCGTCCTCGTCAAGTGCGTATGTGTCGCGCACGCCCGCCGTGTCGACCTCATCGTCCCACTCGACCAGTGCCTCGCGCATGACTCCCGTCATCGCGCCCCACTCGCGCCCGCCTATCGTGTCCATCGTCTCGACCCATTCCACTCGCGCGTCCGCTCCATCGCAGGTGTCCCAAGTGCACGCTGACCACCCTACATCCACCCCTCGTGCACCATTGGCCTTCGCTCACATTCGCCGTGCGCGTCGCTCTCTTGCGCACGCTTTGCACCAATCACCCAACTTTCCGGGCACGATCGCCTCACTCTCGTCGTCTGCCCAAGCCTCGTGTTCACGCGTACTACTCGTCGCGCACCTCTTCTTCACTCGGCCTAGACCCGCGCGCTTCGCGGCTCGGTTGCCGCGTCCCGTCGGTATACGCGCCTTAGTGCCTCCTAGCCCGTGCCCGAGCCCTTTCTCGCCTAACCTCTCGCCATCTCTCGAGGCCATTGTGGTTCTCGTCCTCGGGTTCGCCGGGGTCAATGACCACATCCGCATCACATTGCTGACGCGCTGTCGCGGGAGCTGTACCCCGCGCACGCTGGCGTGGGCACGGACTGGCCCTGGTGGCGGGCACTACCGCACTACATGCACGGACAGTGACTAAGGTCGGCCTTTGCCGGACCTCCGGCGACTTTCTCCGGTGACATGCATGACATATGATCATAATATGATAAATGTGCTATAAATAAGCTATGATAAACTAGTGGACCCCGGGTCCACGTGCATGTTACTCGATAGGGCTTATATGGCACACACGAATACCAACTCTCCGAAACCAACTTTCATAACTTATAAAACCACTTATCTCCGAATGTTCTACATAAAAAATGAAGACAATGTGGGCTAATGCATTTGTCATATCTTGCATGTACCCAACTAAGGCTCGAGAGTGAAAATTAAAATCATGCTCTATATGACCGAGTAAACTAACTCCAATCATGCTCAAACTTTTTCAGCATCAAAGACACGATAAATGAGGGTGATTTATATATAAATTTCGACTTAGGCATGCTTGCTACTAAAAATTTATTTTTAAGGCCATTAATTTGTAACATTCGGAACTTGCATTTAAACACATGCATGGCTTGATTTTTCTCTTCATGAAAAATCCTAAAATATCATAAAATAATTTTGAGAGAAAGATGGTTGTTGATAAACGGATTTAATCAACGTTTTTAAGGTTAAAATTAAAGTAAAGATTGCAGAAAATATGATTTTTATTGAAAATCATGAAATCGTTTACAGAATTGGGAAGTCGGTTTCTCTCGTGTACACCAAGTCGGTAACAGAGAAAACCGAGATAAATATGTGCATTTTTCTAATTTTTGCTGAATCCTCGTATCGTCTTCAATGTTGCTATTTATAGTTATGCTTGGCACACACCCCAAGACAAATCAACTTCGTTTTAATGAAGATTTGACGGCTTAGGGGCGGCAATGACGTAGGCAAACTTTTTAGGCAATGATGAGCATGAGCGCTCCTCTATCTGTGTGACAAGCGTCACTTCTGTCGGGTTGAAGTCGGAGCTATTTTGCGACGTCGGCATTTCGGTAGAATTTCAGTCTTCCACGACTTCCTGATAGATGTTCTTTAACCGAGGTGGCCGTTTCGAGGTTTTAACGTTTTATTCTGACGGCCTTTAGGATCTACTGTTTTTCTCAGAACATCGTACGAGAACCGAGGTGATATTTCCGAGGTGCCAGCTATTTCGCTTTGTATTGTCAAAGACCCATTTCGTGGTTTGGATTTCATGAAACCTTTAATCTATCACTTATCTTAAGATATTTAATCTTGATATCAACATAGAGGCCCCTGGCATTAAGAAATACGCAAATATACGTACTTTTTAATGACATCTTTTCTCCAATCGTCTTTTATTTCCGAGTTTACCTATGGATCTTTCACAAGTTAAACCGAGGTACTTCCCTTAGATAAGAATCACATTTTTTCACTCCTTCACCAGAGCTATTTATGACCAGAAGAAAATCATAGAGCAGTTTTCGAGAGGTTACGAACGTGTCTTCTCCACTACTCTTCCCAACGGGTACGTACCATAAATTTCGGATATTAATTTTAACAGTTTCGGGACACGCGTACGTACGAGATTATACCTGAAACTTTATGTCATAATTAAGGGAATTTCTTTCAAACGACGCGACGGTATCTCACGCGCCCCTCCATCTTCAACGGTTAGAAAATATCGTGTATATATACAGATAGGTTCACAGTCCCTCTCCACGAAATCTTCATTCAAGCAACTTTTCCATCTTTTCGATTATTCTATTATTTCTCTCCTCTTTCCTTCTATTCTTTCTTCATATTTCGACAAATCCAGAATTCCTTGAGAGTTTACTTCACTTTTCGGTAAGCCCTAATTTCCTCTTTTCATTTCTTAATTCCTTTGCGTTGTTTTTTCCGGTCGTGATTATGACGATGAGTGGTGAGCACGTTGAGCCAAGCAGTAGCAGTCGAACTGTGTCGGACATGAGGTTGGATGAGGAGTTGATGGAGTTGATGGGGGATTATTACCGGTGGGACCCTCTTTTTGTGGAACGTCTAGACATCCGTAAGAACAATGTTGAAGGAGACGCCGAGGTGGAACGAGATATCCTCGTGAGGTCGGGTTATTGGAATTGTCCTACTCAGCGCTGGCCCGACGACGATGTTTTGTTTTTAGGAGAGCCCAGCATCATGACCGATGCTGACGTAGTCCTTCTTCGCGAGTCGGTGCGGATCCCTACCTCGGTAAGAATCTTTGCGCCTTATCCGGGAGAAAGGATTCATTGTCCTCCTCCTGGTTGTGTGGGGATTTTTGCCGAAAGTCTGAGGTCGGGTTTGAGATTTCCTCTAGACAACGTAATAACCGACTACTTGCGTGATTGGGGTCTCAGCCTTAGTCAAATAACTCCCAACAGCTGGAAGAAATTATAGGGATCATGGTCCTTCTGGCGCAAAAGAAATTACCATTCCCTTCGATCGACGAGTTAAGAAGCATTTTTCTTTTTAAGAGAAGTAGGGAGCGTGAAGGAGTTCCCCCAACAGGTTGTTTTTTCTGTGCGGCTAGGCCGCAATACGACTTGAAGACAGGACAACTAATCACTGGGATTCCTGAAACCCTTCACGGTTTCCAAGACGAGTGGTTGTGGGTCAGAGGAGATTGACAATCTCCTGATTTCCGACTTGAGGCGCCAATTGATGGGATGACAATCCCAACCCGAGTTGTTTCTTCTTTCTATAAGTTCCTCTCTTTTACTCGGAATCTCCTAACGAGTTGTTTTTCTTTCGCTAACAGGTCGAACCTTTTCATATTTGTAGCCAAAAGGAAAAAAGAACCGAGACTGAGCGGTGAATTCATAGAAAAGCTCGAAGATATTACAAAGCTTAGCGCTTCGGAATGCAAGTGGAATCTATTGACGAAGAATTCTAAACTTGCTGACGCTAAACTCGGGCCTAAGAAAGCGATCTCCGACTTTGAACCTGGTGAGTTTTTGAGGTGTTGGGTATTTTACGTCTTATCAAATTTTTTTCATTGAAGATTGAAATGTTTTCCGTTATTATTTTTTCCTTTCAGTTTATTACCCACTATTAGCATATTTTGGATTCCAATCTGTTCGGAAAGCAAAAGATTACCGACGTAAATTTTCGGTAAAGGATATCGAGATGGGTCGTATGAACTTTCTGGAAAGTCTGAAGAAGAAAGCTGTTGATCGTGCTGCTGCGGGTGACGACGTTGGGACCGTGTCGGGTCCACCGGTTACAGTCGCGATATCGGCCCCTGCTAGCGAACCTGTTACAGAGCCCCTTCATGAGACAAATACCGAACTTGTGGGCGTCACCCATTCTACTCCTCCTGAAGTTGAGAAAAATACCGAAGCGATCCATCCTGACCTCCATGTTATTGTGTCAAGTTCGGAGGATGTTGAGGCGGTTCAAAAAACAGCAGAAGAAGCTTCTTCTCGACAGAAAAAGAAGAAGAAGAAGTCCAAAAGGAAAGCGAGCGAGGAGTTTGATGTCGATCAAGAACGTCGTTCGAAGTCAAGGCAAGACGTTGGTCAACTCAATTTGGAGAGGAATGCTCCAGTTCATCAAGATGGGGGGACACCTATCTACCTATCGATGAGGAACGGATTCTGGACCTGAATTTGCCGGAAGATGTGATGGAAAAATGGTTTACACAATTTCACTCGATGATTATCCCCAAGTTCAACAACAAATTTCATCAACCTCCCCATGTGATAGAGGCATCTAGGGTCCCGTTAATGTCTTAGGACCCTGCGGCTGAAGCGCGAGTGTCCGGATTGTCAAGCAATTACAGGTTCAGCTACGCCAAGGCAACATTGGGGAGAGCTTTGGTCGGTCTATGTGCGATGGAAGACGAGTTCCGAATGAATGCGGCTGCACTCAGCGATCGGAAAGACAAGTTGGAATTGCGTGATGGGCAACTCGCATCTTTGGAGGCAGACAAGGCTACTCTGATGACCGAGGTTGAAGAAAAAACTGTTCAACTTGTTACAGCAAAAACTGAGATTGAAGATCTGATCGCTGAGAAGAAGCGTCTAGAAGACGAGGTTCGCAAGCTTACGGTGCAGGTTGGTGCGTCCGAGATGGAAGTCAGGAATAATTTGAATCGCTACTTGAAGGAGCAAAAAGACCATCAACGAACTCGGGAAGAGCATCAGAAAACTCGTCAAGACGGAGCCGAGAAGGAAGCGCAACTGATACGTCTGGCAGAAGCACATGCTACCGAGTTGGCGAAATTGGAGAAAGAGAAGGATGCTTTCGGGGAATTCAAATATGCGCAGGGATTTGAGGAAGGTAAGGAACTCGGGAAGTAAGAGTTCAAGGGTTCCGAGGAGATGGAGAAGAACATCGAGCTCAATTCCTGCTTAAATCTCCGCTGGGTGATTGATCGGTTTGATTTAGGACTTTATGGCGTCGGAGATCTAAAGGCCATCATGCTCATGAAGATGGAAAGGTTTGGGTTTGATCCCAAAATCGAAGAAATTCATGTTCCCGCTGATGAAAATGAACGTGCCTACTGTGAGATGGTATTGGCGAACACTGAAGCCGACGTTGTAGCTCGTGGGTTTCCTCATTTAGATTCTGATAGACGAGCTGCGCTTCGAAAGGCATTCGTCAACATGGTTCTTGAAGGAGAGAAAGAAAAAAGGGCAGAATTTGCTAATGTATTCATCTCCACCCTTGCTGATTTTACCGTCGAATAGCATCTCGACCTGTTGACCCCGGCTCAGATTAAGAAAGAAGTTGTGGAATACGCGGAGAAGTTTATTGCTACCGCAGCCGAAGAGAACACGGAAAACCTCCTCGAGGGGACCGAGCTTGTGAAGGGAATTGGTGACGTCAATGCTGCCAAAGTTCGGATTATCCCAGATCCCCAGACCATGGACGCCGCAATTTTTTCCAGACTGAGTAAAGTGGTCAAAGATGGTTCCGAGGTCCCAGAAAACGATGAGGAGATCCCAAAGGATGTGGATATTTCAGAAGCTGGTATTGATAAGGATATGGGAGATCTTCGAGCTGAGATTGAGCAGACCCAAGGAGATGCCCAGGTCGGGACCGAGAAAGATGTTGATGTTGGGAAGGATTCTGTTTAGATGATAAACGAATTTGACTTTTGTTGCTTTTTAATTTTCTTTCGGATGTGGACCATCAAGTTGGCACATCCCTTTGCATTTTCCTTTTAATCTGTAAGAACATGTTTTATTTGAAATGAAATGAAAATTTTCCCTTCCAATGATTTATTTACTTTTTGCGCATTGTCATGTTTGTCAGCAACCTCAGATTCTGCTAGTTCCTTATCTGACTTGAATTATCTAAATCGCTTCCCGACTTAAAGTACTTTATATGAAACGTCAGTTTGAAAAACTGACTTTAGGTACTTAAAGTCTTTTTATAGAATGTCAATTGGAAGAACGACTTTAGATACTTAAGATTTTTTACAAAATGTCAGTTTTGAAAAAACGACTTGAGGCATTTGAGGCCTTTTTAAAGAACGTCAGTTTGAAAAACCGGCTTGAGGCACTTAGGGCCTTTTTACAGAACGTCAGTTGAAAAACCGACTTGAGGCACTTAGGGCCTTTTTACAGAACGTCAGTTGAAAAACTGACTTGAGGCCCTTGGAGCTTTTTTACAGAACGTCAGTTGAAAAAACCGACTTGAGGCACTTAGGACCTTTTTACAGAACGTCAGTTGAAAAAGCGACTTGAGGCACTCAGGGCCTTTTTACAGAACGTCAGTTGAAAAACCGACTTGAGGCACTCAGGGCCTTTTTACAGAACGTCAGTTGAAAAACCGACTTGAGGCACTTGGAGTCTTTTTACAGAACGTCAGTTGAAAAACCGACTTTAGGCACTTGGGGCCTTTTTACAGAACGTCAGTTGAAAAACCGACTTTAGGCACCTGGGGCCTTTTTTATTGGTAGAATTTTTCAGAAATTGTGCATTCCATGGTATCGATGTGGCGTCCCGTCCAAATATTCTATCTGGTAGGCCCCATTGGTTAGAACTTCGCTTATCCGGAATGTGTCTTCCCACTTCGGCTTTAATGGTCCAGGGTCGGGTCCCACAATTCTTTTGAGTACGAGGTCACCGATCTTAAAGAGACGAGAACAAAGTTTGGAGTTAACATATTTTTCGCTTCTCCGTTTATAGGCAGCGTTTTTGAGTTCGGCTTGTGCACGTAGTTCATCTACCAAGTCAACATTGGCTCTCATATTAACTTGGTTGTGCTCTTCTTCAAAATTCTGCACACGATATGTTGGGGACCCAAGTTCAACAGGAATCATTGCTTCCGACCCATAGGCTAATGAAAAAGGTGTTTCACCGGTCGAGGATCGAGCAGTAGTTCGGTATGCCCAAAGAACGTTGGGGAGTTCTTCAGGCCAAGCCCCTTTCGCATTGTCTAACCGAACTTTGAGACCATTCTTTATGATCTTGTTCACAGCTTCAACTTGACCGTTTGCCTGTGGATGATATGGAGACGAGAAGAGGTGTCTGATCTTGTATTCTTCACAAAATTTTGCGAGTCTCTTGCCCTCAAATTGTTTGCCGTTATCGGTCACGATAGAATTCGGAACACCGAACCGACATACTAATGTTTTCCATATGAAGTCAATCATTTTCTGTTCTGTGATCGTGGCTAACGGTTCTGCTTCGGCCTATTTTGTAAAGTAGTCGACTGCGACGACCGCATACTTAACTCCTCCCTTCCCAATTGGTAAGGGTCCAATTAAGTCGATCCCCCATTTTGCAAAAGGCCACGGACTGAATACCGACCTGAGCGGTTCTGGAGTCGAGTTAACGTTGGGCGCAAATATTTGACATTTGGCGCACCTTCTGACCCAATCTGCAGCATCTCTCTTCAGAGTCGGCCAATAGTATCCTTGTCGCAGAATCTTATAGGCTAAGGCTTGAGATCCCGAATGACTTCCACAAACTCCATCATGGATTTCTTGCAGTACGAAGAGCAATTCTTGCTCGGGTATACATTTTAGCAGCGGGACTGAATATCCTCTTTTATAAAGCGTTCCATTGTCCAAAGTGAACTGAGCTGCACGAATTCGCAAGGCTCGTGCTTCTTTGGGATCCTGTGGTTGGGCTCCGGTTTCGAAATATGCTATAATGGGATCCATCCAGGTGACAATTCGGTCCACGGAACCTGGCTCGGTGTTAGCAATTTGCTTTACTGAGGTTGAGAGAAGTTCCTGTGTGCCGACCTGAACATACTCTACGTCTTCAATTCTCGCACTTGAAGCAAGGTGTGACAAGGCATCAGCCTGAACATTAGAAGTCCGTGGGATGTGTTCAATCTTGAACTGAAACTTGGATAACATCTTCAAAGCTATTGATAGATATGGCATTAAGCGCGGTTCTTTAACTTCAAAGATTCCAAGTATCTGATTGACTAGCAGCTGCGAATTTGAAAAGATGTTGATGCAAGTTATGTTCATAGCCTCTGCCAGGTTCAGCCCCGACAACAATGCTTCGTATTCAGCTTCATTGTTGGTAGCGGGAAAAAAGATCTGAATCAAATGACAAAAGACCCGTTGATCGGGATCAATTAGGACGATCCCTCCTCCCGCTCGGTTTGTGTTTGATGATCCATCGACATACATCATCCAGGGGTGATCGTTAATAACTTCCTGGACTCCTGGTGTGAACTCGGCGATGAAGTCGGACAAAACTTGTCCCTTAACGGCAGTTCTCAACTTGTAGTGGATGTCAAACTGCCCTAACTCCACGGCCCATTTGACCATTCGACCCGATGTGTCAGGTCGGTGAAGAATTTGTCGTAATGGAAATGCGGTTAATACAGTAACCGAATGTTCTTGGAAATATGGTCGCAATTTCCGAGCTGCAGTGATGAGTGCGAAAGCTAGTTTTTCCATAGGTGGGTATCTCAACTCGGCATCGTGGAGAGCTTTATTGACATAATAGACCGGGTATTGCTGGGAATCTTCTTCACGGATAAGTATCGCACTTATCGCCGAGTTGCTGACCCCGAGGTACAAATACAGCATTTCATCAAACTTTGGTTTTTGCAGAGTAGGAGGTTGGGATAAAGCTGCTTTGATGCTATCCAAAGTTTTTTGGCAATCATCATTCCACTCAAACCGTTTTCCTTTTTTTATTGCGTCAAAAAAAGGTTTGCATCGATCTGTGGATTTGGATATGAACCGATTCAGAGCAGCGAGCCGACCTGTGAGTCCTTGCACTCCTTTAACCGAAGTCGGTGGCTTCAAGTCCATAATAGCTTTGATCTTTTGGGGATTTGCATCTATTCCCCTTTGACTGACTACATAACCTAGAAATTTACCCGACGTCACCCCAAACGTACACTTTTTAGGATTTAACACCATGGAGTAATCGCGTAAAATTCCAAACATTTCATTCACCGACTTTACAAGCATATCATCTACATATACTTCCATGGTTCGTCCTATTAACCTAGAAAACATTTTGTTGACCAACTTTTGGTAAGTGGCCCCGGCGTTCTTCAATCCAAAGGGCATCATGGTGTAGCAGTACAGGCCCTTTGCCGAGTAGAAAGAAGTGTGTTCAGCCTCCTCAGGATCCATTGGAATTTGATTGCACCCCGAGTATGCATCCATGAAACTCATTAGTTCATGACCTGAAGTAGCATCCACCATGTAGTTGATGTGGGGTAACGGATAACTTTCTTTTGGGCAGGCAGTGTTAAGATCGGAAAAGTCGATGCAGAGACGCCATGTCCCATTACTTTTCTTCACCAGGACGGGGTTGGACACCCAAGTTGGGTATTTGGCTTCTTTGATGAACTTGTTATCAATTAGCTTGTTAACTTCTTCTTCTAAGGCCTGTTGTCGATCTGGACCGAGTTTCCGTCTTTTCTGGATGACTGGTTTGATCGTATGATCAATGTTGAGTCGATGACAGGCTACCTTCGGGTCTATCCCTTTCATGTCTTCGTGCCTCCAAGCAAAGACGTCGGCATTAGACTTCAAAAACGAGATGAGTTCGGTTCGGATGGGCTCTGGAAGGTTAACTCCAATACGAAGTTGTTTGTCACAAATTGGTTCATCAACATAAATGATTTCTACTTCTTCGGACGGTTCAGCTCGGTTTCCTTGCTTCTTTTCTTTGAATTGACTACGTGGATCTAGTTCATCTTCTTCCCTGACGGGTTCCTTTCCCGGTCTCCTCCCCTTATCTCGGGTAAAATCTTCTCCAATAAGTTCATTGAATTCGGAAGGGTTTGAAGTCGGAATTACCGATGTTGGCTGAACCTCCAACAGAGTTGGAACAATCCCAAGATTGACATCTTGAATGTCTTCAAGAACCGAGCTCTGTAGAGCTCGGGTACAATCAATCTTCTTTTCTTTTTCCTCAGCGTGCATTTCTATGTTATGGATCTCTCGAGAAGGGATTGCTAAGACTAACTCACGAGCTCCTAGTTGATCGCCATAATGAGTTCCCTCGCCATCAGCGTTTGGAAATTTGATTGCATAATGAAAAATGGACACTGCTGCTCGTAACTTGTATAGGGTTGTCCTTCCAATGATGGCATTATATTCGTTATTGATGTCCATGATTTTGAAGTTTTCCATGATGACTTTGGAAGTTTGCCCATGACCTCCGAACCTGATGGGAAGGGTGATTTCCCCCAATGGAAGAGACACGCTCCCGTTGAATCCGTGGATCTTATCGTTGCATGGACGCACGCCGGCTGGGTCAACTCCGAGCTTCCTAAAGGCTTGAAGCATAAGGATACTTGAATATGCGCCTGTATCCACCATTATGCGATGAACGGGGATTCTGCAGATTGGGGCGGTTATGATTAATGCATCGGAATGAGGATGATCAAACAAGCTTGCGTCTTCTAATGTGAAGGTGATCGGACAAGTGCGCGAGTTAATCGTTTCCCTCAGATCGGTTGTCATTACTTGTTTTCCCGAGTTCTATGCTTTTCTAGCGTATGCTTTGGCTTGCCGACGTGACAATGTTAACTCTTCTCGGTTGGTATTAACTCGGGGAACAGAACCTAACCGAACTGGAATTTGAGGAGTGTGGTCAGCGTTGGAACTTTCGAGTTCCTTGATTCTCTTCCCAAGTCGGTCTTCAGCCGACTTGGACTCGTTTGGCCTAATCATGAAGATCTCATTTTCTTCTTGTTGTAGACGGATTCTTTTTGTGTTCATTGCTTCTTCGTCTTCTTCATCTCGGTCAGGAATGTGAGCTATTTGTCTCCTTTCTTTACCTTTATGTTTGGTAAATCTTCTCACCTGTGGATTTCCAATCAGCTTCATGAGGGCCGACAACAAACTTAGGCATTCATCGGTGTTGTGACCTGGGAATCGGTGGTAATCACTGTTAGAGTAGGGTACCCGGCGTTCCAATCTAATTGGACGTATTCTACTTGTAAATACAGTCTATTGGAATTATATTATGAATAAGGCATTTCTTTATCTTAAGAGAAAGCATTTATCTTATAATTGCACTTAAGATAAAATCCCTAGATCACTTATGGTTATAAGGTATGGTTGCGCATAGAGATGGTGATCATGGAACATACCTTGAAAGCCGTGATCTTAAATACAGTTCCAAGTCGATGGATGTTTCGAGATGGGATATCGAATAATCCATAAAAGACTTGCACATAGTTTGTATGCTTGTTGGACAAGAATGTTGCATTCCATCAACATTAGCGTAAGACGTAAGTACATTTATGTGGGTGCTTGTTAGAGAACAAGTTCACTGAACATGACCGTATGAAAATTCTTAATGAAGAATTTATTCAGTCGAATAAGAATTTTCATGTTACAATAGTACATGACTAATCCTAAGACTTGAGGCACAATGGTAACTTTGTGCATATTACATTCTACTTTGATTTATCCTTTTGGTAGCTAGCACTATCGTTTAAAGGGATAAGTTGGGTATTATGTTAATATGTATGGAAGTTTGTTAGTGGCCAATAAAGGATTCGACACTTATGAAGATAAGTGAATTTCCTATGTGTTTCATAGTTATTAATCCAAAGTCCTTGGCCAAGGCAGAGATGAATAGTGATTCATAACCGGGTTAATAAACATGAAATAGAATCATAGTTATTAAGTCAATTTGGGTTTCGACAAAATCATACCCAAGACTTAATCGGGAAATTAGATGTCGAAAGGATTTTACATGTATGGAGTTGTAATCGGAATAGGTTTACTCGCTATTCACTTAATACTAGATTCATGCTACTTGCTAGGTGTTACCATGATATGTGGGTTCATAAATTAAAGGGTTAATTCATGAATAAGAGTTAATAAGATTTAACTCAAATTACAAAGTGTTGTAAACCCACTACTAGTATTAAGGTGAACCTAAAAGGTCACACTAATTATGAACAAAGGTAAAGATTGTATTTCTAATGGTTAGAATTAATTGATAAATATCTAATTTGATTAGATATCAATTAAAGGAATATATTAATCAATAAGATTGATTAATTACATTTTGGATATTACTTTAGTAATTAAGGTAATTACTAAATTAATAAAGTTGAATTTTAAAATAGGATTTTAAATTTCAAAAATCCAAAATAATAATAATATGATTATTATAATATTGGGAAAATGATATAATAATAAAGTCTTGAGAAAGATTCTCAAGATTTATTATCCAATTATTATTTATATCTTTAAATATGATTTAAGGATTAAAATAATAAATATGATTATAATAAAATGGTTGTTGATGGTTGTTTGAACTACTTAACATATCTTATTATTTTCAAAGTCAAAAGTTAGTAAATACTATTTAAATAAAATTTGATTTTATTTAATATTACTAAATGTTGATTATTTTATGCTAAAATGTTTAGTATAAATATATGCAAAATGGTTTTGCATTTAAGTGAAGTTTTTGATCCTAAATTTCTAAGTGTTAGAAAGAGAAGAAAGTGTTCTTCATAAAACTTCAAGAAAGAGTTCTTAAAATTCCCAAATAAAATTCATAAATATTCCTATACAAGAAAACCGAGTCTTTTCTACTAGCGAAGGAAAGTCGTCGGAACCGGGCTTCATAGGGTGGATACGTTTAGAGGGAAGACACTTGGATTCCTCTAGCGAGTAACCTCAAGTCGTTGAAGTTACAACCGGGAACCGATTCCCTCATCCATCATCAATAGTGAAGGAGTTCAAGACATTCGGTAAATATTTTTACTAGTATTTACTTTATAGTAACAAATCAAAATTTGTATATGATGCATGTTTTAAAGATGACGATCAGTTAATTCGCAATTAGTATGTACGGGTGTTGTATTTATACGATAAATACTTACTTTAAAAATTTTAAATTCCGCTGCGTACAGCCCGTACGGTACTATCGAACCCAACAGTGGTATCAGAGCCACGGTTATCGTCTTTAAAACAGATTTTGATTTGTTAAGACTTATGAGATAAGCAATATAATTAATTTTTTATATGATAAAAATATTAATTATAAAATTAAAAATCGTTTTTAAGCCACACGAGTCGTGTGACCTTGTCACACGAGTCGTGTGGCATGAAGAAAAATTTTGATTTTAGCTTCGTGATTTTCACACGAGTCGTGTGACCTTGTCACACGAGTCGTGTGAGCTCACACGAGTCGTGTGACGAGCCACACGAGTCGTGTGAGTCTGGGAAAAATTTTGATTTTCAATTCGTATTTTTCACACGAGTCGTGTGATAAGATCACACGGGTCGTGTGACCCTCACACGAGTCGTGTGACTCATAAATTGATATTTTATGTTCATTTCATTAGATGAATGTTTTAGGGATGATCATGAGCCTCATATTCATTATGTTTGAATGGATGTTTTCATTTTCAATATGATTGAATGAATGAATGGATGTTTAATTATGTTTTCAATATGATTGAAGAAATGTAATTTATCGAGACCTGCGAGTCTCTTGAGATGAAATTTGTAAAATTTTAAATTTTGTATCGTTAGAGATTAGATCAAGGTGGAGACCGTTCGATGACAAAGGCCCACGCATGTGTGGGTAATTTTACAAGTTGTAATCTCGAAGGCCTGTGCTTGTACGGGTAGATAGAATAAATGTAATAGAAGTAGTTCTACTATTTGTTTTATCACGTACATATGCATAGATCCATTTTGGCTCGAATGGATCGAATAGGAAAGGACATGATCATCCCACCATGCATTAGATGTATGTTAGGTTTATTTACGCTTTCGTTTCATTAGATGACTGAAACTGGTAAATAAACGTAAAGATGGTAATCGATGAGATCAAGGAACCCAAACGGATTAATTTGATTAATTCCATATCAAATCAATAATGGATAAAAATAAGTTGGAACTTATTAATCCAGGCCTTCCATCAAAAGTAGATGACATGAGATGCTACGATGTTTTATCATTGGCCACGAGTCGTGGGATGATTCTATGTCGAAAGCTGTGAACTCTATTAAATATATTGATATTCGTGAGACGGATTCCTCTTTGTGTTGGCCATGAGTCGTGGGACACTCTGGTGGGCCGTTATCATGAAAGTTTTGATGGGTTTGATTTGACACCGAGTAATATATATGGAGTCATAAAATTGAGGTATATAAGGAAAGGTGAGGCAAAACATCTTGAAGGTTGTATAGAGATACAATTGTCAAAAAGTTGACTACCGATAAAATTGTTTCATGGTGGCATCATAAAATTGGGACATGAAATATTTTTATTGGACTTCAAGCCCACTATGAAAATAATGATTTTCATAATTATAATGAGGTTCTAATTAAATTAGTGGGAGACATTTAATGTTAAAGACCTAATATTAAATGAATATAAATTCCATAGTCTAATTATTTTCTGCTTCGTTTGTTATTTTTGTAGATCAAACTACTAAAATGGCTAAGAATCCAATCGCGAGTATCCTTGATCATAATAAATTAACTGGTCCCAACTTCAATGATTGGTTGAGGAACCTAAAGATTGTTCTTCAGTCTGAGAAGCGAGAGTATGTTTTGGAAACAGCTCCTCCTCCTCCACCGGAGGATCAGACTGCTGAAGAGTATGGAGCCTACTTGCGTCATGTTGATGACAATCTCCAAGCTCGGTGCTACATGCTAGCATCAATGTCTAATGAGCTACAGAGACAGAACGAATTACTGAATAATGCTTCTGAAATCCTAACTCACCTGCAAGAGTTGTATGGTGATCGGACGCGACAAATTAGATATCAGATATCTAAAGAGCTTTTCAGGTGTCGTATGACCGAGGGCTCTTCAGTTCATGATCATGGACTGAAGATGATAGCTCTTGTGGAAAGACTCGAATCACTTGGAGTCATTATGGATAATGAACTCTATGTGGATTTATTGTTGCAATCTCTGCCAGCGTCATTCGATAACTTTGTCGTTAACTACAACATGCATAATATGGAAACTGATCTTCCAGGATTATTAAACATGTTGAAGACGGCTGAGTCCACCATTAAAAAGGACAAGCCGGTACTTCTTGTTGGATCCACTTCCGGATCAAAGGCTACTAAGTCTAAGAAAAGGAAGAGGAAGGGAAAGGTTCCCAATAAGCCCAACAAGAAGGCATATAATGATAAAGGGAAGAACAAACAGAAGGTTAATTCTCAGGCCGATCATGAATGTTTTCATTGTGGCAAAACTGGGCACTGGAAGAGGAACTGCAAGGAGTATCTTGCTAGTCTGAAAAGTTCAGGTATTTATTTTGTTGAAGTTAACTTGTCTGTTAACGATTCTTCTTGGGTATTGGATACCGGCTGTGGCTCACATATTTGCAATGATTTGCAGATGATGGCAAGAAGTAATATGCTAGATGGTGAAGAAACAATCCTAAGGATGGGCAATGGGGCAAGAGTTGCTGCTAAAGCTATTGGGACTGTTTATCTAGCATTGAATAATGATGTAAAGATTTGTCTATCAAACTGTTTGTATGTTCCGGATTTAATAAAAAACATTATTTCTATTCCAATATTGGATAAGGAAGGTTTTAAGTTTGTCATTGAAAATGGAAAATGTTCTATTTTCAAAGACACAACTTTTATTTATTCTGGAAATTTGACAAATGGGTTGTATACCATTACACCACAAAGTCCCATCCTAACCATTCAACAAAATAAAAGGAAATTAGATAATCATAGTTCATTCACAATTTGGCATGCTAGATTAGGTCATATATCCGAAAAACGGATTCACAAATTGGGACCTAAACTCGACCTTAGGGGAGAGGATAGGTTGCCTACATGTGAGTCATGTCTTAAAGGTAAAATGACTAAATCACCATTTGTTGGACAAGTGGAGCGAGCTAAAGGTTTGTTGGATTTGATCCATACAGATGTTTGTGGACCACTAAACGTTAGTGCAATGGGGAACTATCACTATTTCATAACCTTCACTGATGATTATTCACGGTATGGTTATGTTTACCTATTGAGGTACAAATCTGAAGTATTTGAAAAGTTCAAAGAATTCAGAAATGAAGTGGAGAAACAAATTGGTAGAAATATTAAAGTTCTTCGATCAGATCGAGGAGGTGAATATTTGACTAATGAGTTTCTTGATTATTTAAAAGATAATGGGATTGTCTCACAGTGGACGCCTCCTGGAACTCCACAACTCAATGGGGTTTCAGAAAGGAGGAATCGAACATTGTTGGACATGGTTCGATCGATGATGAGTACCACTGATCTACCTCTTTCATTCTGGGGCTATGCCTTAGAAACAGCAGCATATATTTTGAATAGAGTGCCAAGTAAAGCTGTACCCAGCACACCTTATGAGATATGGTGTGGTAAATCACCCTCATACAAATATTTACGAGTATGGGGTTGTACTGCTTATGTAAAGCAGTTAGTGGGAGGTAAGTTGGATATGAGATCCATCTTATGTAAATTTGTGGGGTATCCTAGAGAGTCTATTGGATACTATTTCTATGATCCCTCTGAACAAAAGGTGTTTGTTTCGAGGAATGCTGTATTCTTAGAGAAAGATTTTATCTCAAAGAATAGCGGAGTCATAGAACTTAATGAAGAACAACCACAAATTCCACTAAGTACCACGGAAAACATACCAGTAGAGACTGGACCATCTAAAACACAACCTCTTCGGAGATCCGAAAGGGTTTCTAGGGCGCCTGAAAGGCTATACCTATTGTCAAAAGACAATGAAGAGGGATTCCTTTTGGATAATGATCCAATAAGCTATGATGAGGCAATGTTGGACATTGACTCAGATAAATGGCAAGAAGCTATGCAATCCGAAATAGATTCCATGTATTCAAACAAAGTATGGACTTTGGTTGATCCACCACAGGGTATTGTACCCATAGGTTGTAAATGGGTTTACAAGCGAAAACGTGGTGTAGATGGAGAAGTAAATACTTTTAAAGCAAGACTGGTTGCTAAAGGTTATACTCAAAAACAAGGTGTTGATTATGAGGAAACTTTTTCACCAGTAGCAATGCTTAAATCTATTCGGATATTGCTAGCCATAGCTGCGTATTATGACTACGAGATATGGCAAATGGATGTGAAAACTGCTTTTCTTAATGGAAATATTAAGGAAGACATTTATATGAAACAACCGCAAGGTTTCATATCCAATGGGAGTGAACAAATGGTTTGTAAACTTCAAAGGTCTATTTATGGACTTAAACAAGCTTCGAGGAGTTGGAATATTCGGTTTGATGAAACGATCAAAACGTTTGATTTTCATAAGAATCCGGATGAACCATGTGTTTATAAGAAGGTTAGTGGGAGTGCAGTTACATTTGTTGTTCTATATGTTGATGACATCCTACTCATTGGGAATGATGTAGGGATGTTGCAGTCAACTAGGACATGGTTGTCAAAACAGTTTTCCATGAAAGACTTGGGAGAAGCATCCTTTATCCTAGGGATAAAAATCTATAGGGATAGATTTAAACGGATGATCGGACTATCCCAGTCGACGTACATAAATAAGGTGCTACAACGGTTTAGCATGGAAGAATCCAAACGAGGATATATTCCAATGAGTCATGGGATTTCTCTTTCTAAGACGATGTCTCCAAAGACACCTGAAGAAAGAGAACGGATGAGTCATATACCTTATGCATCAGCTATTGGTAGCATTATGTATGCAATGTTATGTACAAGACCTGATGTGGCTCATGCACTTAGTGTAACGAGCAGATATCAGTCTAATCCAGGTGAAGAACACTGGAAAGCCGTTAAGATGATTCTTAAGTACTTACGAAGGACTAAGGATATCTTTATGGTATACGGCAATGGAGAACTGAAACTAGAAGGCTTTACTGATTCTGGTTTTCAGTCCGATAAAGACGACTATAAATCCATGTCTGGATACTTATTTACTCTGAATGGAGCAGCAGTTAGTTGGAAAAGTTCCAAACAAGAAACAATTGCTGACTCTACGACAGAGGCTGAATATATTGCTGCATCTGATGCTGCAAAAGAAGCTGTTTGGATAAGGAACTTTATCCAAGGGTTGGGTGTAGTACCATCCGTTGTTGATCCAATAATGATTTATTGTGATAACAATGGGGCTATTGCGCAAGCAAAGGAGCCAAGATCTCATCAAAAATCCAAACACATTATGAGGCGATACCATTTGATTAGAGAAATCATTGGTAGAGGCGATGTCGTGATGGAGCGAGTCGACTCAGCAGAAAATATAGCAGACCCCTTAACTAAACCCTTATCACAGAAAGTGTTCGAAGGACATCTTGAGAAGATGGGTCTTAGATACATGAGTGATTGGAACTAGGGCAAGTGGGAGATTGTTAGAGTAGGGTACCCGGCGTTCCAATCTAATTGGACGTATTCTACTTGTAAATACAGTCTATTGGAATTATATTATGAATAAGGCATTTCTTTATCTTAAGAGAAAGCATTTATCTTATAATTGCACTTAAGATAAAATCCCTAGATCACTTATGGTTATAAGGTATGGTTGCGCATAGAGATGGTGATCATGGAACATACCTTGAAAGCCGTGATCTTAAATACAGTTCCAAGTCGATGGATGTTTCGAGATGGGATATCGAATAATCCATAAAAGACTTGCACATAGTTTGTATGCTTGTTGGACAAGAATGTTGCATTCCATCAACATTAGCGTAAGACGTAAGTACATTTATGTGGGTGCTTGTTAGAGAACAAGTTCACTGAACATGACCGTATGAAAATTCTTAATGAAGAATTTATTCAGTCGAATAAGAATTTTCATGTTACAATAGTACATGACTAATCCTAAGACTTGAGGCACAATGGTAACTTTGTGCATATTACATTCTACTTTGATTTATCCTTTTGGTAGCTAGCACTATCGTTTAAAGGGATAAGTTGGGTATTATGTTAATATGTATGGAAGTTTGTTAGTGGCCAATAAAGGATTCGACACTTATGAAGATAAGTGAATTTCCTATGTGTTTCATAGTTATTAATCCAAAGTCCTTGGCCAAGGCAGAGATGAATAGTGATTCATAACCGGGTTAATAAACATGAAATAGAATCATAGTTATTAAGTCAATTTGGGTTTCGACAAAATCATACCCAAGACTTAATCGGGAAATTAGATGTCGAAAGGATTTTACATGTATGGAGTTGTAATCGGAATAGGTTTACTCGCTATTCACTTAATACTAGATTCATGCTACTTGCTAGGTGTTACCATGATATGTGGGTTCATAAATTAAAGGGTTAATTCATGAATAAGAGTTAATAAGATTTAACTCAAATTACAAAGTGTTGTAAACCCACTACTAGTATTAAGGTGAACCTAAAAGGTCACACTAATTATGAACAAAGGTAAAGATTGTATTTCTAATGGTTAGAATTAATTGATAAATATCTAATTTGATTAGATATCAATTAAAGGAATATATTAATCAATAAGATTGATTAATTACATTTTGGATATTACTTTAGTAATTAAGGTAATTACTAAATTAATAAAGTTGAATTTTAAAATAGGATTTTAAATTTCAAAAATCCAAAATAATAATAATATGATTATTATAATATTGGGAAAATGATATAATAATAAAGTCTTGAGAAAGATTCTCAAGATTTATTATCCAATTATTATTTATATCTTTAAATATGATTTAAGGATTAAAATAATAAATATGATTATAATAAAATGGTTGTTGATGGTTGTTTGAACTACTTAACATATCTTATTATTTTCAAAGTCAAAAGTTAGTAAATACTATTTAAATAAAATTTGATTTTATTTAATATTACTAAATGTTGATTATTTTATGCTAAAATGTTTAGTATAAATATATGCAAAATGGTTTTGCATTTAAGTGAAGTTTTTGATCCTAAATTTCTAAGTGTTAGAAAGAGAAGAAAGTGTTCTTCATAAAACTTCAAGAAAGAGTTCTTAAAATTCCCAAATAAAATTCATAAATATTCCTATACAAGAAAACCGAGTCTTTTCTACTAGCGAAGGAAAGTCGTCGGAACCGGGCTTCATAGGGTGGATACGTTTAGAGGGAAGACACTTGGATTCCTCTAGCGAGTAACCTCAAGTCGTTGAAGTTACAACCGGGAACCGATTCCCTCATCCATCATCAATAGTGAAGGAGTTCAAGAAATTCGGTAAATATTTTTACTAGTATTTACTTTATAGTAACAAATCAAAATTTGTATATGATGCATGTTTTAAAGATGATGATCAGTTAATTCGCAATTAGTATGTACGGGTGTTGTATTTATACGATAAATACTTACTTTAAAAATTTTAAATTCCGCTGCGTACAGCCCGTACGGTACTATCGAACCCAACAATCACAATACCGTGATTTGTCCAGCTGACTTTCGGGAGTCTTTACTGGGCGGGCTTTAGAAATTATCCCTTTTCCTTTAATCTCTTGATAAACAGTTGCGGCACCGACCGAATAAATCGATCGGTACCCTGTGGTCAAATCCTCCTTGTATTGTCTTCTAGCAGCTTTCACGTCGGTATCGTTTGGTTCACTCTTATATGGTTCTCGGAAGGATAGACTCTTGGGCGGGTTACCGAGATGCTTCTTTTTCTTGTTTTCGGAAGTCGGTTTCTGTCCTTTTGATGATGAGAACTCAAGGTTGGGAACCAACATGGACTCCTCGGCGATGACATGTTGTTGAGCACGAACGAGGAATTATTGAAAAGTGCTTGGTTTGTTTTGACATAGTGCCCAGCGAAACATGGATCTTGGCTTCAGACCCGATATTGCCGAGACAAGAAGCGTTTCAGGATGACAAGGTTCCATATTTTGTACGCGTTCATTAAAACGCGCAATGTAATCTTTCAAACTTTCTTCTTCCTTCTGGACTATATTTGTAATTGACTCCTTCGGTATTAAGCTCACTTGGGCCCCGATGAAATGGGACCTGAAAGCCGATCTAAGTTGACACCAATATCGAATCGATTCGGCCGGTAATGAATAATACCACTTCTGAGCTTTAGGACCTAAGGTCAAAGAAAACATACGGCATCGTAGAGCATCGTCAGCACCATGAAAGTCCATCCATGATGTATAATGTCCGAGGTGAGCGTCGGGACCAGCGTTTCCATCGTAGAGATCGATTTCTGGGACTTTGACTTTTCCTGGCAATGGGCCCCTGGTCAACTCGGGTGCCAGAGGAGAACCGACTTCCACATAGACATGGTTCGGTTCTGATATGTGGGGATGCGGATAAGGCCTGATTTGAGTGATCTGTCGGGCTTCCAACTCTGCCACCTTCCTTCTTAATGCCTCTACTTCGGAAATGTTACGTCGAGCGCAACGATTACGCTCAATTTGTAGTCTCAGATCAGCCGGATTTTCGGGTTGTTGAAATAGTGAACGAACTGCATGGGGAATCCTGGGGACGTGTCTAGGATGACTTTCGACAACCATCTCCGGTTGATTCATCTCTGGCAGGTTCATTTCTGCCGGAAGTACTTTGCCAACGGTGGAGGGGGTGGATTGTTGTTGCGTGGTTGTGAAGTTGCATGTGACGCCGCTTGATTGTTGTCACCCCTTTGTATGGGGGGAACTCGTTGTCTTGCCGGAGTTATCGGGGCAAGAGATTGTCCTGGTATCCTTTGTGATGGCCCTGGCATGGTTTGGGCCAACAAAGCAGTGAGCCCCCGAGCAAATTCTGGGTTCTGCATTAGCGTAGCGATGTCCGGCATCACAGGCATCGGATTATGTTGACCGGTGGGTGCTTCAACAATGTGAACGGCGCTTCCCATAGTTGTCGGATTATCCTGTCCGGATTGCGACATTCTTGGTTTCTTAGATGTGGTGTATTTATCTCGAAAATTAACTCCAAATATCTTATGGAGCCCTCCTTCTAGCGCCAAAATGTTGATAAACGGATTTAATCAACGTTTTTAAGGTTAAAATTACAGTAAAGATTGCAGAAAATATGATTTTTATTGAAAATCTTGAAATCGTTTACAGAATTGGGAAGTCGGTTTCTCTCGTGTACACCAAGTCGGTAACAGAGAAAACCGAGATAAATATGTGCGTTTTTCTAATTTTTGTCGAATCCTCGTATCGTCTTCAATGTTGCTATTTATAGTTATGCTTGGCACACACCCCAAGACAAATCAACTTCGTTTAAATGAAGATTTGACGGCTTAGGGGCGGCAATGACGTAGGCAAACTTTTCAGGCAATGATGAGCATGGGCGCTCCTCTTTCTGTGTGACAAGCGTCACTTCTGTCGGGTTGAAGTCGGAGCTATTTTGCGACGTCGGCATTTCGGTAGAATTTCAATCTTCCACGACTTCCTGATAGCTGCTCTTTAACCGAGGTGGCCGTTTCGAGGTTTTAATGTTTTATTCTGACGGCCTTTGGGATCTACTGTTTCTCTCAGAACGTCGTACGAGAACCGAGGTGATATTTCTGAGGTGCCAGCTATTTCGCTTTGTATTGTCAAAGACCCATTTCGTGGCTTGGATTTCATGAAACCTTTAATCTATCACTTATCTTAAGATATTTAATCTTGATATCAACAATGGTTCGGGCTAACCTTCACCGAACGAAAGAAATAGCTTGTAGGGCTTGGTATAGGGTTAGGCACGGCTTTGAGGGACTTGGCTTGCCTTGGGGCTGAATTGGCCGAGCTTGGTGAACTCCAGAGGCTTATAAAATTTCAAGGAATACTTGGAAAGTGATAATCCCTAAGAGAATTCGGTTGGAACTTGTTGTGGCTCGGTTCCTCCTCCACCCGGGTTAGGCGTGCGCGCACGGTATTGGCCATGGTGCCTTATCGGTTTTTATCTTGATTTATCACTAAGTGCTCGAACTATAAGGTGTCAAAGTGATGATAAGAGTTGAATGTGAAGTCTTATATAGGTGGTGGGGCGGATTACAAGAATGGCTCATGAGAGACCATCTTAAGTGGAATTTCTCCACTCTTCATGCATGGGGACTTGGGGGCTGACTTGGGCACGGTTTTGGAGGGCATCTTGGTGCATTTCCAGAGTATCTTGGCCGGAGACAAGGTCTGGTACAGCAGCACTAGGGACAAGGGGACAAGACTTACACATGTGCAATAAAATAATGCATGCGCATGCACCCACTTTAGCTTAGGGCCAAAAGATTAAGGCTTAAACTTTCTTAGGGCAACTTAAGCTTGGATTAACCCTTAATAAGTCCCTAATATTCGCAGCCTTTGGGTCTTGAAAGAAGTGGGCCGGATGTCTTGGAAATGGGCTCAGAAGATGAGCTTGTCACGCTAGGCGCTGGGCTGGCGCAGGGCACTGGGCGCGGCTTTGGTTGGGCCGCGCGGACTGCGTGCAGGGCAGGCCTGCTGGACGCGTGCTTGGCGTCTTGGGCGCGTGGGCAAGGCCTGCTGCGCGTGGACTTTGGTTTGGGCGTGTGAATGACACTTGGACCGATTTTTGAGGTTTTTCTTGTGTTCCTATGACATAGTAAAATATACCAATAGTTGGTTAGGACTTAGGCTTGGTCTCGACCTCGACCCGGGACTTTAGGCGGGGTCGCGGCTCGAATGGCTCGGGTATGTGCTAGGATTCGACTATAAAATGTCCAAGGCTTAGTTTGATATTCTTATACACTTCGAAAAATATTCTAAGTATAAAAATACCGAGACTCGGCTATGCTCGAGATTAACTAGAAAAATGGCTCGAGCCAAACTAGGGTTCGAAGCCGAATAAATGCTCGAGTTGAATAGTTATAATTTAACAACCCAAATTAATGGATTGATCTTGATTTAAACTTGATATAGAATATTCCAAAGAATAATCTATTACATTTGAGCATTTAGCATATAAAATATAACTCAGAAAATTCCGAAGATTACGGATTTCACTTATAGTCGAGCATGTAACCATTCTTAATATTATTACTGATCTGGGGCGTTACTATGAAGTACGCGCACTTCATACCGATCACGCATCCCTACACGGCAAAGTCTATCGCCAAGCTCTTCATTGAGTATGTCATGAAGTTACATGGGGTGCCACGCTCGATTGTCTCAGATCGTGACCGGATTTTTATTAGTAGTTTTTGGTCTGAGTTCTTCAAACTTCAAGGGACCAAGCTATCAATGAGCTCTGCCTATCACCCGCAGACGGATGACCAAACCGAGGTGACTAACCGCACGCTAGAGCAATACTTGCGATGCTATGTGCACCAATTTCCGAGGAAGTGGGAGAGCTTTCTACCGTGGGCCGAGTATTGGTACAACACTACTTACCATGAGTCAACCAAGGCTACACCATTCGAGTTGGTATACGGGCGCAAACCACCTACACTCGTAAATTATTCGGAAGGAGTTGCCTTCAACGATGAAGTAGGACGAGAACTTGAGGAGAGAGACTTAATGTTACGAGAGCTGAAGAGAACTCTCGAGGGGTCGATTAACCGCATGAAAACCTTTCATGATGGCAAAAGGCGCGAAGAGAGTTTTGAGCCAGGCGAGTATGTTTATTTGATGCTGCGGCCCTTTAGGCAGCGAACGACGGCGCAAAGGGCTGCGACTAAGCTCGGGGTACGCTATTACGGGCCCTACCAGATTTTAAAGCGCATAGGGCAAGTAGCTTATCGCCTAGAGTTACCAGAGAGTTCGCACATCCATCCAGTCATACACGTCTCGCAGCTCAAAAGAAGTCTAGGAGAGGCGCACAAGTGGTGCGAAGAGCTACCTGCGACGGCAACGGATGGGCCGGCCATTGTGAGGCCAAGCCGTGCGATCGAATATCGTCAAGTGAGGAAGGCGGGGCGCTATCGTTGGGATGTGTTAGTCGAGTGGGAAGAATTGCCATCAGAGGAGGCTACATGGGAGGATGTAGATGAGATGCGCGAGCAGTTCCCTGATTTCATCCTTGAGGACAAGGAAGCACTTGAAGGGGACGGGAATGATGCGGATGTGGCTAGGCGACTGAAGAACGCCTCGACCCGGGCCTATAATGCGCACAAGAGGTTAGCGCGGCAGACGGGGGAAACACAGACCATCACGTGTGGGACATGCGAGGCGGGCGAAGGGAGTCCGGCAGGTGTGAGCGCGCGACTAGTGCGTGAGCGAAATGACGCCGCGATGGGGGATGACGCGCCTGCGACGGGTACGTTGGGCCAGGGCGTGACGGGTAGCGGTAGTGCGGCAGGTACCAGGGACGCGCCCGAACAGTTCGCCGAGGACGCGTGCGCGAGCGATACGCGTGATGGGCAAGCACGCGTGATGAGAGGCGGCGCAATCTTAGTCCTCGAGGACTAGGGCAAGGTGCGCAGAAGCTCGGGGCGTGAGGCGGCGAGATTAGGGTTGGGATTTTTGGCTTGGAGTGCAAGTCAAGGCTATCCAAGATCCCTTAGTTATTTGGTTTCCTTATTCCATTATGATTTCCTGATTGTTTAGGATACTTAATATTTTATTGCTTCATTAGAGTTATAGCTAGATTAGGAGTAGATCTATTTGATGCCTATATAAAGGCCCTTCCTCTTGTTATTTTGAATCATTCAGAAATTAATAGAAAAACCGAACTTTTGTTCAAACACTTTGCTTTAGATATCTTTTCGATTTTTTTTGCAATTTTATCGTTTCAAGGGGTGCGGTTGTGCAAACCTCGAGACACCTATCGGCGATTCAAGGCACTGGTTTGTGGCTTATCGGCAATCGGGCCACGCGATCTTCATCAGCGCGCTGGCGCGCTGGGGCGTGCAGGGCAGCACGCGCGCGTGGGCGCAGGCCTGCCAGGGACAGCGCCCTTTGGCCAGCAAGAAACCGAGACTTCTAGGAGTCTTTTGAGTTAGAACTTCTCTAGATTATTCTTCCCTACTTGGAGTGCAAGTCAAGGCTTTCCAAGATCCCTTAGGTATTTAGGTTTCCTTATTTCATTATGATATCTAGATTGTTTAGGATACTTAATATTCTATTGCTTTATTAGAGTTATAGTAAGATTAGGACTAGATCTATTTGATGCCTATGTAAAGGCCCTTCTTCTTGTTATTTTTTATGATTCAGAAATTAATAGAAAAACCGAACTTTTGTTCAAACACTTTGCCTTAGATTTCTTCTAGATTTCTTTTGCAATTTTATCGTTTCGAAGGGGCGCGGTTGTGTGAACCTACGAGGCACCTATCGGCGATTCAAGGCACGAGTTTGTGGCTTATCGGCAATTGGGACACGCAATCTTCACCATTGGTGCTTTCATTGAGAGTATCTAGATCGTGTGTCTTTTCCTACCCCATTCCCTTTCCTTTTCTTCTTCCTTATTTTCGTCCCCGCTATTAAAAATAATAAAGATCCCATAAAAAATCAAAAACTTCAAAACGAGTCCACGAAGCAAAGAGCGAAAACAAGAAAAGAAAGCCATGGCCAACAAGGAGATGAAGAATAAGCTCGACAATCTTGATGTCCAAGTCCGAAGCATGAGCGAAGCCATGGACACCCTAGGCGAGGGGCTCGACACTACTAAAGCTTCGGTTCGTGAATTGATGGAGAGAATCAATTGAAGGTTCGATGAGATGGCTCGCAATTTCCAGCAGCAGGTGCGGCAACCGCGTCCACGGCATCAAGGGCGCGAACGACCCGAGGAGCAGGAGCGGCGACACGACGAGCGCGAGCAGGAGGAGGACTTCGATCAGCGATCTCAAGCGTCCAACTACTAAGAATGATCGAAGCCCGACAAGCCAAGGCTTACGCTGTCCACCTTAAACGACACCGATCCCGAGGCATGGCTCAACCGGGGCGTGCAATATTTTGAGCTCAATGAGACCGAGGCTAATGACCGTGTGCGATATGCGGCTTATTACCTAGACGGTGAAGCCAACGTATGGTGGCAGTGGCTCACAAGCGTCTACTGCAACCGACAGCGAGTCATTGGGTGGAACGACTTCGAACGCGAATTACTTACGCGATTCGGAACGTTCGACTACCACAACTATGACGAGGCGCTAACTCGAATAAGGCAGACATGCAGCTTGCGAGATTATTTGAAAGAATTCGAGCGATTAGCATGTCGCGTGCGAGGCAGGCCAGAGACCGCACTAGTTGGCGCATTCATAGGCGGCCTGAAGTACGACCTAGCCGCTGAGGTGCGATTAGAGCGGCTCGAGACCATGCATGCAGCTATGGAGATAGCCCGACGCCGCGAGGACCATCTAGCGGCCACGCGATGGGGACGGGCAGACGCTCACTACCCCGAACGCGACGCACGGGCCCAAGCAACGCTACCGCGGGCGTACAACCGGATGCGAGCAATATGATTCCGAGTGGCCGACCGCCCGATAGCTCTCGACCACCAGTCCCGGAGGTCAAGAGGTTGTCGCTCGAGGAGATGAGGCGCCGACGTGAGAAGGGGCTCTGTTTTAAATGCGAAGAGAAGTTCACACCGGGCCATCGATGTAAGCAGGTTTTTGTGATCGACGTCATCGACTTAGATGAAGAAGAGTCCGAGATTGAGGAGCACCTAGAGAGCAAGGTCGAGGTTGAGGTACTCGAGAAGAAAGCCGAGATCTTAATGCATGCAATGGCAGGCACCCGAGGACCGAGGACGATGCGGCTACCAGCATGTGTCAAGGACCGCCGTGTAGTCGTGCTAGTAGACAATGGATCGTCACACAACTTCATCAACGCCACACTGTCTCAAAAGTTGAAGTTGCCAACAACGAAGGTAGAGCCATTCGAGGTTCGAGTAGCCAATGGCGAACGGCTAAGGAGCACCGAGTCTTATCACGGGGTGCCGATCAAATTTCAAGGAGTCACCATCAAAGCCGATCTCTATGCGCTACCCTTGGTTGGACCCGACGTTGTGCTAGGAGTGCAATGGCTTGAGGGGCTAGGCGAGGTGACCACCAATTACCGAACATGGGTCATGAAGTTCGATGCGGGAGAGCACCGGGTCACATTAAAGGCAAGCAAGAACGGCGGGACCAAGGAGGTTGGTCTCAAGAGTATTGAGCAAGATTGGCATAGAGGCGGCCAGATCTTCATTGTCAAGGAGGCACGCGCACAAGCGGGCATGGCCGAGCAACAACAATCCGAGATGCACGGGTTGGTTGGAGCGCCCGACCGCGTACTAAGCGAGTCCGACAAAGAAGAAGGTCAAGTCAACAAAAAGTGTGAGGAGCCTATCATCCCGTTTGAATTCTCAAAATATTTTAACGATTTAAAGGCCACCGAGTACGTGAAGGAATCAACGGGTTATGAAGGACAGCCTATTTTCGATGAATACCTCGATGAACACTTTGTCGAGGTCGAAGGAATTTTGGTCGAGTCCAAAGAAGACGGGTGGTCGGGGAGTTTCAGAAAGAGGATGAGGAAGGTGTGCTAGAGGTTTCAGTGGTTGAGGGAGAAGTTGCGCACGTAGTGGTCGAGGTAAATCTTGAGAAGGAGGTAACTTGGTTGATGGGTGATGACGAGTCCTTGAGGACAAGGACATTCTTAAACGGGGCGGGAATGATGAAGATGTGGGATCCGACCCCCAAAGATGAGAAGGGCCGAAGGCCGATGCTATCCAAGAAGGCCGAGCAAGGGGCCGAAACAAGGCTTGCATGGCCTAAGAGACATGCATGAGCCCGTATACGAGGGTGCAGACGTGCGCCATGGCTTAGTAGGTCGGCGTTAGCATGGCCGAATGCGAGAAGATCAAAGGTACAACGGATCAACGTGCAAGTAGGTCCAACACGAGCATCGCACTATGGGTCGAGCACATGCGAGGTGCGAGATGCGTGGTACAAGGACACGCGTGGAATCTCGGAAATACTCGTGGGTCAAGGGATAACGCGCGGCCAAGCGTGCAGAGGTGTACGCGGGTTGAACGCGCGATCACTCGAGATGGTCCATGAAGGTCACGCACGGAGGTTTGCAAGAGCATGTGAGGAGATGGTCCCAAGACGGGCAACAATCAGGGGCAAGGAAGGGCGCGAACACGCGCATTGGCATAGACGTGCACGGATGAGACCACGCCTCAAACGGACGTACCATCGAAGGTTTCGGGATGTTTATCGAAGGAGTGAAACCTGGTGAGGATGGCTAAAGCACCAGGTGGCTCGACGAAATGGAAGGCGCGTGAGCCGGGTGCCCAACGGGTGCAGTCCGCGCACATGGGCGCGCTGGCAGCGTGATGCGGATGTGGTCATCGACCCCAACGAACCCGAGGACGAGAGCCACGATGGCCTCGAGAGATGGCGAGAGGTTAGGCGAGAAAGGGCTCGGGCACGGGCTGGAAGGGTGTGCGCACGCACTAAGGCACGTGTACCAGCAGGATGCGGCAACCGAGTCGCGAGGTGTGCAAGTCTAGGCCGGGTGAAGAAGAGGTGCGCGACGAGAAGTGCGCGTGAACACGAGGCTTGGGCCGACGACGAGAGTGAGAAGATTGTGCCCGGGAAGTTGGGAGATTGGTGCAAGACGTGCGCGAGGGATAGACGTGCACGGCGTATGCGGGCTAAGGCAGAAGGTGCACGAGGGGAGGATGTAGGGTGGTCAGCGTGCACAGGGCATGGCTGCGATGGAGCGGACGCGCGAGTGGATTGGGTCGATGCGATGGGCACGACAAGCTTGTGCGCGAAAGGCGCGATGGCGGGAATCACGCGCGAGGCACCGGTCGAGTGGGTCGACGAGGGTGACAAAGTGATCGTGCGAAGCAATCGCGCGCATGAAGGTGACGCGCGAGAAATGACGGGCGAGACGCGCCAGGCATCGAGCGAACAGGGAGACGGTGCCGAAGGGTCGAGCGTGTGGGGCACTCGCGCAAGTGGCGGGGACGCGCGAACAGGGGCACGCGGTCGAGCAGCGCTGGCAATGGTCGACGAGTGGGGATGGCGCGTGCGCATTACCGTGCGCGATGAGGACTAGGGATAGCGAGGCGGCGCGCGACACGGACGGCTAGGGTTTGGCGCGCGACGACTTGGTGGGCATGCAAGGGGATTTGGGCGTGATTTACTTAGCTTAGTTCGGAGTCATAGTTTGGTTAGGAATCCAAATAAAAGGCATGTGCCTATTAGTTTCCTATTTGTCTTTTAATTGTTTGGTAAGTTCATATTCCCTAGATGTTTAGTTGCATTAGGAATTATTTACTTGCATAGATTAGGAGTTCTATTTAGACTAGGATTAGATTTATTTGGTATCTATAAATACCCACCTATTACCATTCGAAAATATAGTTGATGAGTGAATAGAAAAGAGTCGAACATTGTGTTCAAAGTTCTCGTGTGTTTTCTCCTGTGAGTTTACATAGAGTTCGTGAATGGAATAGGACCAACATCCGAGTTTCTTCACAGTGATAGAAATAGGACCAACATTCAAGTTTCGTCACACCTATCCCGAAGTACGAAGGCGTCGGCGCGCGTATTAGCAACCTATTGCGAAGGGACCAAGGCGTCGGCGCGGGTTTCGAGCAAGTCGAGCTAGACGTAACACACGATCCTTCACCATTGGTGCTTTCATTGAGAGTGATTGATCGTGTGTTGGGTTGAACTTTTTCTTCCCCATTCTATCTTCTTTTCTTTTCGAATTTTTCGAGAGTATCAAAAAAAAAAAAAAAAAAGAGAGTCGAGTCATGATGACACATAATGAGAGGATCGAAGCCTTGGAGGAGAGTTTGAAGTCCATCAGCAATGGCCAACACCTTGTCAATGAGAATTTTGCTAAACTCGAGCTCATGGTTCATGATCTAGCCGGGCAACTCACACGCATGACACGCCGACCGCGAAGGAGCCACACCTCGCGATCGACTGCAGCATCGAATAACCCCGAGACCGACCACGACGACGACGACGGACGATCACGGAGGACCCGCGCATCACGCGCGATGCACCACCACGACGACCAAGGCTATGCACGATCGAAGCTCACGATGCCTACGTTTACGGGGACCGATCCGGACGCTTGGTTAAATCGAGCCACGCAATTTTTTGAGATCAACGAGGTGCACAAGTCCGAGAGAGTCAAGATTGCCGCTTATCATCTCGATGGTGAAGCGAACACATGGTGGCAATGGATGTCACATGTGTACAAGACCAAGGGCGAGGAAATTCGGTGGAGAGACTTCGAGAAGGAGTTGGTCACACGTTTTGGCGCGAGTGACTACTATGACTATGATGAGGCGCTCTCCCGAATTCGTCAAAACGGTAGCCTCCGAGACTACCAAAAGGAGTTCGAACGCATTGCTAGTCGGGTAAGAGATTGGCCCGAGAGCGCATTTGTAGGCGCATTCATTGGCGGACTTAAGGCCGAGCTAGCGGCTGAGGTACGATTGGATAGACTGCGAACAACACGGGCGGCAATAGAGTCGGCACGACTACGCGACGACCATTTGGTCACAATGCGCAAGGCCAGCAAAGGTGATGGACGTACGGACCAGCGGCGCACAAGTACCGCGACCGACGAGACGCCCACACGAGTCGAGTCCAAACCGACCGAAGATGGCACGCGAACCACGAGCGACATGCGACGGCTTACAACCGAGGAAATCCAACGAAGACGCGAGAGAGGCTTATGCTTCACTTGCAATGAGAAGTTCACACCAGACCATAGATGTGCTGGAAAGCAAGTGTTCTTGCTTGAGTTTGATGAAGATGAGTCGGAGCGTGATGAGTATGAACATGTGGAGCGAAAGGAGACCTTGCTACATGTGATGAAGAGCAAGAGGAGAGAGAGAAAGGTCCAAGGATGATACGGTTCACTGCAATCGTACAAGGCGAAGAGCTTGAAGTGCTGGTGGACAGCGGTTCAACGCTGAACTTCATAGACAAAGAGCTGTCCAAAGGATTAAAGACGCCAGTGACGAACATAAAGCAATTTAGAGTGAAGGTTGCCAACGGAGATGAACTAAGAAGTTCCGAGCTATACAAAGGTGTTCCCATATTTGCACAAGGCCATGACTTGAAGGCTGATCTTTATGCCTTACCTTTGACGGGACCGGACATAGTACTTGGAGTACAATAGCTTGAGCCATTGGGACCTGTCACGACAAACTACAAGAGGGGCACTATGACATATGGGCGAGCCCAGAAGCAAATCAAGCTGCTAACAGAGGACCCAGGAGAAGAGCCGAAGAAGTTGACGAGATCAATTACTTTATCCTTGAGGACAAGGAAATTCTCGAAGAGGGCGGGAATGATGCGGATGTGGTCATCGACCCCGACGAACCTGAGGACGAGAGCCACGATGGCCTCGAGAGATGGCGAGAGGTTAGGCGAGAAAGGGCTCGGGCACGGGCTGGAAGGGTGTGCGCACGTACTAAGGCGCGTGTACCAGCAGGACGCGACAACCGAGCCGCGAGGTGTGCAAGTCTAGGCCGGGTGAAGAAGAGGTGCGCGACGAAAAGTGCCCGTGAACACGAGGCTTGGGCCGACGACGAGAGTGAGAAGATTGTGGCCGGGAAGTTGGGAGATTGGTGCAAGGCGTGCGCGAGGGATAGATGTGCACGGCGTATGCGGGCTAAGGTAGAAGCTGCACGAGGGGAGGATGTACGGTGGTCAGCGTGCACGGGGCATGGCTGCGATGGAGCGGACGCGCGAGTGGATTGGGTCGATGCGATGGGCACGACGAGCTGGTGCGCGAAAGGAGCGATGGCGGGAATCACGCGCGAGGCACTGGTCGAGTGGGACGACGAGGTCGACGAAGTGATCGTGCGAAGCAATCGTGCGCATGAAGGTGACGCGCGAGGAATGACGGGCGAGACGCGCCAGGCATCGAGCGAACAGGGAGACGGTGCCGAAGGGTCGAGCGTGCGGGGCACTCGCGCCAGTGGCAGGGACGCGCGAACAGGGGCACGCGGTCGAGCAGCGCTGGCAATGGTCGACGCGTGGGGATGGCGCGCGCGCATTACCGCGCGCGATGAGGACTAGAGATAGCGAGGCGGCGCGCGACACGGACGGCTAGGGTTTGGTGCGCGACGACTTGCTGGGCAAGCAAGGGGATTTGGGCGTGATTTACTTAGCTTAGTTAGGAGTCATAGTTTGGTTAGGAATCCAAATAAAAGGCATGTGCCTATTAGTTTCCTATTTGTCTTTTAATTGTTTGGTAAGTTCATATTCCCTAGATGTTTAGTCGCATTAGGAATTATTTACTTGTATAGATTAGGAGTTCTATTTAGACTAGGATTAGATCTATTTGGTATCAATAAATACCCACCTATGTACCATTCGAAAATATAGTTGATGAGTGAATAGAAAAGAGTCGAACATTGTGTTCAAAGTTCTCATGTGTTTTCTCCTGTGAGTTTACATAGAGTTCGTGAATGGAATAGGACCAACATCCGAGTTTCTTCACAGTGATAGAAATAGGACCAACATCCGAGTTTCGTCACACCTATCGCGAAGTACGAAGGCGTCGGCGCGCGTATTAGCAACCTATTGCGAAGGGACCAAGGCGTCGGCGCGTGTTTCGAGCAAGTCGAGCTAGACGTAACACACGATCCTTCATCACGCGGGCTGGGCGCGAGGGCGTGGCTGGGCTGCGCGGGCACGGGCTGTTCGCAGGAAAATGGTCTTGGCCCGAGTTGCAAGGGTTGGGAAGGGCTTCCAACACTTAGAAAAATTGCAAAATGATTCTTAGGACTTAGGACATGTCTTCGGGCGAGGCTAAGCTCGGTTAGACGCGGCTCGATGAGCGGGTGCGGAACTCAGCACGAGCAGCTCGGGTAAGGACTAGGGCTCGGTTAAAATGATCAATACTTATACTTTGATATTTTTATACACTTAGACAAATATTCTGAGTATAAAAATACCAATACTTGGCTATGCTCGGGATTTACCCGAAAATTAACTCGGAACCAAACTAGGGTTCAGAGTCGATCAATTCTCGAATTGACTTGCTATTATTTACCAACCCAAATTAATGGATTAATCTTAACTTATACTTGAGATAGAATTATTCCAAGAATAATTTATCACAATTGAGCATTTAGCACAGTAAATATAACTCGGGAATTTTTGAAAATTACGGATTTCACTTATAGTAAAGCAGTGAAACCGTTCTGAATATTATTAATGTTTTGGGGCGTTACAAATAATCTAGAGAAGTTTCAACTCAAAAGACTCCTAGAAGCCTCGGTTTCTTGCTGGCGAAGTCGTCCCCGTGCACTGTCCTTGGCAGGCCTGCGTGATGCGGATGTGGTCATCGACCCATGAAAAATGGCGCGATAAGGATCCGAACGGCCCCCGGGACCGTGCCAAGAGGACTCCCGAAAGCTGCGCGAGGGAGCAACACGCGAGGCGTAGGCACGCGGCACGCGGGAGTCGCATGGCCGCGTGCGTTGGAACAGGAAGCGCGAGACAGGGTCGCGACAATGACGCGACGAGAGGTTCGCGGTGGGAGGTTCACAAGCGGCGCAAGCGCGAGAATGGGGGATGGCGCGAAGAATCCGATCAGGGGCGCCGTGAGCGAGACGGGGTCGGCGTGAGAGTCAACCGCGAGCAGATGAAGGAACCGGGAGGTGCGCGAGGGGAGGATGTTGGGAGGCTAGCGCGCGCCGCGGCCGGCTACGAACGAGAAGTAGGGACCAACGCGCGATCTACGCGCGAGATGACCAAAGACACGCGCGAGACGCTGGTCGAGTGGGGCGACGAAGTAGTCGTACGCGACACGCGCGCACGTGGTTGGGACGCGACCAGTGCGATGAGCGATCGAGGAAGTGAGACCAAGCGAGTGGACGTGCGAGGCACTCTCGCGAGGGGCGAGCACGCGCAGGCCAAAAAACGAGGAAGCAAGGCGTGCGAGGCACCCCTGTTCGCGCGGTTCCTTCATCCGCCCGCGGTTGACTCTCACGCCGACCCCGTCTCGCTCACGGCGCCGCTGATCGGATTCTTCGCGCCATCCCCAATTCTCGCGCTTGCGCCGCTTGTGAACCTCCTACCGCGAACCTCTCGTCGCGTCATTGTTGCGACCCTGTCTCGCGCTTCCTGTTCCAACGCACGCGGCCATGCGACTCCCGCGTGCCGCGTGCCTACGCCTCGCGGGTTGCTCCCTCGCGCAGCTTTCGCGAGTCCTCTTGGCACGGTCCCGGGAGCCGTTCGGATCCTTATCGCGCCACTTTTCATGGCTCGAGTGCGGATCTTCCTCGGGCTCGGATGGGTCGATGACCACATCCGCATCATTCCTTCTCCCTTCGAGTTTATCCTTGTCCTCAAGGATAATGAATTGAAGACTCCTTAACTTGACCGACAAGGATCCCTCGTTAGTTGTGCACAACTTGATTCGCTTCTTGTCTCGTTTAAACTTCTTCGTGCCTTTCTTGAAATTTGTGGTTATGGACCCTAGCGCCTCCAACCATTGGGCCCCAAGCACTACCTCTGGTCCTTTTAGTTCTAGGGCATACAAGTCCACCCTTAGCTCTTCACCTTGTACACGTATTGGTACCTTTTGGTACAATTCCGAACTCCTAAGCTCCTCACCATTTGCGAGCTTAACCCCAAATGGTACAATTCCCGTCATGGGCACCTCAAGCTTTGCGGTGAAGTCTAGATTGATGAAGTTAAGTGTTGACCCACTATCGACCAACACGTTGACCCTCCGTCCCAAAATCTCGGCCGCAAACCTTAACATCTTAGGCCCCTTCTTCTCTTTGACCATATGCATCATCTCCAGCCGAGGATTTAAATATAAGTTCCTCCCTTCATCGTGCTTTTCCTCGGGTTCGGGCTCGTCTATCGTGGTCTCGTCATCTTCAGAATCGACCACCTAGATCAAGTAGACCTGTTTGCAACGATGGCCCGGAGTAAACCTCTCCTCGCACTTGTAGCAGAAACCTTTCTCTCACCTTCTTTGCATCTCCTCATAGGTTAAATTCTTCACCTCGGTTGGTCGCGCCTTGAAATTGCTAGGTACGCCACGGCTCACGTCTCGGGTGATGTTGGTCTCGCTATGCATTGCCCGTTGCGGCTCGGGGAGGCGGTTGTCATTGCGCCCGACCCTTCTTGTCGCGGCCAAGTGATTGTCGCGTCTACGCGCGACCTCCATGGCTTCGCGCATCGTCGCGGGCCTCACTAACCGAACCTCCGCGGCCAGCTCGAACTTCAGTCCCCCTACGAATGCCCCGACAAGTGCTCCCTCGGGCCATCCGCGCACACGGCATGCGATACGCTCGAACTCCCGTTGGTACTCGCGCAAGCTCCCCGTCTGCATGATATGCGCGAGCGCCTCATCGTAGTTGTGGTAGTCCGACGCACCAAACCTTGTGATGAGCTCCTTCTCAAAATTTTCCCACCGGATTTGCTCATGGCGGTTTTGGTAGATACTCGTGAGCCACTGCCACCAAACATTAGCCTCGCCGTCAAGATAGTAGGCGGCGTACCTTACCCACTCGGCTCGGGCAATTTCATTGAGATGGAAATATTGCACGGCTCGGTTCAACCATGCGTCAGGATCGGTCCCGTTGAATGTTGACAGCACAATCTTTGGTTTCTCAACCCTAGGTCGCCCTGCGTTGGTCGAGGCGCGAGATCGACGATCGAAGTCATCCTCTCTTTCCTCATACTCCGGTCGCTCGCGTTCGTACTCCCGTGATCGCGCCCTTGGTCGACCCCGTGGCGGCGGTTGCCGTACGAAGCGCAGCACCTCATCGATCCTTTGGTTCATGGCGTCCATCATAGCTTGTTGTCAATTATGGATCGACCTTTCAAGGTTCGTGAGATTGTCGGCCATGGATGCGTTGGTGGCCTCCAATCCTTCGCCTAGGCTCGTCATCTTTGCCTCCAAATCCACGAGCTTCTCCTTGGTTTCCTTGGTCATTTTGTTGTTTTTTTTTTTAAGACACGAAAATTAAAGAAAGAGGTGGGTTAAAGAACACGCGATTGATTCTCTCAACGAGGGCACCAATGATGAGGGATAGCATGTTCCCGACTCGTGACCTAGCCTCGGACGTTGCGTGAACTCGATCTTCGGCGAGGGTTGCGGACGACTCGGAGGTTCATCTCGTTATCTTCTCGCGATAGGTTGAGACAGCTCGGACGTGAATCCTTGCCAAACTCGTCTTGCTCGAGCTATGCGGTGGAACGCCCTTCTCGTGACAAGAGTTTTGCACTAAATCTCAAAGAAACCTAACACAAGAATTTGAACACAAAGTTCGGTTTTTTCATTAATTCCAGACATGATTTTTGAATGACATTGGGCATATTTATAGATGCCAAACTAAGTCTAATCCTAGTCTAAGAAGAACTCCTAATGCATGGAAATAATAAAGTCCTAAGGAAACTAGATATCTAATGAATATAACCTTACCTAAACTACTTAGGCACATGCCTTTTATTTGGACTCCTAACCAAACTATTATTCCTAATTATGCTAAGTAAATCATGTGCCAATCCCCTTTTGCTTGATCGGCAAGACAATCGCGCGCCCAAACCCTAGCCATCCGAGTCGCGCTGCCTCGCCATGCCTATTCCGCGCGCGCGCCCCTTTCACGCGTTGCCCTTATCGCGTGCCTTGCTTCCTCGTTTTTTGGCCCGCGCGTGCTCGCCCCTCGCGAGAGTGCCTCGCACGTCCACTCGCTTGGTCTCACTTCCTCGATCGCTCATCGCACTGGTCGCGTCCCAGCCACGTGCGCGCGTGTCGCGCACGATTACTTCGTCGCCCCACTCGACCAGCGTCTCGCGCGTAGATCGCGCGTTGGTCCCTACTTCTCGTTCGTAGCCGGCCGCGGCGCGCGCTAGCCTCCCAACATCCTCCCCTCGTGCACCTCCCGGTTCCTTCATCTGCTCGCGGTTGACTCTCACGCCGACCCCGTCTCGCTCACGGCGCCGCTGTCGGATTCTTTGCGCCATCCCCCATTCTCGCGCTTGCGCCGCTTGTGAACCTCCCACCGCGAACCTCTCGTCACGTCATTGTCGCGACCCTGTCTCGCGCTTCCTGTTCCAACGCACGCGGCCATGCGACTCCCGCGTGCCGCGTGCCTACGCCTCGCGTGTTGCTCCCTTGTGCAGCTTTCGCGAGTCCTCTTGGCACGGTCCCGGGGGCCGTTCGGATCCTTATCGTGCCATTTTTCATGGGTCGATGACCACATCCGCATCACGCAGGTCTGCCAAGGACAGTGCACGGGGACGACTTCGCCAGCAAGAAACCGAGGCTTCTAGGTGTCTTTTGAGTTGAAACTTCTCTAGATTATTTGTAACGCCCCAAAACATTAATAATATTCAGAACGGTTTCACTGCTTGACTATAAGTGAAATCCGTAATTTTCAAAAATTCCCGAGTTATATTTATTGTGCTAAATGCTCAATTGTGATAAATTATTCTTGGAATAATTCTATCTCAAGTATAAGTTAAGATTAATCCATTAATTTGGGTTGGTAAATAATAGCAAGTCAATTCGAGAATTGATCGACTCCGAACCCTAGTTTGGTTCCGAGTTAATTTTCGGGTAAATCCCGAGCATAGCCAAGTATTGGTATTTTTATACTTAGAATATTTGTCTAAGTGTATAAAAATATCAAAGTATAAGTATTGATCATTTTAACCAAGCCCTAGTCCTTACCCGAGCCGCTCGTGCCGAGTTCCGCACCCGCTCATCGAGCCGCGCCTAACCGAGCTTAGCCTCGCCCGAAGACATGTCCTAAGTCCTAAGAATCATTTTGCAATTTTTCTAAGTGTTGGAAGCCCTTCCCAACCCTTGCAACTCGGGCCAAGACCATTTTCCCGCGAACAGCCCGTGCCCGCGCAGCCCAGCCACGCCCTCGCGCCCAGCCCGCATGATGAAGGATCGTGTGTTACGTCTAGCTCGACTTGCTCGAAACCCGCGCCGACGCCTTGGTCCCTTCGCAATAGATTGCTAATACGTGCGCCGACGCCTTCGTACTTCGCGATAGGTGTGACGAAACTCGGATGTTGGTCCTATTTCTATCACTGTGAAGAAACTCGGATGTTGGTCCTATTCCATTCACGAACTCTATGTAAACTCATAGGAGAAAACACACGAGAACTTTGAACACAATGTTCGACTCTTTTCTATTCACTCATCAACTATATTTTCGAATGGTACATAGGTGGGTATTTATTGATACCAAATAGATCTAATCCTAGTCTAAATAGAACTCCTAATCTATGCAAGTAAATAATTCCTAATGCAACTAAACATCTAGGGAATATGAACTTACCAAACAATTAAAAGACAAATAGGAAACTAATAGGCACATGCTTTTTATTTGGATTCCTAACCAAACTATGACTCCTGACTAAGCTAAGTAAATCACGCCCAAATCCCCTTGCTTGCCCACCAAGTCGTCGCGCACCAAACCCTAGCCGTCCATGTCGCGCGCCACCTCGCTATCTCTAGTCCTCATCGCGCGCGGTAATGCGCGCGCGCCATCCCCACGCGTCGACCATTGCCAGCGCTGCTCGACCGCGTGCCCCTGTTCGCGCGTCCCCGCCACTTGCGCGAGTGCCCCGCACGCTCGACCCTTCGGCACCGTCTCCCTGTTCGCTCAATGCCTGGCGCGTCTCGCCCGTCATTCCTCGCACATCACCTTCATGCACGCGATTGCTTCGCACGATCACTTCGTCGACCTCGTCGACCCACTCGACCAGTGCCTCGCGCGTGATTCCCGCCATCGCGCCTTTCGCGCACCAGCTCGTCGTGCCCATCGCATCGACCCAATCCACTCGCGCGTCTGCTCCATCGCAGCCACGCCCCGTGCATGCTGACCACCCTACATCCTCCCCTCGTGCACCTTCTGTCTTAGCCCGCATATGCCGTGCACGTCTATCCCTCGCGCACGCCTTGCACCAATCTCCCAACTTCCCGGGCACAATCTTCTCACTCTCGTCGTCGGCCCAAGCCTCGTGTTCACGCGCACTTCTCGTCGCGCACCTCTTCTTCACCAGGCCTAGACTCGCACACCTCGCGTCTCGGTTGCCGCGTCCTGCTGGTACACGCGCCTTAGTGCGTGCGCACACCCTTCCAGCCCGTGCCCGAGCCCTTTCTCGCCTAACCTCTCGCCATCTCTCGAGGCCATCGTGGCTCTCATCCTCGGGTTCGTCGGGGTCGATGACCACATCCGCATCATTCCCGCCCTCTTCGAGAATTTCCTTGTCCTCAAGGATAAAGTAATTGATCTCGTCAACTTCTTCGAGCTCTTCTCTTGGGTCCTCTGTTAGCAGCTTGATTCGCTTCTGGGCTCGCCCATATGTCATAGTGCCCCTCTTGTAGTTTGTCATGACAGGTCCCAATGTCTCAAGCCATTGTACTCCAAGTACTATGTCCGGTCCCATCAAAGGTAAGGCATAAAGATCAGCCTTCAAGTCATGGCCTTGTGCAAATATAGGAACACCTTTGTATAGCTCGGAACTTCTTAGTTCATCTCCGTTGGCAACCTTCACTCGAAATTGCTTTATGTTCGTCACTGGCGTCTTTAATCCTTTGGACAGCTCCTTGTCTATGAAGTTCAGCGTTGAACCGCTGTCCACCAGCACTTCAAGCTCTTCGCCTTGTACGATTGCAGTGAACCGTATCATCCTTGGACCTCTCTCTCTCCTCTTGGTCTTCATCACATGTAGCAAGGTCTCCTTTCGCTCCACATGCTCATACTCCTCACGCTCCAGCTCATCTTCATCAAAATCAAGCAAGAACACTTGCTTTCCAGCACATCTATGGCCTGGTGTGAACTTCTCATTGCAAGTGAAGCATAAGGCTCTCTCGCGTCTTCGTTGGATTTCCTCGGTTGTAAGCCGTCGCATGTGGCTCGTGGTTCGCGTGCCATCTTTGCTCGGTTTGGACTCGACTCGTGTGGGCGTCTCGTCGGTCGCGGTACTTGTGCACCGCTGGTCCGTACGTCCATCACCTTTGCTGGCCTTGCGCATTGCGACCAAATGGTCGTCGCGTAGTCGTGCCGACTCCATTGCCGCCCGTGTTGTTCGCGGCCTATCCAATCGTACCTCAGCCGCTAGCTCGGCCTTAAGTTCGTCAATGAATGCGCCTACCAATGCGCTCTCGGGCCAATCTCGTACCCGACTAGCAATGCGTTCGAACTCCTTTTGGTAGTCTCGGAGGCTACCGTTTTGACGAATTCGGGAGAGCGCCTCGTCATAGTCGTAGTAGTCACTCGTGCCAAATCGTGTGACCAACTCTTTCTCGAAATCTCTCCACCGAATTTCCTCGCCCTTGGTCTTGTACACATGTGACATCCATTGCCACCATGTGTTCGCTTCACCATCGAGATGATAAGCGGCGATCTTGACTCTCTCGGACTTGTGCACCTCGTTGATCTCGAAAAATTGCATGGCTCGATTTAACCAAGCGTCCGGGTCGGTCCCCGTAAACGTAGGCATCGTGAGCTTTGGTCGTGCATAGCCTCGGTCGTCGTGGTGGTGCATCGCGCGTGATGCGCGGGTCCTCCGTGATCGTCCGTCATCGTCGTCGTGGTCGGTCCCGGGGCTGCTCGATGCCGCGGTCGATCGCGAGGTGTGACTCCTTCGCGGTCGGCGTGTCATGCGCGTGAGTTGCCCGGCTAGATCATGCACCATGAGCTCGAGTTTAGCGAAATTCTCATTGACAAGGTGTTGGCCATTGCCGATGGACTTCACACTCTCCTCCAAGGCTTCGATCCTCTCCTTGTGTGTCATCATCTCGACTTTTTTTTTTATTTTTTTTTGATACTCTCGAAAAAATTCGAAACAAAAGAAAATAGAATGGGGAAGAAAAAGTTCAACCCAACACACGATCAATCACTCTCAATGAAAGCACCAATGATGAAGGATCGTGTGTTATGTCTAGCTCGACTTGCTCGAAACCCGCGCCGACGCCTTGGTCCCTTCGCAATAGGTTGCTAATACGCGCGCCGACGCCTTCGTACTTCGCGATAGGTGTGACGAAACTCGGATGTTGGTCCTATTTCTATCACTGTGAAGAAACTCGGATGTTGGTCCTATTCCATTCACAAACTCTATGTAAACTCACAGGAGAAAACACACGAGAACTTTGAACACAATGTTCGACTCTTTTCTATTCACTCATCAACTATATTTTCGAATGGTACAAAGGTGGGTATTTATAGATACCAAATAGATCTAATCCTAGTCTAAATAGAACTCCTAATCTATGCAAGTAAATAATTCCTAATGCAATTAAACATCTAGGGAATATGAACTTACCAAACAATTAAAAGACAAATAGGAAACTAATAGGCACATGCCTTTTATTTGGATTCCTAACCAAACTATGACTCCTAACTAAGCTAAGTAAATCACGCCCAAATCCCCTTGCTTGCCCACCAAGTCGTCGCGCGCCAAACCCTAGTCGTCCATATCGTGTGCCGCCTCGCTATCCCTAGTCCTCATCGCGCGCGGTAATGCGCGCGCGTCATCCCCACGCGTCGACCATTGCCAGCGCTGCTCGACCGCGTGCCCCTAATCGCGCGTCCCCGCCACTTGCGCGAGTGCCCCGCACGCTCGACCCCTCGGCACCATCTCCCTGTTCGCTTGATGCCTGGCGCGTCTCGCTCGTCATTCCTCGCGCGTCACCTTCATTCGCGCGATTGCTTCGCACGATCACTTCGTCGACCTCGTCGACCCACTCGACCAGTGCCTCGCGCGTGATTCCCGCCATCGCGCCTTTCGCGCACCAGCTCGTCGTGCCCATCGCATCGACCCAATCCACTCGCGCGTCCGCTCCATCGCAGCCACGCCCCGTGCATGCTGACCACCCTACATCCTCCCCTCGTGCACCTTCTGTCTTAGCCCGCATACGCCGTGCACGTCTATCCCTCGCGCACGCCTTGCACCAATCTCCCAACTTCCCGGGCACAATCTTCTCACTCTCGTCGTCGGCCCAAGTCTCGTGTTCACGCGCACTTCTCGTCGCGCACCTCTTCTTCACCCGGCCTAGACTCGCACACCTCGCGGCTCGGTTGCCGCGTCCTGCTGGTACACGCGCCTTAGTGCGTGCGCACACCCTTCCAGCCCGTGCCGAGCCCTTTCTCGCCTAACCTCTCGCCATCTCTCGATGCCATCATGGCTCTCGTCCTCGGGTTCGTCGGGGTCGATGACCACATCCGCATCACCGCGTCCCCGCGCCCAGCCCAGCGCCCAGCTTGCCAGCCCACTTTCTTGAGCCCAAATGCATTAATTCCGGCCCACTTTCCCCATGACCCAAGAGCTGTGTTTAATTAGGACTTAATAAGGATTTGTTTGAGCTAATATGGCCCTAAGCAATATTAAGGGAAAGTCAACAATCATTAGCCTTAGTGGAGAGCATGGGCATGAATTGTTTATTCAAGAATTTTTGTCCTTGTTCCCTAGTCTTGGACAAGACTGACCAGACCTCTTGTGACCTAATATAATACTCTGAAAACCACCCATAATGCCCACTAAACCGAGCATAATCAGGTCAAAGCTTGTCCAAGGTCTTTGACCAAAATTCCCTACGCATGTGATGCCATTTCCCACATGTTTGGTCTCCCACCAGCCCACCTAGTAAGCTCCGCCCCTTCCATCTATTTAAGACCCATTTTCCAGTCATTAGAAGGCCTTTGGTCTTCAGTTGCTCGAGCAAATATTGAGGGAAGTGTTAGAAAAATCGAAACTAAGGCAACCAGCCCTTGCTCGCGCCCAGCACCCCCGGGAAGAGGAGCAGCGAGGTCCAGCCCCCTACAGCCATAATCTCTCGAGGCTTAGTAGTTGTTCAATTTATAAATGTTGGTTCGGGAGTTAACCTACCCGGTCATGCCATTTAAGCCTTACCGGGTAGCATGCATGTGGACCCGAGGTCCACTAGTGATTTATGTGTTAATTGTACTTATTTTATCATAATATGATGCATGGTCATGCATGTTACCGGAATTAGTCGCCGGAGGTCCGGCAAGGGCCGACCTTGGTCACTGTCCGCGCACATAGCGCAGCAGTGCCCGGCCAGGGTCAGTGCGTACCCGCGCCAGAGTGCGCGTGGTACCCGAGTCCGCGACAGCGTGCCAACAGCATGATGCGGATGTGGTCATCGACCCATTCGAGCCCGAGGAAGAACCGCACTCGAGCCATGAAAAGTGGCCCGATAAGGATCCGAACGACCCCCGGGACCGTGCCAAGAGGACTCGCGAAAGCTGCGCGAGGGAGCAACATGCGAGGCGTAGGCACGCGGCACGCGGGAGTCACATGGCCGCGTGCGTTGGAACAGGAAGCGCGAGACAGGGTCGCGACAATGACGTGACGAGAGGTTCGCGGTGGGAGGTTCACAAGCGGCGCAAGCGCGAGAATGGGGGATGGCGCGAAGAATCCGATCAGCGGCGCCGTGAGCGAGACGGGGTCGGCGTGAGAGTCAACCGCGGGCGGATGAAGGAACCGGGAGGTGCGCGAAGGGAGGATGTTGGAAGGCTAGCGTGCGCCGCGGCCGGCTACGAACGAGAAGTAGGGACCAACGCGCGATCTACGCGCGAGATGACAAAAGACACGCGCGAGACGCTGGTCGAGTGGGGCGACGAAGTAATCGTGCGCGACACGCGCGCACGTGGCTGGGACGCAACCAGTGCGATGAGCGATCGAGGAAGTGAGACCAAGCGAGTGGACGTGCGAGGCACTCTCGCGAGGGGCGAGCACACGCGTGCCAAAAAACGAGGAAGCAAGGCGCGCGATAAGTAGTTTAGGTAAGGCTATATTCATTAGATATCTAGTTTCCTTAGGACTTTATTATTTCCATGCATTAGGAGTTCTTCTTAGACTAGGATTAGACTTAGTTTGGCATCTATAAATATGCCCAATGTCATTCGAAAATCATGTCTGGAATTAATGAAAAAGTCGAACCTTGTGTTCAATTTCTTGTGTTAGATTTCTTTTGAGATTTAGTGCAAAACCCTTGTTACGAGAAGGGCGTCCACCGCCTAGCTCGAGCAAGACGAGTTTGGCAAGGACTCACGTCCGAGCTGTCTCACCTATCGCGAGAAGACAAGGAGTTAACCTCCGAATCGTCCACAACCCTCGCCGAAGATCGAGTTCACGCAACGTCAGAGGCTAGGTCACAAGTCGAGAACACGCGATCCTTCATCATTGGTGCTTTCATTGAGAGAATCAATCGCGTGTTCTTTATCCCACCTCTTTCTTTAATTTTCGTGTCATAAAAAAAAAATGGCCAAGGAAACCAAGGAGAAGCTCGTGGATTTGGAGGCAAAGATGCCAAGCCTATGCGAAGGATTGGAGGCCACCAACGCATCCATGGCCGACAATCTCACGAACCTTGAAAGGTCGATCCATAATTGACAACAAGCTATGATGGACGCCATGAACCAAAGGATCGATGAGGTGCTGCGCTTCGTACGGCAACCGCCGCCACGGGGTCGACCAAGGGCGCGATCACGGGAGTACGAACGCGAGCGACCGGAGTATGAGGAAAGAGAGGACGACTTTGATCGTCGATCTCACGCCTCGACCAACGCAGGGCAACTTAGGGTCGAGAAACCAAAGATTGTGCTGTCAATATTCAACGGGATCGATCCTGACGCATGGTTGAACCGAGCCGTGCAATATTTCCATCTCAATGAAATTGCCCGAGCCGAGTGGGTAAGGTACGCCGCCTACTATCTTGACGGCGAGGCTAATGTTTGGTGGCAGTGGCTCACGATATCTACCAAAACCGCCATGAGTAAATCCGGTGGGAAAATTTTGAGAAGGAGCTCATCACAAGGTTTGGTGCGTCGGACTACCACAACTACGATGAGGCGCTCGCGCATATCAAGCAGACGGGGAGCTTGCGCGAGTACCAACGGGAGTTCGAGCGTATCGCATGCCGTGTGCACGGATGGCCCGAGGGAGCACTTGTCGGGGCATTCGTAGGGGGACTGAAGTTCGAGCTGGCCGCGGAGGTTCGGTTAGTGAGGCCCGCGACGATGCGCGAAGCCATGGAGGTCGCGCGTAGACGCAACGATCACTTGGCCGCGACAAGAAGGGTCGGGCGCAATGACAACCGCCTCCCCGAGCCACAACGGGCAATGCATAGCGAGACCAACATCACCCAAGACGCGAGCCGTGGCGTGCCTAGCAATTTCAAGGTGCGACCAACCGAGGTGAAGAATTTAACCTATGAGGAGATGCAAAGAAGGCGAGAGAAAGGTCTCTGCTACAAGTGCGAGGAGAGGTTTACTCCGGGCCATCGTTGCAAACAGGTCTACTTGATCTAGGTGATCGATTCCGAAGATGACGAGACCGCGATAGACGAGCCCGAACCCGAGGAAAAGCACGATGAAGGGAGGAACTTATATTTAAATCCTCGGCTGGAGATGATGCATATGGTCAAAGAGAAGAAGGGGCCTAAGATGTTAAGGTTTGAGGTCGAGATTTAGGGACGGAGGGTCAACGTGTTGGCCGATAGTGGGTCAACACTTAACTTCATCAATCTAGACTTCACCGCAAAGCTTGAGGTGCCCATGACGGGAATTGTACCGTTTGGGGTTAAGGTCGCAAATGGTGAGGAGCTTTGGAGTTCGGAATTGTACCAAAAGGCACCAATACGTGTACAAGGTGAAGAGCTAAGGGTGGACTTGTATGCCCTAGAACTAAAAGGACTAGAGGTGGTGCTTGGGGCCCAATGGTTGGAGATGCTAGGGTCCATAACCACGAATTTCAAGAAAGGCACGATGAAGTTTAAACGAGACAAGAAGCGAATCAAGTTGTGCACAACTGACGAGGGATCCGAGCCGGTCAAGTTAAGGAGTCTTCAATTCATTATCCTTGAGGACAAGGATAAACTCGAAGGGAGGAGGAATGATGCGGATGTGGTCATCGACCCATCCGAGCCCCAAGAAGAACCGCACTCGAGCCATGAAAAGTGGCGCGATAAGGATCCGAACGGCCCCCGGGACCATGCCAAGAGGACTCGCGAAAGCTGCGAGAGGGAGCAACACGCGAGGCGTAGGCACGCGGCACGCGGGAGTCGCATGGCCGCGTGCGTTGGAACAGGAAGCGCGAGACAGGGTCGCGACAATGACGCGACGAGAGGTTCGCGGTGGGAAGTTCACAAGCGGCGCAAGCGCGAGAATGGGTGATGGCGCGAAGAATCCGATCAGCAGCGCCGTGAGCGATACGGGGTCGACGTGAGAGTCAACCGCGGGCGGATGAAGGAACCGGGAGGTGCGCGAGGGGAGGATGTTGGGAGGCTAGCGCGCGCCGCGGCCGGCTACGAACGAGAAGTAAGGACCAACGCGCGATCTACGCGCGAGATGACCAAAGACACGCGCGAGACGCTGGTCGAGTGGGGCGACGAAGTAATCGTGCGCGACACGCGCGCATGTGGCTGGGACGCGACCAGTGCGATGAGCGATCGAGGAAGTGAGACCAAGCGAGTGGACGTGCGAGGCACTCTCGCGAGGGGCGAGCACGCGCAGGCTAAAAAACGAGGAAGCAAGGAGCGCGATAAGGGCAACGCGTGGAAGGGGCGCGCGCGCGTTACCGCGCGCGAGGAGGAATAGGCATGGCGAGGCGGCGCGACTCGGATGGCTAAGGTTTGGGCGCGCGATTGTCTTGCTGATCAAGCAAAAGGGGATTGGCACATGATTTACTTAGCATAATTAAGAATAATAGTTTGGTTAGGAGTCCAAATAAAAGGCATGTGCCTAAGTAGTTTAGGTAAGGCTATATTCATTAGATATCTAGTTTCCTTAGGACTTTATTATTTCCATGCATTAGGAGTTCTTCTTAGACTAGGATTAGACTTAGTTTGGCATCTATAAATATGCCCAATGTTATTCGAAAATCATGTCTGGAATTAATGAAAAAGTCGAACCTTGTGTTCAATTTCTTGTGTTAGATTTCTTTTGAGATTTAGTGCAAAACCCTTGTTACAAGATGGGCGTCCACCGCATAGCTCGAACAAGACGAGTTTGGCAAGGACTCACGTCCGAGCTGTCTCACCTATCGCGAGAAGACAAGAAGTTAACCTCCGAACCGTCCGCAACCCTCGTCGAAGATCGAGTTCACGCAACGTCCGAGGCTAGGTCATGAGTCAAGAACACGCGATCCTTCATCACAGCGCCTGTCCGCGACGCATGCGCAAGTGGTCCCGAGCCAGTCGCTCGTGCCCCGCGCAGAGTCACCCCGAGAAGCCCCCAGCGTGCGTGGTCACGGCAACCAGCGTGCACGATACGCACGCACGGCGCCCGGCAGCGCCGTGCCAAGTCCCAGCGCACGAAGTCTCGTGCCAGAGCCTCATGCCAAGTCCAGGGCAGACCCGAGCCGAGTCAGCTGACCCCAGTTGGCCTCAGCGCCGTGTCCAGTGACCTCGGGTCGTGCCAGTCGCGCACCCGCGTATCTAGAGCAGTGTTCAGTGGCCTCGGGTCGTGCCAGTGCCACACCCGAGCACACAGTTGGCCCGGGATGTGCCCAGCAGCACACCCGCGTGCCCAGGGTTGCCTGGCAGCACCCGCTCAGCCCCAGTTCGCGCATGTCCGCGCCCAGTCGACCTGATGAAGGATCGGGTGTTCTCGACTCGTGACCTAGCCTCGGACGTTGCGTGAACTCCGGCGAGGGTTGCGGACGATTCGGAGGTTAACTCCTTGTCTTCTCGCGATAGATGAGACAGCTCGGACGTGAGTCCTTGACAAACTCGTCTTGCTCGAGCTATGCGGTGGACGCCCTTCTCGTAACAAGGGTTTTGCACTAAATCTCAAAAGAAATCTAACACAAGAAATTGAACACAAGGTTCGACTTTTTCATTAATTCAAGACATTCAAGACATATATTCGAATGACATTGGGTATATTTATAGATGCCAAACAAAGTCTAATCCTAGTCTAAGAAGAACTCCTAATGCATGGAAATAATAAAGTCCTAAGAAAACTAGATATCTAATGAATATAGCCTTACCTAAACTACTTAGGCACATGCCTTTTATTTGGACTTCTAACCAAACTATTATTCCTAATTATGCTAAGTAAATCATGTGCCAATCCCCTTTGCTTGATCAGCAAGACAATCGCGCGCCCAAACCCTAGCCATCCGAGTCGCGCCGTCTCGCCATGCCTATTCCTCCTCGCGCGCGGTAACGCGCGCGCGCCCCTTCCATGCGTTGCCCTTATCGCGCGCCTTGCTTCCTCGCTCTTTGGCCCGCGCGTGCTCGCACATCGTGAGAGTGCCTCGCACGTCCACTCGCTTGGTCTCACTTCCTCGATCGCTCATCGCCCTGGTCGCGTCCCAGCCACGTGCGCGCGTGTCGCGCACGATTACTTCGTCGCCCCACTCGACCAGCGTCTCGCGCGTTTCTTTGGTCATCTCGCGCGTAGATCGCGCGTTGGTCCCCACTGCTTGTTCGTAGCCGGTCGTGGCGCGCGCTAGCCTCCCAACATCCTCCCCTCGCGCACCTCCCAGTTCCTTCATCCGCCCGCGGTTGACTCTCACGCCGACCCCGTCTCGCTCACGGCGCCGCTGATCGGATTCTTCGCGCCATCCCCCATTCTCGCGCTTGCGCCGCTTGTGAACCTCCCACCGTGAGCCTCTCGTCGCGTCATTGTCGCGACCCTGTCTCGCGCTTCCTGTTCTAACGCACGCGGCCATGCGAGTGCTCAGCAACCCTGGGGACGACCAGCAGCTCCCGCGTGGCCTCTGTCCGTGTCCGTCCAGAGTCCAGCCGCACCTGTCCGTGCCCAGCCGCACGACAGGGCTTCAGCCAAACCTCGGCGTGCCCAGCCTGCACCCGAGAGGCACCCAGCCGTGCCCAACCGCGCCAATGCGCGCCTAGCCAGCCCAGCGGCACTAGGGACCGAGCCCGGCCGCACCAGCCGTGCCCAGCGCCGTGCCCGGGCAC
>BKCP01013070.1:259235-270137 GCA_008636005.1 Striga asiatica | reverse complement strand
GTCCAGCGGCACCAGGGACCGAGCCCGGTCGCACCAGCCGTGCCCAGCGCCGTGCCCGGGCACCAGCTGGCCCGGCACGGGACCGAGCCCGGTCTAGCCGAACCCAGCCCGACCGCCCGGTCCAGTCGAGCCGGCAGTCTGGGCAGCCAGCGAACCGGCCGGTTCGACCGGCGGTTCGAGTCACTTTTGATTCGTGATTTCTGATACGAATCCAGTTCTGGAAATTTCAGTATTTTTCCGAGCCAGTCCAGTCCAGTTTAATCGCGTAGATAAGTCCGAGCATTTTAGCATATAATTAAATATTCTGAGCATTCTACTTAGCATTATTTTGCTTAAATATTTATGTAGCCTAAAGAGAGTCGAGCCTCCGACCGCTACTCCAGCATCCGCACTTCCATTCAGATTTCAAATTTTCAAGTGGCCAAGGCCTTTATACCCGCCTGATGACCGTTTGGGGGGCCAAATCCTTTATACCCCATCGGAGTGTGCACACGAGCGGCCAAAGCCGAGGGTCTTTTGACCACAGATCAGAACAGAAATCAGAGAACAGTTTACAGTTTTCAGCTCTTATATATTTATGTTTCATGATACGTTATTATAGATGATGTTTTGTTCAGTACTGGTCTTTGCGGAGCATAGTGGTTTGCTCACGCCCCCATTGTGTTTTTCAGGAGGCGGAGTCGAGCGTGCCGGATGAGCACAGATGTGGCGCAGCGTGGTCATGATAGACGGACATATTTTCCCAACATTTTTATGTCCTGGGATTTATGATCATGTATATTTATTCAGTTTATGTATGCATGTTTATGTATTCGTATTTCGGATGCTTCCGCCAGCGAATTTTTCTAGACAGTGCGAGACAGTACAGACTATGCATGTATAATTCCATAATCCGCGAGCGGACAGTTTGGTTGCATGTTTTATTATGTCTGTGAGCAAGCTCAAGTTCAGTTTAAGTTTTTATCTGCCACATCCCGTAATAAGTCAGTATCTTCGAAAACCCAGCTCGCACGACCATTCGAAAATAAAAACAAAAATTTTACTCTGATTTGTCAAAGCTAGTAAGGCGGGGTGCGACATTATTCTTCCCTACTTGGAGTGCAAGTCAATGCTTTCCAAGATCCCTTAGTTATTTAGGTTTCCTTATTTTATTATGATATCTAGATTGTTTAGGATACTTAATATTTTATTGCTTTATTAGAGTTATAGTAAGATTAGGACCAGATCTATTTGATGCCTATATAAAGGCCCTTCCTCTTCTTATTTTTTATGATTCAGAAATTAATAGAAAAACCGAACTTTTGTTCAAACACTTTGCCTTAGATTTCTTCTAGATTTCTTTTGCAATTTTATCGTTTCGAAGGGGCGCGGTTGTGTGAACCTACGAGGCACCTATCGGCGATTCAAGGCACGAGTTTGTGGCTTATCGGCAATCGGGACATCCGATCTTCATCAGCGCTATCGGGCGCTGTCGGAGCTGCTGGGCGCGTCTGGCGCCGCGACCTTCACGTGCGACGCGGACAGGCGCTGCTGTCGCGCTGTCGCGGGCGCTGGTACCCCGCGCACGCTGGCGTGGGCACGGACTGGCCCTGGTGCCGGGCACTACCGCACTACATGCGTGGACAGTGACTAAGGCCGGCCTTTGCCGGACCTCCGGTGACTTTCTCCGGTGACATGCATGACATATGATCATAATATGATAAATGTGCTATAAATATGCTATGAAAAACTAGTGGACCCCGGGTCCACGTGCATGTTACTCGATAGGGCTTATATGGCACACACGAATACCAACTCTCCGAACCAACTTCCATAACTTATAAAACCACTTATCTTCGAATGTTCTACATCAAAAATGAGGACAACGTGGGCTAATGCATGTGTCATATCTTGCATGTACCCAACTAAGGCTCGGGAGTGAAAATTCACATAAAATCATGCTCTATATGACCGAGTAAACTAACTCCAATCATGCTCAAACTTTTTGAGCATCAAAGACACGGTAAATGAGGGTGATTTATATATAAATTTCGACTTAGGCATGCTTGCTACTAAAAATTTATTTTTAAGACCATTAATTTGTAAAATTCAGAACTTGCATTTAAACACATGCATGGCTTGATTTTTCTTCATGAAAAATCTTAAAATATCATAAAATAATTTTGAGAGAAAGATGGTTCGGGCTAACCTTCACCGAACGAAAGAAATGGCTAGTAGGGCTTGGTATAGGGTTAGGCACGACTTTGAGGGACTTGGCTTGCCTTGGGGCTAAATTGGCCGAGCTTGGTGAACTCCAGAGGCTTATAAAATTTCAAGGAATACTTGGAAAGTGATAATCCCTAAGAGAATTTGGTTGGAACTTGATGTGGCTCGGTTCCTCCTCCACCCGGGTAAGGCGCGCGCGCACGATATTGGCTATGGTGCCTTATCGGTTTTTATCTTGATTTATCACTAAGTGCTCGAACTATAAGGTGTCAAAGGGATGATAAGAGCTGAATATGAAGTCTTATATAGGTGGTGGGGCGGATTACAAGAATGGCTCATGGGAGACCGTCTTAAGTGGAATTTCTCCACTCTTCATGCATGGGGGCTTGGGGGCTGACTTGGGCACGGTTTTGGAGGGCATCTTGGTGCATTTCCAGAGTATCTTGGCAGGAGACAAGGTCTGGTACAGCAGCACTAGGGACAAGGGGACAAGACTTACACATGTGCATTAAAATAATGCATGCGCATGCACCCACTTTAGCTTAGGGCCAAAAGATTAAGGCTTAAACTTTCTTAGGGCAACTTAAGCTTGGATTAACCCTTCATAAGTCCCTAATATTCGCAGCCTTTGGGTCTTGAAAGAAGTGGGCCGGATGTCTTGGAAATGGGCTCGAAAGATAGGCTTGTCATGCTGGGCGCTGGGCTGGCGCAGGGCACTAGGCGCGGCTTTGGCTGGGCCGGGCGGACTGCGTGCAGGGCAGGCCTGCTGGGCGCGTTGATGAAGATCGCGTGTCCCGATTGCCAATAAGCCACAAACCAGTGCCTTGAATCGCCGATAGGTGCCTCGTAGGTTCACACAGCCGCGCCCCTTCGAAACGATAAAATTGCAAAAGAAATCTTGAAGAAATCTAAGGCAAAGTGTTTGAACAAAAGTTCGGTTTTTCTATTAATTTCTGAATGATAAAAAATAACAAGAGGAAAGGCCTTTATATAAGCACCAAATAGATCTAGTCCTAATCTACCTATAACTCTAATAGATGGAATATATCTAATCCTAATGCAACTCAATCACTAATTAAACCAATAAAATATTAAAGTCCTAAACAATCTAGAAATCATAATGGAATAAGGAAACCAAATATCTAAGGGATCTTGGGAAGTCTTGACTTGCACTCCAAGCCAAACATCCCAACTCGCCGCCTTAAGGACCCGCGCGCCTTGCCTTAGTCCTCGAGGACTAAGGTCGCGCCGCCCGTGCTAGCGCGTGCTCTGCCGTTGCGCGTTCCGCTCGAGTCCTCGCGCCCAACGGTTTTCTCGCGCGCGTCCCAACCACCCGAGGTCTTATCGCGCGCGTCCGTCGCGTCGCCCTCGTCCGCGCCACTCGCGCCATTTGCCTTAACCTCTGCGGCCACCTTTTCCCTTCGCGGTAGTCGCGCGCTATCGCCCATCGGACCCTGGTCGCTGTCCTCGCTCGCCCCGCATGCTATGGCCTGCGTCTCACCCGCCTGTCATGCTAACCTCTTGTGCGCGTGATAGGCTCGGCTCGAGGCGTTCTTCAGCTGCCTAGCCACATGCGCATCATTCCCGTCCCCTTCAAGCGCTTCCTTGTCCTCAAGGATGAAATCAGGAAACTGCTCGCGCATTTCATCTACATCCTCCCATGTTGCCTCCTCCGATGGCAATTCTTCCCACTCGACTAACACCGCCCAACGGTAGCGCCCCGCCTTCCTTACTTGGCGATATTCGATCGCACGGCTAGGCCTCACAATGGCCCGCCCATCCAATGCCGTCGCCGGCAGCTCTTCGCACCACTTGTGCGCCTCTCCTAGACTTCTTTTGAGCTGCGAGACGTGTATGACTGGATGGATGTGCGAACTCTCTTGTAATTCTAGGCGATAAGCTACTTGCCCTATGCGCTTCAAAATTTGGTACGGCCCGTAATAGCGTACCCCGAGCTTCGTCGCAGCCCGTTGCGCCGTTGTTCGCTGTCTAAAGGGCCGCAGCTTCAAATAGACATACTCGCCTGGCTCAAAACTCTCTTCGCGTCTTTTGCCGTCATGAAAGGTTTTCATGCGGTTAATCGACCCCTCGAGAGTTCTCTTCAGTTCTCGTAACATTAAGTCTCTCTCCTCAAGTTCTCGCCCCACTTCATCATTGACGGCAACTCCTTCCGAATAATTTACGAGTGTAGGTGGTTTGCGCCCGTATACCAACTCGAATGGTGTAGCCTTGGTTGACTCGTGGTAAGTGGTGTTGTACCAATACTCGGCCCAAGGTAGAAAGCTCTCCCACTTCCTCGGGAATTGGTGCACATAGCATCGCAAGTATTGCTCTAGCGTGCGGCTGGTCACCTCGGTTTGGCCATCTGTCTGCGAGTGATAGGCAGAACTCATTGAGAGCTTGGTCCCTTGGAGCTTAAAGAACTCAGACCAAAAGCTACTCATAAAAATCCGGTCACGATCAGAGACAATCGAGCGTGGCACCCCATGCAATTTCATGACGTACTCAATGAAGAGCTTGGCGATAGACTTTGCCGTGTAGGGATGCGTGATTGGTACGAAGTGTGCGTACTTCGTCAGTCGATCGACCACGACCATGACTCCATTGAACCCGTTAGAAATAGGCAATGCCTCAATGAAGTCCATGGTAATATCTTCCCAAATGTTCTCGGGTACGGGCAAAGGCTGTAATAGTCCACCCGGTCATCGGGCGTCCGCCTTAGTGCGTTGGCACTCGTCGCAGTGCGCGACGTACTCCCGAACCGCGCCCTGCTGTCCTGGCCAAAAGAAGGTATTGGCCATCCTCATCCAAGTACGGTAGAACCCCGAATGTTCTCCAATTTTCGAGTTGTGGAAGTGTTGCAGAATTTGCTCGCGGAGTTGCCCGCTATCCGGAACAAACACTCAACCTCGGTGTAGCACGAGACCATTGTGCAGCTCGTAATCGGCAACCGCCGCCATCTCCTGCCTCAATGGCTCGCAGCAAGTCTTGAAATTGGGTGTCGCCTTCTTGCGCCCTCCTTATTTCCTTCCATATCGCCCATGTTGGCCCGGTTATGGCTTCGAGCTCAGCAACGTCTGTCCGTCTCGACAGGGCGTCGGCCATAGCGTTTTGTCGACCCGGCCGGTACACTATCTTGAAGTTGAAGCCCATAAGCTTTGAGACAAACTTTTGTTGTTCGGGCGTCACGATCCTCTGCTCGAGTAAGTGCTTGAGCGGTTGTTGATCGGTCATGATCCGAAAGCGTCGCCCTAAGAGGTAGGGCCTCCAGCATCGTACTGCCTCTACGACTGCGAGCATCTCCTTCACATACACGGACAATCCTAGTCGGGTCGCGCCAAGGGCCTTGCTAAGGAAGGCCAAGGGATGTCCCCCTTGGACTAGCACCGCACCAATGCCCACATCGCTCGCGTCCGTGTGCACCTCAAATAACACATCGAACCTTGGCATGGCTAGTACAGGCGTCGAAGTCATTGCACCCTTAAGCTTCTCGAATGCAGCCTCACTTGCTTCGGTCCATTTGAATCCGCCCTTCTTGGTCATCTCGGTTAGTGGTTTGGCAATGGACCCATAGTCCTTCACGAACTTCCGGTAGTAACCTGTGAGTTCTAGGAAACCCCTTAACTGCGTCACGCTGGTTGGTTTCGGCCAGTCGACCATAGCTTCAATTTTCCTTGGGTCGACCTTCACTCCATCATGTGAAATAAAGTGACCAAGGTATTCGACCATCTCTTGTCCAAACGAGCACTTGGACGGCTTGATGTAGAATGAGTTGGCCTTCAAGATCTCAAGCACCACACGTAAGTGCCCCATGTGCTCGTCCCACGTCTTTGAGTAGACTAGAATGTCGTCAAAGAATACCAAGACGAACTTGCGCAGGTGGTCTTTGAAGATGGAATTCATGGCGAATTGAAAGGTGGAAGGGGCGTTGCATAGCCCGAATGGCATCACCAAATACTCGTAATGTCCTTGGTGCGTGCGGAAAGCTGTTTTGGGAACATCAGCTTTGTGGAGTCGAATCTGATGGTACCCGGCCCTTAGATCGAGTTTAGAGAAATAGCGTGATCCTCCAAGCTCGTCGAGCATATCGTCGACACTCGGTATAGGAAATCGATCATTGATTGTCGCGGCATTCAGTGCGCGGTAGTCGGTGCAAAACCTCCACGTGCCATCCTTTTTCTTGGCTAGTAGCACCGGTGACGAGAATGGGCTTGAGCTGTGCTGAATGAGCCCGAACTCAAGCATCTCACCGACTTGCCTCTCTATTTCGTTCTTCTGAAAGTGCGCATACCGGTATGGATGGACGTGTACCGCATGCTGCTCATTGACCAAGGGTATTCGGTGGTCAAATTCTCGGTGCGGCGGCAAACCCTTAGGCTCGCCTAAAACTCGCTCGAACTCCTCGAGTAATGTGCGCACCTCGCTTTGATGTACGTCGGGCTCGGATGTGGGCGTGCTTGCGTCTTCGACCACGACGGCGAAGATTTGGCCACCCCCGCGCCAAACCCTCTCTATGCTCTTGAGACCAACTTCCTTGGTCCCACTAACTTCACTAGCCTTCAAGGTAACTTGTTGTTCTCCCGCCTTGAACTTCATGACCCCAGTTTTGTAGTTGGTGGTCACTTCTCCTAATCCTTCAAGCCATTGAACTCCTAACACCACATCGGGTCCAACCAGGGGTAATGCGTAGAGATCGGCGTTGATGGTGACTCCTCGGAACTTGATTGGCACCTTGCGATAAGACTCGGTGCACCTCAACCGTTCACCATTAGCTACCCGGACTTCAAAGGGCTCGATCTTGGTGGTGGACAAATTTAGCTTTTGTGACAGCGTGGTGTTGATGAAATTATGGGATGACCCATTGTCCACGAGTACGACCACGCGGCGGTCCTTAACCCATGCCGGTAGCCACAACGTCCTCGGCCCTCGGGTACCAGCCATGGCGTGCATCGAAATTTCAGCTTCATCTTCGAGCACTTCAGTTCGAACCTCACTTTCCTCGACCTCGGGTTCTTCCTCATCATCGGAGTCCGTGACATCGATTAAAAACGCCTGTTTGCATCGGTGGCCCGACGTGAATTTCTCTTCGCATTTGAAGCACAGGCCTTGCTCGCATCGGCGCCTCATCTCCTCGAGTGACAGACGCTTAACTTCCGGGATTGGTGGTCGAGCGTTACTTGGCGGTCGTATGCTGGGCGCGACATTTGTCGTACGCCGTGGCTCGGGGAAACGTGCGTCCGCCCGTCCCCTTCGCGTAGCAGCGAGGTGATCGTCGCGACGTCGAGCGACCTCCATTGCCGCATGCATCGACTCGGGCCGCTCCAATCGAACCTCTGCGGCGAGATCATACTTAAGTCCGCCAATGAGTACCCCGACCAACGCAGCCTCGGGCCAGTCCTTAACGTGACATGCCAACTTTTCGAACTCCTTCATGTAATCGCGCAGGCTGCTGGTTTGGTGTATGCGCGAAAGGGCCTCATCGTAGTTATGGTAGTTGGAGGTCCCGAAACACGTGAGTAACTCGCGCTCGAAATCACCCCATCTAATGGCTCGCTGTCGTTTGCGGTATACATTCGTCAGCCATTGCCACCACACGTTGGCCTCGCCATCTAGGTAATAGGCCGCGTATCGAACACGGTCATTAGCCTCAGTTTCGTTGAGCTCAAAGTACTGCACGGCCCGGTTGAGCTATGCCTCGGGATCGGTGCCGGTGAAGGTGGATAGCGTGAGCCGCGGTTTGTCGAGCCTCGGGCGATCATGTGCGTTAGACGCCTGTGACCGCTGATCGAAGTCCTCCTCGTATTCGCGCTCATCGGGCCTAGGTCCCTCCTCCTCGGGTCGATCGCGCCTTGGCTGCCGTGGAGGTGACCGCGCAAAACGTTGGAAGCCGCGCGCCATCTCCTCGAATCCTCGATTCACGGTTTCTATTAGATCCCGAACCGTGGACTTGGTCGTGTCGATGTCTTCGCTCATACTTTGGACTTGAGCGTCAAGATTATCAATCTTGTCCTTCATCTCTTTGTTGGCCATGGCTTTCTTCTCTTGTTTTCTCTCTTTGCTTCGTGGACTCGTTTTGAAGATTTTTGATTTTTTTTTTTTTTTTTTTGATAGGGGGGAACGAAAATAGAGAAGAAAAAAGAAAGGGAATGAGTAGGGAAAGACACACGATCTAGATTCTCTCAATGAAAGCACCAATGATGAAGATCGCGTGTCCCGATTGCCGATAAGCCACAAACCAGTGCCTTGAATCGCCGATAGGTGCCTCGTAGGTTCACACAGCCGCGCCCCTTCGAAACGATAAAATTGCAAAAGAAATCTTGAAGAAATCTAAGGCAAAGTGTTTGAATAAAAGTTTGGTTTTTCTATTAATTTCTGAATGATAAAAAATAACAAGAGGAAAGGCCTTTATATAGGCACCAAATAGATCTAGTCCTAATCTACCTATAACTCTAATAGATGGAATATATCTAATCCTAATGCAACTCAATCACTAATTAAAGCAATAAAATATTAAAGTCCTAAACAATCTAGAAATCATAATGGAATAAGGAAACCAAATATCTAAGGGATCTTGGGAAGTCTTGACTTGCACTCCAAGCCAAACATCCCAACTCGCCGCCTTCAGGACCCGCGCGCCTTGCCTTAGTCCTCGAGGACTAAGGTCGCGCCGCCTGTGCTAGCGCGTGCTCCCCCGTTGCGCGCTCCGCTCGAGTCCTCGCGCCCAACAGTTTTCTCGCGCGCGTCCCAACCACCCGAGGTCTTATCGCGCGCGTCCGTCGCGTCGCCCTCGTCCGCGCCACTCGCGCCATTTGCCTTAACCTTCGCGGCCACCTTTTCCCTTTGCGCTAGTCGCGCGCTGTCGCCCATCGGACCCTGGTCGCTGTCCTCGCTCGCTCTGCATGCTATGGCCTGCGTCTCACCCGCCTGCCGTGCTAACCTCTTGCGCGCGTGATAGGCTCGGCTCGAGGCGTTCTTCAGCTGCCTAGCCACATCCGCATCACGCGTGCTTGGCGTCTTGGGCGCGTGGGCAAGGCCTGCTGCGCGTGGACTTTGGTTTGGGCGTGTGAATGACACTTGGACCGATTTTTGAGGTTTTTCTGGTGTCCCTATGACTTAGTAAACTATACCAAGAGTTGGTTAGGACTTAGGCTTGGTCTCGGACCTCGACCCGGGACATTAGGCGGGGTCGCGGCTCGAATGGCTCGGGTATGTGCTAGGGTTCGACTATAAAATGTCCAAGGCTTACTTTGATATTCTTATACACTTCGAAAAATATTCTAAGTATAAAAATACCAAGACTCGGCTATGCTCGAGATTAACTAGAAAAATGGCTCAGAGCCAAACTAGGGTTCGAAGCTGAATAAATTCTCGAGTTGAATAGTTATAATTTAACAACCCAAATTTATGGATTGATCCTGACTTAAACTTGATATAGAATATTCCAAAGAATAATCTATTACATTTGAGCATTTAGCATATAAAATATAACTCAGAAAATTCCAAAGATTACGGATTTCACTTATAGTCGAGCAGTGAAACCGTTCTTAATATTATTACTGATTTGGGGCGTTACAACTGTGGAGAATTACCCTACAACCTCATCTACTCATCAGTCAGGTCTTGAAAGCAAAGTATTTCCCTCGATCTTCTATTTTTGAGGCAACAAAAAAGAGCACTTCATCATAGCTGTCGAATTGTTGGGTTGAGTGCATACCTGAGCTGGCAAAAAGAATGTGCAGGGAAATCAGAAATGGTAGAACTAGCAAAATAAAAGATATTGGGTGGTTGCCTTCTATTGGAATGAGAGTGCCTTTGGTACAGAACAATGAGCTTCATCAGGTTATTTGGGTGCAGGATTTGTTGTGGAATGGGGGAACCAGATGGAATAGGGGACTGATTCAAGAGCTATTTTCTGAGGAAGACAATAAGGCTATACTACAGATCAACACTCTTGATCCTTCAAAGGAGGACTGTTGGAAATGGAAACTTGAATCCTCTGGTAATTTCTCAGTGGCTAGTTCTTACTCAAACATTATGAGAAGCAAGGTGCTGAAGCTTGATCATCCTGAAGGAAGTACCAGTGCACTAACAGATTAGAAAATCAGAGAGAGGAGTTGGAAGTTAAGAGTGCCAGGCAAATTAAAGCATTTTATATGAAAATGTGTCAATGATGTTTTGCCTGTAAGTACAAATCTCATAGCAAAAGGAGTGAAAATTGAGGCTACCTGTAGGATGTGTGGGGAACATGATGAGACAGTTGAGCATTTGGTACTTACCTATAGTAGGGCAAAGAAAGTTTGGAAAATGTCACCTATGGACTGGGATGGAATCTATACAGAATCATGCAACTTTAAATAATGGTGGTGGCAGGTGTGTGAAACGGATATATCTGAAATGTCTGAGGCTCGGATCCAACTAACTACCTATATATTATGGTGGTTATGGTGATCCCATAACTTATGGTTGTTCCAAGGTCAGAAGCAGTCAGAACTCATCACTGTGAAGAGAGCTGGGTTGGAGAGGCAGCATTTCTCCTCGGCTCAGGTGGGGATCTGACTTGGTTTTCAACCTCTTTTGGTTTGGTTTCTATTGCTTTAGTTAGTATGGTGCTGTATTTGCTGTTGGTTTAGTTTTTGTTTTGTTTTTTTTTTTTTATTTCAATTGTGTTGTTGGTTTTTTCTTTCCTTCTTGTTTCTA
>BKCP01013070.1:172798-259212 GCA_008636005.1 Striga asiatica | reverse complement strand
AACCCAAATCCACCAAAATTGGAAGAACCACTCTACAACTCTACACCAAAGTAGAAATCCAATCTTTCCCTCAATTACAACTACAAACATCGTTCTAAAAAATTACATAATGAAAAAAAGGGAAGAAACTAACATACACAAGCAAGAAGGGGTGATTGATTGATTAACCTTATACCTTAAACATAATTAATAACTCATGATAATATAGATAAGGTATAGCCTTATACCTTTCGTTCGCTGATCGTGGAGGAAGAAGGGATGATTTTTCAGTCGCAAGTTGCCGGGATGAATTCAGTCGCAATCGCCGGTGAAGAGAACTTCTCTGCTGTTGCTCTAGTCGTTCGCGTAGTGGAGGATGTGGAGACTTTTTTTTTTTATACTCCAACATAAGCCATATTTCAGAATACATTTTACCTTCGAATTATTTGGACAACGTATTCTGGGAATACGGTTTAGTTCCATTTTTTTTTTTGAAATAAAACGTAATATATACTATATACTATGTATTATATACTATATGCTATAAACTATAAACTATAAATTATACACTATATAGTACGTTATATATTATATAGTATTACACTATATACTATATAATATTACAATAAATTATATACTATAACATATAGTATATAGTATTACACAATATACTATATTGTAGCGCCCCGTTTATTTGTGAATTTTTAGGAATTTTTATTATTGTTATTATTATTATTATTATTGTTATTATTATTATTGAATGAATAAATATTATTATTTGCCTAATTGTAATTAATTGCCTAAATATATATTTTAATTATTAATATTATTATTTTAAAATAATGTATGTAAAAAAAAAATATTTATTTTATTTTATCGCGCGATTAAATCGAGCCCCAGAGCTGAATCATTATCTCGAACCCACACGTGAATCGGCCCGATAAATTGAGAAACCCGCGAGCCCGAACCACGCTCCAGACTCGACTCGGTTTCCCCTTTAATTGCGTGTGTGCGTGAGATTAAGACTTCTTGATTGCGAAAACTCGTTAAACCTAGTCTATTAATTTGTACCCTAATCTCTCTCGATCAATTTGCCCGCAGCCTTCTCAATCTCTCCCTCCCTCTCACTCTTTTTGCTCGCGGCAGACAGAAGGAAAAACTGATCGCCAATCATTACCATCTTCATCTCGCTAGTAACAGGTCACCGCCCCTTGCTCGTCGACGGTCGCCCTGCAAACCTCGACGTGAAGCAGCGCCGACAGCTCTCCATCGCAAACCGCTGCTGCAACACTCACCGTGCGCCGTCGCTCCTCCGCGCGCCTACAACTCCGGCGAGTTTTCCCCGCGCCTCAGCCTGTCGACGCCGCGTGATTCGGCCATCCCTGTCCGCGAGCAGATCACCGTGAACCAAACGATTTGCCGCAGCCCTCCTTCGCGAGTTCCTCCACCGCGAACTTTCGGCGAGCCGCTGCCCTCCGCGCGCAGGCTTTTTGCCGTGACCAGCACCTCCGTTTGCGACCGCCGGCAACACCATAGACACGCGAGTAGAGCCACGCCGCGAGTAAGAAACAGCCCATGTTCGATTTTTCCTTTCGACTGCAGCCGTGCGTGGTTAGCAGGAATCCCCGTTCTCACGACCTTCGAGCATAGCAGCGGCACCCCGTCGGCTTCCTTTCCGAGCAATGGAAGCAGCCCGTCGTCCGACAGCGGACAGCTGACGACTCACGAGCAGCAGCGACGAGCACTATTGTGGGGATAAGCCGTCGAGCCCGAGTACCGCGCAGCTCCCCGATGACTTCCTAGCAGCAGCACCTCAACGACGAGCAGCTCTTCCCTTGCGAGACGATGCGTGCCGTCGAGCATCAGCCTCGTGCTCGCCTCTTCGTGTTCGTTTCGTTTTCTGAGTTTTTCCCGGGAACGGTACCTCGTCGAGTCCGTCTCGTTCAACTCGTATATGATTTATTTCGTTATGTATTTATTGTCGTGAAATGCTCATTGAAACATATGAAATGCGAGATGTGAATATGTGTGATTATGTGTTTTGTTATGATTTTATGTGTCGTTTATGTTGTTCGGGATCTCTTCAATTATGAGAAATTGAACGAGACCTCGAAAGTCGTGTAAGTCAGTGGATATTGGAACGATGTCGAGTCCTTGGCCTTATAAGAAGGCCTCGGACGAGAAATTTCGTGTTATGAATTAATTGTTAAATTGTCGAGCTTATATGTCGCTGTTTTGGTGTTTGAATTTTTAAAAATAGTACACTACTCGGAATGACTTGAAATTTTGAGGGATATGTTATCTTTTTATTTCCAGCCTTTTGTAAAAATTTCGTAATTTTTAGAGGCCTGTAGCTATTTTTAATAACTAAAGTGAATTCTGATCAGAAAATTGTTTAATGCTTATTTAATTGGTTCGTGATTCAAATAAGCTGAAATTTTGATATGTTGTGCCTCTGCTGTGTTTATATGCTGTGTTAAATTTTTAGAATTTTTGGAGTAAATTTGATATGGTTAATAATTTAATTTCTGTTTCTACTGAAAACTTTATGAATTACTATAAATCGGTTTGTTCATGAAAAATTCTGAAACTTTTCTACGATGTTTATTTTTGGTGTATATTCATGCTGTTAAAAGATGAAAATTTTTGGAGTTCATTTTAGTCCTGTTTTGATTTAAATTCCATAACTGCTGAATCTTGCATGAATTTTTAAAATTAGCACAATTAATTTCCAGAGCTAAGATTTTTACATCTTGTCTCAATCATGCTATAACTTGTTGTGTTAAATTTTCAAGTCCTGAATCGTTCATTTGGTTTGAATATGAATTCAGATGCGTTTTTGATGATTTCTTGTACGAATTTTATGAATTAATGTGCTTTGAGTTTAAAGCTAAAAATTTATGGTATAACTTATTACTGGGAGGTGTAATTTTGTGTAAAATTTCAGAACTTAAGTAGTAGGATAACCTGACCATCTATTTTCATGTGATTAATAGCTAGTAATTTTTAAACTATGATTTTGAAGTTAAATCTATGATTGACTTGCTTTTCGTTTTGATGAGAGTTTGTCTTGGTCTACCCTTAGATAGAATTATTTGAACTCTCATATGTTGGTTGGTTGAGTTTAGTATCGAGTCTTAGTGTTCCAACGTCCACAGGACTTCACGAACTACTTAGTCGAAACAAGTTCGACTAGGTCTGTTTTGTGTTTTCCGTTTAAAGTCAAGATAGATGTTGATTGTAACATCTTGACTCAATGTAGGTAATTGAGGAGTCCAGCCTCGACCTACTTCCAATTGCTTTGAGTTATTATCAATCCGGAATCCAGGTGGGTTAGTTATTCTAAAATACCTATGCATATGTGCGTTTTAATTGTGTTGAAAATTTGGTATGATCTATGTATGCATGTGAACATGTAACCTATCGATGTGAGCTGTTACGGCCGTCGGTGCGGTTGTCCCCGTCGAGTTATGGTACGGTGCCCTTGTGTGGCAATCTCCTTTAAGTCCTGATATGGCCGTGCCCTTGTGAGGTACGTAAGCCCATATGGAAGGCCGTGTCCGTTACAGTGGCACGTACTCCTGCCTTTGGGTAATGAATCCCCGTTCTGCGGCTAGCGATAGATGTGCACAGGAGTAAGGTTAAATGGTGTGATATTGATTAGAAGATGAGACGTGTTGTGATTATTGTTTATGTTCATGCTGCGACCATACCATTATTATGTTATTCATATGCATAGTTTGAGTACGATAGTTAACTGTACTCACTCCCACCTACTCTTCACGGATGCAGGTTAAGCAGTTGGCGGGTGACGAGACAAGACGGGTGGTGGTTATATCATTTATTATTTCTTTGTTAATTTTGCTTCTGCTTAGTTCATGTACTCAGGTTGAAATTTGAATATTTGATTATGTCGTTTTGAACTTGGGAATTCTGAATTATCTTTAATGATTTGGAACTTATTGAATGCTAGTTTGGTTTATGATTTATTATTCGTGCATGTTGTCTTTATTTGATGTGTTTGCATTTTTGGATGAAAGTTGTTGGTAAAATGAGTAGCGCCCATCGAGTTTTTAATTAATTAAAGTTTGCGAAAAATTTATTGTGATTGTTATTAAATAAATACGGTAAATCTTCTAAAATAAAGTGGGGCGTTACAGTTTGGTATCAGAGCCAGTCTGCGTTTCTGTAGACTGGTTTATATATGGTTAAGTGTTTAGATTTTGAATTATGACCACTCGTCTTCGTCACACCGTGCTGCTTAAGGTATGTGTTTAAATAAGTATCAATGAAAATACTTATGTTATGAAATGTGATTTTGTATTCTCGCTCAAGTAGTTATAAGACTGCTTATGATATGACATGTTGAAATTGGGGCTTAGGATCTATCAACCTTTAATGCGATTCGAACTCTAGTGTTTGATGTTGAACTCTAGTGATATAGAGTTAAGTTCGGACTCTAGAGGTTCCTCGTTGTGAGTTTCAGCAAGTTGTTATCGAGATAAGTTATGCCCATAGCAGTTTCCCTTGCTATATAATTATATTCAATGTCTTCAAGTGAGGACCTGGTCAATGAGAACCGGGAATGTATTCGCCCTCTTCGGACCTTTGCCAGGTTTCGAAAATGATGAGATAAGTGTATTAGGTTGAAAGTCTCGTTTATATCATGATAGGTTTGGTAGGGTTCATTTGATATATATATATATATATATATATATATATATATATGTGATCTTTGATGATTGAGGTTGAATTGTTATATATTATCAAACCAAAAGATGTAATAATTCAAGTGAAAGGCATAAGACTTTATTTTTTTCTATCTTGTTTAATAAGACCGAGTTGGACCTCGGACAACGTGTTTGATGATATATCGAATGTTTAAGTCTTAAAGTATTGATATCGAGGCTTGCTTAACATATATTTTACGTGATTTCGATGCTCTATTGACGTGCAAATGTTTTGAGTTGATGAAGGCATGAAAACTCAATTTTTCGAACTTCAGTTAGGCTCTGTTTTTGTCGACCAAGATGATGTTTCTTGGACAAGTGTTCTTCATGAGATTTGTAGTGCTCTGAATGTGGTTTAGGTGAGTTTTCGAATTTTGTGATTTGGAGTTAAAATGTATCTGTTATGATTTTTTAAAGTTCGTTGAGCATGATATTTTGATAAACTCGGGCAGAAAGATTTGATTTTAGTTCATGGCTATTTTTGATGATCTTAACATACCTGAATGAAAATGTGTTCTTCATGACAAGTGTAGTATATGTTGTGAGCTGCTAGTACGAATTAGAACTATGCAATTTAGAGTTTTGGTTGATTTTATATGATTTTTCTAAATTGGGTTTATGCCCAGGATTTTCAAGCAGTGGCTGTGTGTATGCATGAAATGTATGCTCTGCATTGATGCCTTTAATGTGATTTTATGTAAAAATGTTCTGTATGAAAATTATGGTTTTCCTTGTGTAGTATCTGTAGGATTTGGTTTTATATGATTTGGATTTTCAGTTGATTTTATATAATTTTTCTAAGTAGGATGTACACCTAGTATTTATGAAACCAGGATTTTGTTTAAGTGTTGAATATGTGCTCTATTTAAGTGACCTAAACGTGTTCTTATGAAACAGTCTTCTTCATGAAATTTGGATATTTCCATGTATATATTATATAGGTATTGAGTTTGTATGAATTGGAGTCGTGTAGCTTGAGTTGTTGCAATTTTACTAAGGTGCTGTATTTTTTGAAAAATTGTTCTCTAGCTGTTTTTGCAAACTAAATGTTTTATATTCAAACTTGTTGATAATATTATAATTTGCCAATGGGGTCTTCAAAGAAGTTGTAGAGAACTGAATTAGCTACGTTGTGGTTTTTGAATTTCAAAATATCATGTCTGTAGCTTCGGTTATTGTGCATACACTGAGAACCTGTCAAGCTGAATATCTTTATTTATCCACTGCACCCATGTTTTGGATGTTTGCTATATTATGTGCCTTTAAATGACTTTATCCGCCTGAGTGTTCTTCATAAAAGTGATAGAGGTCATGAGTTAGGGATATCTTCCAAGTGGTTTCATCATGATATGATTTGTGGACTGAAAGCTACATGCATTTTTAATTCACCAGGCATGCTGAAAATTTGTGCTAGTTCATGTTTAGGTTTTCAAAATGAATTTTGAATTTTAAAAAAATTAGCTTTTCGTAAATTTCATTTGTAAGTGTCCTATGTGACTTAATCTGATTAGTATTATAGTTTGGCTAGAAACACTTGCGAGAGAAGCTTTGCGCTAAGATCTCGAAGTGGGGAAGTTATAAGCTGTATATGTGGTCGATCTCGTTTAGGACCGTCGGCACGATTAGCTACCTAAGTAAAAGTTGTCGTGACATCCGACATTGTTAGTCGGAAGGGTCAAGCGAGCTAACCATTCTAATATGTGGCGATGACCGCCGATGTTAGGATTTTTTTTTCGGGCAGTGATGCCAATGTTCGATTCCTATGAAAAGATTGTAGCTCAACAGTAATGCTTAAACTGTTGTAGTTTGAGAAGTATTGTAGGAAAGCCTTTTTCCTATCTGAGTACCTAGGATTATGAACCGGAAATTGAAATTTCTGGTGTGTACCTTAACTGAACGCCGAACCTGGATGGGTGTAGCCACGCGAAGTGAAGGCCGAGCCTGCACGCCCGTGCTGAGAGACGTGAGGCCAACTGCAGTGGCCGACCGTTGACTCGCACGAGAGCTGCCGCCGCCATCACCGAACGCAGGAACTCCCCAGGCCAGTGTGTATGGCCAAACCTTGACCTTGCAACTGGTATCTGAGCAGGTGCATGCACACGTCCCGGCGCCCCGCTTATGCAACGCCTGTGTGTGTGTCATCTCTCGGGTGACAGTGCCTTAAACTCCAAACCAAACCGTTGTATGAAATCCCTAATCAATGACTCTCGATATGTGAGGCTTGTCGATTAGTTTTCCTTTGTCTTATGCGAGATTCTCTCGAGATAGCGAGATTTAAGTCCCTCATTGATTTCGGGCAGTGTCCCGAGTCTCGATTGGAGACTATGTATACTTCGTAGGGATCGAGACCTACGAAGAGTGAGAGAGTATTGGTGTTAGATCGTTAGTATGAGAATATCGAGCATCCGTAATCGTGAAATCGATTCTGCGATAGGAGATTGTTCTCGACATCTAGTCGATATTTCCTAAACCGCATTCGAGGGTTATTCTAGTCGGCAAGGGAAGAGTTTATTGACAACGGTATCAAACAGAGCCGTGTGTTCTGTAGGAATCGGTGTTGTAGATATAGTCTTATTGTGGATTGTTAGCCCATTCGTATAGGATTCCGTGGTGGCCTGTTTTATAAAGACGCACAGATCATGTCATTGTAGTAATCGAGTTTTCTACCGTGGCCCGGGCACGAGATGAAGCTCGATACAACAAGTCAACCCTATATGTTGATTATGTTGGAGTATACTATCAAGACATGTAAGGACCGGTTAGGGTCTTGTGTGTTGATAGATGAGTAGGGGGTGAGAAATTCCTTAAGGAGGTACGCTGGTAACGCTGGTTATCTAGTGACAATCCTAGTGGTACCATGCGAGGTGGCTGGTACGGATAGAGGTGGAGTATGCCATTGTCTGGTTACTGCCACGCGTACTCAGTCCTATTATGATTCTCGACCAAGTCGATGATTTAGCCTGATGGTTGACTCCACCACCGGAACTCGCGAGGATACATGACACGTTCTGTGCCTCTTGATGGAGGAAACGTGTGCGTGATCTCGGAGTACATGTGAGATGTGACGAGCTGCGTGATAGGCAGAACCCTACCTGTATGGAGGTACCGGTGATCTATTGGATCAGAGGGTCCATTAGGATAAGGCTGGGAGGAGTACTCTTCAAAGTCCAATGGTGGTTGTCAAGACAAGGCGACTTGGGAGGAGGAGAGACCGAAATTCAGAGGAGATACCCGAATTTCATGTGTTGATGTTTTCCCCTCTTTTTCTCGTTTATATCTTGTCGTAGTTTGTATTTCGAATCCCGAGGACGGAATTCTTTGTAAGATGGGTAGACTGTAGCGCCCCGTTTATTTGTGAATTTTTAGGAATTTTTATTATTGTTATTGTGATATTATTATTATTATTATTGAATGAATAAATATTATTGTTTGCCTAATTGTAATTAATTGCTTAAATATATATTTTAAATTATTAATATTATTATTTTAAAATAATGTATGTAAAAAAAAATATTTATTTTATTTTATCGCGCGATTAAATTGAGCCTGAGAGCTGAATCATTATCTCGAACCCACACGAGAACCGGCCCGATAAATTGAGAAACCCGCGAGCCCGAACCACGCTCCAGACCCAACCCGGTTTCCCCTTTGTTTGCGTGTGTGCGTGAGATTAAGACTTCTTGATTGCGAAAACTCGTTAAACCTAGTCTATTAATTTGTACCCTAATCTCTCTCGATCAAGCCGCCCGCAGCCTTCTCAATCTCTCTCTCCCTCTCACTCTTTTTTATCGCGGCAGACAGAAGGAAAAACTGATCGCCAATCATTACCATCTTCGTCTCGCTAGTAACAGGTCACCGCCCCTTGCTCGTCGACCGTCGCCCTGCAAACCTCAACGTGAAGCAGCGCCGACGGCTCTCTATCGTGAACCGCTGCTGCAACACTCACCGTGCGCAGTCGCTCCTCCGCGCGCCTACAACTCCGGCGAGTTTTCCCCGCGCCTCAGCATGTCGACGCCGCGTGATTCGGCCGTCCCTGTCCGCGAGCAGATCACCGTGAACCAAACGATTTGCCGCAGCCCTCCTTCGCGAGTTCCTCCACCGCGAACTTCCGGCGAGCCACTGCCCTCCGCGCACAGGCTTTTTGCCGTGACCAGCACCTCCGTTTGCGACCGCCGGCAACACCATAGACACGCGAGTAGAGCCACGCCGCGAGTAAGAAACAACCACTATTCGATTTTTCCTTTCGACAGCAGCCGTGCGTGGTTAGCAGGAACCCCAGTTCTCACGACCTTCGAGCATAGCAGCGGCACCCCGTCGGCTTCCTTTCCGAGCAATGGAAGCAGCCCGTCGTCCGGCAGCGGACAGCTGACGACTCACGAGCAGCAGCGACGAGCACTATTGTGGGGCTGAGCCGTCGAGCCCGAGTACCGCGCAGCTCCCCGGTGACGACCTAGCAGAAGAACCTCAGCGACGAGCAGCTCTTCCCTCGCGAGACGATGCGTGCCGTCGAGCATCAGCCTCGTGCTCGCCTCTTCATGTTCGTTTCGTTTTTCGAGTTTTTCCCGAGAACGGTACCTCGTCGATTCTGTCTTGTTCAACTCATATATGATTTATTTCGTTATGTGTTTATTGTCGTGAAGTGCTCATTGAAACATATGAAATGCGAGACGTGAATATGTGTGATTAATTGTTTCGTTATGATTTTATGTCTCGTTTATGTTGTTCGGGATCTCTTCAATTATGAGAAATTGAACGAGACCTCGAAAGTCATGTAAGTCAGTGGATATTGGAACGATGTCGAGTCCTTGGCCTTATAAGAAGGCCTCGGACGAGAAATTTCGTGTTATGAATTAATTGTTAAATTGTCGAGCTTATATGCCGCTGTTTTGGTGTTTGAATTTTTAAAAATAGCACACTGCTCGGAATGACTTGAAATTTTAAGGGATATGTTAACTTTTTATTTCCAGCCTTGTGTAACAATTTCGTAATTTTTAGAGGCCTGTAGCTATTTTTAATAACTAAAGTGAATTCTGATCAGAAAATTGTTTAATGCTTAATAAATTGGTTCGTGATTCAAATGAGCTGAAATTTTGATATGTTGTGCCACTGATGTGTTTATATGTTGTGTTAAAGTTTTAGACTTTTTGGAGTAAATTTGATATGTTTAATAATTTAATTTCTGTTTCTGCTGAAAACTTTATGAATTACTATAAATCGGTTTGTTCAAGAAAAATTCTGAGATGTTTATTTTTGGTGTATATTCATGCTGTTAAAAGATGAAATTTTTTTGAGTTCATTTTAGTCCTGTTTTGATTTAAATTCGATAACTGCTGAAGCTTGCATGAATTTTTAAAATTAGCACAATTAATTTCCAGGGCTGATATTTTTACATGTTGTCTCAATCATGCTGTAGCTTGTTGTGTTAAATTTTCAAGTCCTGAATCGTTCATTTGGTTCGAATATGAATTCAGATGCGTTTTTGCTGATTTCTTGTAGGAATTTTATGAATTAATGTGCCTTGAGTTTAAAGCTGAAAATTTATGGTATTACTTATTACTGGGAGGTGTAATTTTGTGTAAAATTTCAGAACTTAAGTCGTATGGTAACCTGACCATCTATTTTCATGTGATTAATAGCTAGTAATTTTTAAACTATGATTTTGAAGTTAAATCTGTGATTGACTTGCTTTTCGTTTTGATGAGAGTTTGTCTTGGTCTATCCTTAGATGCAATTATTGGAACTCTCATATGTTGGTTGGTCGAGTTTAGTATCGAGTCTTAGTGTTCCAACGTCCACAGGACTTCACGAACTACTTAGTCGAAACAAGTTCGACTAGGTCTGTTTTGTGTTTTCTGTTTAAAGTCAGGATAGATGTTGATTGTAGCATCTTGACTCAATGTAGATAATTGAGGAGTCCAGCCTCGACCTACTTCCAATTGCTTTGAGTTATTATCAATCCGGAATCCAGGTGGGTTAGTTATTCTAAAGTACCTATGCATATGTGCGTTTTAATTGTGTTGAAAATTTGGTATGATCTATGTATGCATGTGAACATGTAGCCTATCGATGTGAGCTGTTACGGCCGTCGGTGCGGTTGTCCCCGTCGAGTTACGGTACGGTGTCCTTGTGTGGCAATCTCCTTTAAGTCCTGATATGGCCGTGCCCTTGTGAGGTACGTAAGCCCATATGGAAGGCTGTGTCCGTTACAGTGGCACGTACTCCCGCCTTCGAGTAATGAATCCCCGTTCTGCGGCTAGCGATAGATGTGCACAGGAGTAAGGTTAAATGGTGTGATATTGATTAGGAGATGAGATGTGTTGTGATTATTGTTTATGTTCATGCTGCGACCATACCATTATTATGTTATTCATATGCATAGTGTGAGTACGATAGTTAACTATACTCACTCCCACCTGCTCCTCACAGATGCAGGATAAGCAGTTGGCGGGTGACGAGACAAGACGGGTGGTGGTTATATCATTTATTATTGCTTTGTTAATTTTGCTTCCGCTTAGTTCATGAACTCATGTTGAAACTTGGATATTTGATTATGTCATTTTGAACTTGGGAATTATGAATTATCTTTAATGATTTGGAACTTATTGAATGCTAGTTTGGTTTATGATTTATTATTCGTGCATGTTGTCTTTATTTGATGTGTTTGCATTTTTGGATGAAAGTTGTTGGTAAAATGAGTAGCGCCCATCGAGTTTTTAATTAAATTAAAGTTTGCGAAAAATTTATTGTGATTGTTATTAAATAAATACGGTAAATCTTCTAAAATAAAGTGGGGCGTTACATATATGTTATACACTATATAGTGTTACACTATATAGTATGTTATATATTATATAGTATTACTATATACTATATGTTATATACTATATAGTGTTACACTTGTTGATATGCGGGTCGGGCTCATACGAAGGTAACGATCTGAGAGACTAGGAACCGGGCGAACCCGGCCCGACCGGCGGGGCAGGTTCCCATGTTAACTCTGAGGTGCCGAGCTAAGCATAGGACAAAGCCAACAGGAGAGGTGAACTACGTCGTTCCTGAGGTCGGCACCTCTATTTCCCTATTACGGAGCCGGTCTGGTTAGGTGCCGTGTGAAGATGGGATCTGGAAGACCAGAGGACGGGCCGGGTGTCAGAGCCCGACCTGGGATCTTACCAGGTCGACCATCGTAAGAGTTAAGGATCCCAGAAACAGTAAAATGAGACCACTTGTCAATCAATGATTACCGATGGGACATGCTAGACTAGCCTGCAGGTCTAGGATGTGTAAATGCAACCCATGCCAACATTAAATACCCTTCAGGTAATAATTGGAAGACCCACGAATTACTCCCAATCAGTCAGAGAAACGCCGGTCTGTCTTGCCGAGTTACTGTGCGACAAGATCCATGAACAGTATCTGAATAGTGTCGCATTTAAGGACCCTATAAATAGAAGCTTTGAGCATTTATTTTGGGTTGTTGAGTCCTCCACTATCTGACTCTCTCTACTTTCTCTCTCTAACCTTGTAAGCAACCCGTGTAAGAATTTGTAACGATATCGCAAGTGTCGACCTCGTACGAGAGGCCGACCTCGTGATCGATTAATAAAATCGTAATTAAACCATATTTTCTTGCTTTTCGCCTATTTCGTATTCCTTTTCCTATTTCTTTAACCGTTGATCGGAAACGTCCATCAACAGTTTGGCGCTAGTTGAAGGGCACCATAAGTTACTTGGTGTCAATTATTCGACTTTGTGGAACCCCACATCTTATCCATCTTTTTCTCACTTTTCACTTCCAAAAAAATCCGCTCGAAATGACTTCATCCGGTCATGACCAGTCAACTCAGCAGTCCGGTTCACAGTCTCGCCGATGCAACGGCGGAGAAACCTCCCGCCGCGCTCTGCAGGGAACGCAAGCCCCTGCTCCACCAGTCCCGACCTTCGCTGCAGCCATGCAGCACCCCGATGTCCTCAAAGATCTCGAAGGGGTCTTCGCGAACACCGTGGCACCCACGGAAAACTCCAGCAATACCCTGCTCCATACCCCCGAAAAGAGTGCCGGAGGGCAGAAGAAGAACCCGGCGAAATCCAAAACTACAGCTCAATCACCCAACCTTGAGGCCCGGAATTGCCGTGACAAGAGCACCTGACCGGCACCCACCGAGCAGACGGGAGAGAGCCATCTGGAGCAAAGCCTCCAAATCGTCCGCCGTTCTGGGTGACAAGAGCCAGGCCAACCGCGACCTCCGGGAGGTCATCGAACAAGGCAAAGCTATAGAGCGCGACACTGATGAAGTCGCGGCCCTCAAGCGTAGAATCGCCGAGCTGGAGGGCCGGCACCCCTATAGGAGTGAGCTCTATCGCTCCCTCCCTATCCGCAGTTTTACGCATGACCGACTCCCCGAGTCATGGAGAACGCTTCACCTCTCTCCCCTGACATCTTGCAGGAAGCCGTCCCGAAGAAGATAAAGGTGCCGCAGCTTGGCCTCTACGACGGGAGTTCAAATCTAGACTCCCACATCGGCCTGTACACCTCTTGGATGGACCTGCACGATGCAACAGACGCCCTAGGCAGCCGCATGTTCTCCTTAACGCTGGGGCCGAAAGCTCAAAGGTGGTACCACTCCCTGTACCCCCATTCCATCTCCTCATGGGGACAGCTCAGATCGGCGTTCTGATAACACTTTATCAGGTCGCAAATGGGTTTGGCCCCCAAGGAATCTATTGCTAATATCGTCCAAGGAGAGGACGACAGTCTGAAAGATTACATTGCTCGGTTCAACGACTGAGTTCAAAACATGGAGCGGTGCCACCCTGACGCACTATTGATCACCGCTCAGGGCGGCCTGAGACCGAAGACGTTATTCAAATGGTCCCTGTGTCAGAACAAGCTGACCACTTATCAGGAGTTCCTTACCCGAGCCCAGGATTACATCATGGTAGAGGAGTCCTCGTCGATCCCAACCTTCAATGCCGCTCCGGCCAAGGGCAAGGCTAAGGAGGAAAAGTCGGGGAAACCGAACAAGTCATTTGCCGAGGTCCGAGCCCTGCAGAGACAAAAAGCCAAAGAACTGAAGGAAAGTTACCAGAGTGTCTTCTCCGTGGGTGCCGCTGCGGTTTACGAAGAAATCAAGGCGAAGGGACTACTACCGGACCCGAAGCCAATGTTCACAGACAAAGATAAGGTAGACAAGACCCGCTACTGCACCTATCACAAGGCGCATGGACACAACACCGACCAGTGCCTGAATCTGATCTCGGCACTGCTTAAGCTGATTGATGACCCGCAACTTAAGAGGTTTACCCACTCCGGTAAAAAGAGGAAGAAGGGAGGCCGCTTCGGTGACAGCCTCCACAGTGACGAGGAGGCCGACGTGAACCCTCGGAGGAAGAAGCCACAACAGGACGGCCCCCACGAGATCATGACCTTCTGCCCTGCCCATCAAAGCGAGGCCGGCACCTCCAGCGGCAGGAAAAGAGATTGGTCCCCATGCCCCGGGACCGACTAGACCGACTACCCAACCCGGCGCGTCAACACGAGCCGAGGTGAATCCCTCCTTTCCAGGAGGCAAACCAAGGCCTATGCCCAGCAAGCGTATTACGCCTGGCAGAGGGTGATGCACGCCGACAGCAGGCCGGCGTCAGAGCCAACCCCAAACAAAGTTTCCTTCACCGATGAAGATGCCTTTCTGTTCGATCACCCCCACTCCGATGCCCTGGTGATCAGGGCACCGATAATGGCGATAAAGATCCACCGCATCATGGTTGACACCGGGGCCTACGCGAGCATTCTCTTCTACGATACCTTCAAAAAGATGGGGATCGACAAGAAAGAGGTGCAGCCTTGTCGCAAACGGATTCAAGGCTTCAACAGATAGACGACGGCCCCCGTCGGCCAAGTCACATTGTCAATCCGATTTGGAGAGAAGGAGCAGCCCACGAAGATTGTTCTGGAAACCTTCAAAATCGTGGACTGCCCAAGCGAATACAACGCCATTCTGGGAAGGACTGCATTCTACAAGTTGAAGGCGGCCGTCTCCATATTTCATTACTCCCTCATGTTCCCGACCTCAGATGGGGAGGGGACCCACCGTGGGGATCAGAGAGAGGCGTGGGAGTGCATCCTAACCATCCCGCGGGCAGAGATAAATGCGGCAAACCCTCCCGCAGGCGCATAGACGAGGGAGGCCGGGCTGAGAGCCGCTCCAGAGTTGGCACACTACGGTCTGGGGGGGCAACCGCATGCTGGGCAACGGACTAGGTTTGCACCCCTTGACCGCAATGAGTGCCAGCCCAACCAACGCAGGATTCGAGTCGGAGAGGGACAACCCAGACACCGACGCCGGTCTGGATAACCCCAGTGGGGGGGGGGGGGGGGGGGGGGGGAGGCGTCCGCATACTGGAAAACTAGTTAGGTCTGCTCCCCTTGGCTGACGGTAATGCCGACCAGACAGAAGAGTCCGGAGCCAACCTGGACTTGGACAGGGGGAGAAGGGCCGGCAAGGAGCCGGTCACAGAATCGGATGAGCTCGACCCCCGAACCCAATATGATGAAAAAAGGGGGACAAAAAGGGCCGAACCTATGGACGAAGTTGAAATCATCTTCATCGATGAGGAAACTTGTCAGAAACAACTAAGGATTGGGAGTAAGTTGTCGGGGCCGTTAAAAGCTGAGCTGACCAGATTCCACTGGGAAAACGCGAACGTCTTCACGTGGACCCATGAAGACATGGTTGGCATCAACCCACGGATCGCCTGCCACCATCTGCGGGTCGATCCCATGGTCAAGCCGGTCGTGTAAAAAAGAAGAAAGCTCGACCCGGACCGACAACAAGCCTTTGAAGAGGAGGTGATTAAGATTAAGGATAACGAATATATCCGCAAAGTCTGGTACCTGACCTGGGTCGCCAACCCGGTGCTCGTAAAGAAAAGCAGTGGGGCATGGCGCTTATGCATTGACTTCTCCGACCAAAACAAGGCATGCCCCAAGGACAGTTACCCCCTGCCCCATATCGATTACATGGTCGACGCCACCTCGGGGCATGAGCTGATGAGCTTTATGGACGCATACTCCGGTTATAATCAAATCCCCATGAACCCGGACGACGAAGAACATACCTCTTTTTACTCGGCACGCGGACTCTATTGCTACACCATGATGCCGTTCGGACTGAAGAACGCCGGAGCCACCTACCAGCGCCTAGTTAACAAGATGTTTGCTAGTTTGATAGGTGTGAGCAAGGAAGTGTACGTAGATGATATGTTAGTTAAATCCGTGTATGCGTCTGACCATGTTAACGACCTCAATAAAATGTGTTCTATTTTGCGTGATTACTCGATGAAATTAAACCCGAAGAAATGCACTTTCGGCGTCGGTTCGGGAAAGTTCTTGGGATACATTGTTAGCCAGCGCGGCATCGATGCAAATCCCGAAAAGATCAGAGCAGTTCAGGACCTCCGACCGCCAACCTCAATCAAGGGGGTCTAAAGTCTCACCGGCAAACTCGCCGCCCTGAGCCGATTCATTTCCAAATCAACCGACCATTGTAAACCCTTTTTTGATGCCATCAAGAAAAATCACAAGTTTGAATGGACTCCGGACTGTCAACGGGCATTAAAAGCCATCAAGGAGACCCTCAGCCAGGATCCGACGATGCAAAAGCCCCGCCCGGGTGAGATGCTCTATCTATACCTGGGAATATCCGATGTGGCGGTAAGTGCCGCCCTGATCCGGGAAGAGAACTCAAACCAGTACCCGGTTTACTATGTAAATAAGGCCCTACACGATGCCGGAGCTGCGGTACCCGCCAATGGAAAAGCTTGCTTTCGCCTTAGTGACCGCAGCCCGGAAGTTGAGACCGTACTTCTTAGAATACTCAGTAACTGTCCTCACAACCTACCCATTAAGGAAGATCTTGCACCGGCCCGACACTTCGGGGTTGATGGCAAAATGGGCGGTGGAGCTAGGACAATATGACATCCACTACCGACCCCGAACAGCAATGAAGAGGCAAGTACTATCGGACTTCATAGTCGAATTCACGCCGGGAGTCGAGGAAGTGAAGGGCGAGGAGCCTTGGGTGATGTACGTGGATGGGTCCTCCACTATCGGACGAGCAGGCGGAGGGGTCATCCTTGTGGATCCCCAAGAGAAACTCTTATGTCATTCTATCTAGTACCTCTTCCCGACGACCAACAATGAGGCCGAATACGAGTCATTGTTATCCGGGCTCGCCTTGGCCGAAGCCATGAGCCTGACCGACCTCGTCATATACTCTGACTCAAGTTGATGGTTAAGCAAGTCTCCAGGGAATTCGAGGTCAAAGAACCCAGGCTGGTCCCCTATATGGGGCTAGTGAAGAAAAAGTTAGCCAAACTTCGGACCCCAATAGAGCACATCCCCCGGACAGAGAACGTGCAGGCCGACGCCTTGGCCCGTCTCGCCTCAAGTGCCGGGGTAGAGAGTGTTGAATACATCGAAGTCGGCCACAAGGAACAACCGTCAGTGTCCAACACTTCCATCCTAAGTGCCGGTCAGGACACTGGAGACGAAGAGCAACCTAGCTGGACCCGATCAGGTCGTATCTTGAGACTGGTGCGTTGCCGTCTGGCCCAAAAGAGGCCAGACAGCTCCGTACCCAGGCAGATCGGTTTACGATCGTGGCTGGTGAACTATTCAAGAGGGGGTACTCGGCACCTCTGCTCAAGTGCATAGATGAGAAAGGCGCCGAGTACATACTCAAAGAGATTCACGAGGGAGTTTGCGGAAACCACTCCAGAGGGTACGCTCTCGCTCACAAAGTCCTCAGGCAAGGCTATTATTGTCCTAGCCTGAAGAAGGACGCCTTGGATATGGCCCGTAGATGCTCAAAGTGCCAAACCTTCGCGCCTAACATCATCCAACCTTCCCAGCCCCTCAAGTCGATCTTCAGTCCGTGGTTGTTCGCAAAGTGGGGTGTCGACCTAATCTGCCCCCTACCTACTGGAAAAGGCGGCGTGAAGTACGCGGTCGTCGCCGTGGATTACTTCAAAAAATGGGCAGAAGCCGAGCCGCTCGCCACCATCACCGAGCAGAAAATGATCGATTTCTTATGGAAGTCCATCATATGTCGTTTCGGGGTGCCGAACTCGATAATCACCGACAACGAAAAATAATTCAAAGGGAAGAGATTGGAAGCGTTTTGCGAAGAGCACGGCATCAAACACTTCTTCTCGACACCCTATCACCCTCAATCTAACGGCCAGGTCGAAGCTGTAAACAAGATAATCAAACAAGGGCTCAAGGTCTGACTTGAAGTTGCAAAAGGGGCCTGGCTGGAAGAACTCCGGAACGTGCTCTGGTCATATCGCACCGTAGATAGATCATCCACCGGGAAAACGCCGTTCTCATTGGCATACGGAACTGAGGCAATGATACCCGTCGAGCTCGGTGCCCCAACTTTTCGGGTAATAAATTTTGAGGAGGAATCTAATGCCGAGTCGCTTAGAGCAAACCTTGACTTGATAGACGAGCACCGGTCACAAGCCGAGCTCAGAAACACAGCGTACAAGAGGCAAAGTGAAAGATACACCAATTCACAAGTCAAGCCGCGGTCCTACCAGGTCGGCGACCTGGTACTGAAAAGTGTAACGGGACCTGATCTCAGACCCCTCAAGCCGAAGTGGGAAGGGCCCTACAAAATTAGGGAGGTCCTCCCGCACGGGGCCTACCGTCTTGAACATATGGACGGCACCCCCACCAGTACCCATGGAACTCGACATTTTTGAAAAAGTTTTACCAGTAGGTTCAGAGTGGTCTGTTGTAACAACATTTTGTAAGAAAGCTGTCAAGCCTTGTACAAATGTGTAATTTTCACTTATTTGCGTTTATTTTTGGTAAGTATAGATCGAGTCGAAGCGGCATAATTAAGGTAAGGAACAAAGTGTTGGCTAGGATCAGTACGATGACCTAGTCGTCACTAGCTGGGCTCAACTAGGAAGCCCAGTCAGGCCAATAATACCACCGTCCGAACGCGAGACCGGTCTGGTAAGCTGCCACATAATTATGTGCGGGTCGGGTCAGTATGATGGCCAGGCCGGCACGAGCCGGGCTCGGCAAAGTAGCCCAGTGAGGCCACAGCTGCCAACGTAAGGAATGAACGACGGGCTCAAACGCGAAGCCCGACATGGCCAAACCATCGCCCGATCCAACAAATGAATCGGACAGCTGCCACATAATTAAAGTGCTGAGCTCGGTCACGAGGCTCGGCCAAGTAAATAAAAAGTGTCGAGCCCGATCACGAGGCTCGGCCAAGTAAATAAAAGGCGTCGAGCCTGATCACGGGGCTCGACCGGTTAGATAACAAACGCCCAACTCGGCTTTCAGACCAAAATTTGGATAACAAATTGAAAAGAACTTGCACACTCGCACGATTCAAAAAGCAAAAAAAAAAACGTTCTTTCAAAAGAAAATTAAAAATATTCGCAATACAAAACGTCTAGTCAGCACCAATCGAATTGTTCAAAAAGACCACAGGCGGTCGCAAAAGATGGCTCGCATGCCACAAAGAGGAAACTAGTTGCCGAGAGACGGGTTGGGAGCATCGCTGGCCATGTCGGCACCTTGATGGGCCCCCTCGCCTTGATCAGCCTCCTCGCCTTGGATGTCCCCGACACCTCCAGATGAGCCGGCCTCATGGTCGTTCGCCCCCCGCAATATCTGAGAAGGGTCGTCCGCGTCGGCAAAGTCCTCGTCGGCAGTAGGAAGGATGTATAGCCGGACAAGACTTCACCCAGCTTCAAACGCATCTCATCGGGAGGCGTCGCACCGAAGTTGGCAAAACCAACGATCTCTTCGTCAGACCAGCCCTCCTTACGGCGAACCAGGGCAGCCTCTTCCTCGTCCACCTCACACACCAGCCCCTTGAACTCGGCATCCAGCTTATGCTTGGAGATCCTCGCTCGCATTATTTCGCGAAAGTCCTCCAAGGTAAGCAGACCTGAGTCGAGTCGCTGGAAGAGCCAGAAGAGGTTATAGCCGACCTCAGAGTTCATGTCGGCCATAATGTCTTTGCTGTAAAGCTTCTGGATCTCCGGGTACGTCGGCAGACGAAGTGGATACGGGGGAGGCCGTCCTCCGAAGCCCCCCCAACGGTATGCACCTCGAGCTCGGCAGTATGTGCCTCGAGCTGCTTCTGGAGGCTGACGACATGAGCCTGAAGCTTGTCAAGCTCGGCCACGTGTCGGTCCACCTCCTCACCCAGCGCCTTGGCATGCTACTCCCCCAGCTCGAACTCCCTAGCAGCCCAGACCTCCTTCTCCTTCCTTAACACCTCGGCCATCCTAGCTACCGACCGAGAGGCCTCAAGCTCTCTCTCCCAAGCCTTCTTCGCCTCGGCCTCAGCCAACACGAGGCGGTTCTCCAACTCATATGTCTGCTTCGCCTTGGCGTTTAGGGAAGCGATCTTCCCACGGCAGAGCTCGTAGTCGGCCTGCAACTTCCGATGGTCGGCCAGGGTTTTCTGCGACCGATCGGCAGCTAGAACGAGCTCGACCAGCGCCCGAGAAATGGTCCCTGCCGCATGATGGATAAGAGAAGGGGTGGAAAGCTGAGAAACGGCAGCCTGGGCGGTCGGGGTCCAGGCAACCAGAGGGAGCCGAGCTGCCCGGAACATCTCCTCGGGAACCCCGAACTGATTGGGGACGGAGACCCCATCAGCAGCGCGGAGGTCGAGGAACCAATCGTCCGGGAAGTCGGGGAGGGCTTTAGCCACGCGAGCCCTCCGCTCGGCATCAACGGGAACGAAGGTGTTCACCTTATCCTGGTGAACGTAGGCTGACTTCTCTGGGGCCGAGTCCGAGCCCCCCGCGTCGGCACCTTTCTTCTTCTTGGCGGAGGCCTGGCCCTCGGCGCTATCATCGACAACGTCGCCAGCCAAGCCGAGCTCCTTCCTTGCCCGGCGCCTTGTGATGCGCGGTTCGGCTACGGGCACCCGCGGGCCTTGGCGATCGTTCGTTTCGGCCTCAAGAACCACCGTGGTCGTTACCTCTGCCGCTCCCCCTGGAGCCCCGACCTCTTCTTCATCAATTTCAAGCGCCCAGACATGACGGCTTTTGTCCTGGCTTTGAGCGGGTTCGGATGTTTGCGACGATGTCTGCTCGCGGCTTTCGCTGACTCGAATCCCTTAAGCCAATGAAGGGGATAGTAGACTGGGGGAGAGCCACCGTTAGAAACGGGAAGGAATAATTTATCAAACAGCGGGAACGGAAATAAAGTACGAAGTAGTACCTGGCCAGAAGGATTTATCGACGATCTTTGGACTAAGGTTATGGTCGAGGAGGGTTTCTTCCTTAGTGAGTGCCGAATAATGACGCTCTTCTAAATTCTGCCCCAATAGTGTATTAAGCCGAGTGGCTAAGGAGGAACTGAGTGCCGAGCTCGGGTTACGGACTGAAAACGCAAACCACGACCTGTTAGCACAGAGAAAAGAAGATCAGTTGGTAACGGACATAATGGCAAGAACTTACGAGCATGGGAAATGAAATGAGTAGGCGGGTGCCGAGTAGCCTCCGGGGTCATCCACTCACCGCCGGCCCAAAACCACTTCGGCATATAACCGTGCAAGGTCTCAGGCATTTTGGCCACCAACGTCTTATCGATACCGGGGAGTACTGAGCTGTAGTAGTTGTCGGTATCGCCTGAACGCTTGAAAGAATACAGAGCCTTCACCTCGTCGCCAGTAGGGTCGGCCCAGCCCTCGCGGCGGAACATAACGATCAAACTCACGAGCCGAGCAAAGACCGTCGGCACATATTGGCTGATGCCGACCTCGGGCTTGCTCAGAATGTCGTTGAGCGTGCCGGGCAGGGGAAACCAAAGGCCCAAGTCAATACTATGATGGTAAACCCCTATGCAACCAGGCGGCGGACAGTGGATCCGCTCCCCGGGATAAGGCACAAATATCTGGACTCCGGGGCCGAAGTTGTACTTCCCCCTTAATTGGGCCAGATCGGCATCATCCAAGACCGATGCTATATTCTAGGCCATCGCCTGGCTCGGTGTCGCCCAAACTCGCTCAGGCCGACGCCAGAACCTAGGAGGAGGTACCGTCGCAGCTTCGAGGGCGGCATCGGTAGCCGCGTCTCGCAATCCCATGGGAACGCGTTCCCGGCCTCCGATATCACCCCGGAGGGTCTCCTCCACCAGATCTTGATCGACGTCAGAGTCTGAATCCAGAAAGTCGACATCAACAGAGTCCACATCGGCAGCGGTCAATCAGTTTAGGCCGGCGCCATCGCCCTCACGCAACGAAGCCGTAGGAGGGCGAGACTCGTCGGCACCGTCGCCACCGGAGGTGGTCACGATCGTCGAGCAATCCGGTCGGACCACAGAGATCGGAGTCGCCACGAAAACGGTGTCCGCGGCTGGAGAAGGCGGATGAGAAGCCAATTTTTCGACCCTAACTGCCGTTTCGCCGGAGGAACTACCGTCTTCGCCCAGAAAGTTGGTGACGGCGGCATCGGAAGTGAAGACATCACAAAGGGAAAGATAGCGGAATTAATGAGAGGAATAGGAAAATTACCGAAGAAATTCGTCGAAAAAAGGCTCGAGAAGATCACTATGGGAAGCTCTTGCACGGAAAACACCACGAGTTTCGAAATTGAAAAAGCCGAAAAATTTCTACAGGCCTACCGAGATCCTAAATATATAGATTAGGCCGTCCAATGAGGTGTAGACGCGTGTGCAAACAGAGAGATTTGAAATTCAAAATAAAAAAAGAAGCATCTCGGGGAAGCCAACCGACGTGCCCATTTAAAACACTTGGTCAGGGAACCGCCATGTGTCGTCCGCGTATGGTCGCAGTTACATGTGTCCCTTCAGCTGCTGTCGCTAACGAGCACAGAAGAAGTATGGCGAAAATACCGACCTCGAGAGCGTACCAGGTACGACCCCGACGGACCCGGCCCGGATTCAGGCAATCGACGACGACCTCGGGAGAGGCACGGTAGGCCTCACCAAAGCTCGGGGATCTGTATGTTGTATCTGGGTCAGGCTCATACGAAGGTAACGATCTGAGAGACTGGGAACCGGGCGAACCCAGCCCCACCGGCGGGGCAGGTTACCAAGTTAACTCAGAGGTGCCGAGCTGAGCATAGGTCAAAGTCAACAGGAGAGGCGAACGGCGTCGTTCCTGAGGTCGGCACCTCTATTTCCCTATTACGGAGCCGGTCTAGTTAGGTGCCGTGTGGAGATGGGGTCTGGAAGACCGGAGGACGGGCTGGGTGTCAGAGCCCGACCTGGGATCTTACCAGGTCGACCATCGTAAGAGTTAAGGATCCCAGAAATAGTAAATTGAGACCACTTGTCAATCAATGATTACCGATGGGACATCCTAGACTAGCCTGCAGGTCTAGGATGTCTAGCCCGGCCAGGGAACATGTCCGCATTAAATGCAGCCCATGCCAACATTAAATACCCTGCAGGTAATGATTGGAAGACCCACGAATTACTCCCAATCAGTCAGAGAAACGCCGGTCTGTCTTGCCGAGTTACTGTGCGACAAGACCCATGAACAGTATTTGAATAGTGTTCCATTTAAGGACCCTATAAATAGAAGCTTTGAGCATTTCTTTTGGGTTGTTGAATCCTCAACTGTCTGACTCTCTCTACTTTCTCTCTCTAAGCTTGTAAGCAACCCGTGTAAGAATTTGTAAGGATATCGCAAGTGCCGACCTCGTACGAGAGGCCGACCTCGTGATCGATTAATAAAATCGTAATTAAACCATATTTTCTTGCTTTTCTCCTATTTCGTATTCATTTTCCTATTTCTTTAACCGTTGATCGGAAACGTCCATCAACAACACTATACAATATTAATTTATATACTATATAGTATTACACTATATACTATATGTTATATACTATATAGTGTTACACTATATAGTATGTTATATATTATATAGTATTACACTATATACTATATTACACTATAGACTATATAATATTACAATATACTATATACTATAACATATACTATACAGTATTACACTATATACTATATAGTGTTACACTATGTACTATTATGTTATATACTATATAGTGTTACATTATATACTATTATGTTATATACTATATATATAGTATTACATTATATACTATATAGTATTACACTGTATACTATATGTTATATACTATATAGTGCTACACTATATACTATATGTTATATATTATATAGTATTACACTATATACTATATGTTATATACTATATAGCATTACACTATATAATATTATGTTATAGACTATATAGTATTACACTATACACTATTATGTTATATACTATATAGTGTTACACTATATATAGTATTACACTATACACTATTATGTTATATACTATATAGTGTTACACTATATACTATTATGTTATATACTATACAGTGTTACACTATATACAATATGTTATATACTATATAGTGTTGCACTATGTACTATTATGTTATATACTATATAGTATGACACTATATACTATTATGTTATATACTATATAGTGTCACACTATATATTATATGTTATATACTATATAGTGTCACACTATATAGTATTATGTTATATACTATAGAGTGTTACACTATATACTATTATGTTATATACTATAGAGTGTTACACAATATACTATATACTATTATGTTATATACTATATAGTATTACACTATATATCATATACTATATAATATTACAATATACAATATAATATTTATACTATATACCATAGTATATAATATATATACTATATTTTTTTCTAAAACGTATTCTCGGAATACGTTTTACATTTAAATATTTGTAAAACGTAATCTCAGAATACGTTTTAAAAATATTTAAATGTACAACGTAATTTCGGAATACGTTTTATACTGGGATATGAAAATTTGGAATTTTCATTCGGCATTTCAACACGGCTCGTGTGGATGAGAAACACGACCCGTGTCTGTAACGCCCCAAATCAGAAATAATATTAAGAACGATTTCACTGCTCGACTATAAGTGAAATTCGTAATTTTTAGAACTATCCGAGTTATATTTTATATGCTAAATGCTCAAATATAATAGATTATTCCTTGGAATATTTCTATATCAAGTTTAAGTTCAGATTTATCCATTAATTTGGATTGTTAAATTATAGCAAGTCAATTCGAGAAATTATCGACTTCGAACCCTAGTTTGTTCCGAGTCATTTTTCAAGTGATTTTTCTGAGCCTAGCCAAGTTTTGATATTTTTCATACTTAGAATAATTTCCTAAGTGTTAAAAATATCAAAGTAAGCCATGGTCATTTCATAACCGAGCCCTAATGCCTAACCGAGTCGCCGTACCTGAGTCCATTCGCGCTAGTTCCTCCAAGTCTTGAACCAAGGCCATAGCCACTTAAATCATTATTCATCCGGTTGTGTTATGTGTTCATTAACTATTTCAATAAGTTCTAATCAAGCCTTAAGAGAGCATTAGCAATGTCAAGCCTCATTAGCATTAATTTATCTTAATTAATTCTATCATGGGGCTTCATTTTATATTGTGTAATGTAAGTATATGTCCCCCATCATATCAATGAGTGCTCGGCCAGACTTTGGCAGCTCTTAGTGCTTGTCATATCCACTCAAACATATGCATAAAGTCAGCACATGCTAGCACATGATCATGCAACCTTGGTAATGGAATTTTCCACTTTGTTCCCAACCTTGTCTCCACCTTTCTTGCCTAATTTCTAACGCCCCAAGACCAGCACTTAAGCACCTTATCAGATGCTCTTTACCTCATTTGCATTCTTAGCAAATTTCGAGCAAAAAGCCCTCCCTCAAAGTAAAAACCGAGAGCTATTCATGAGTGCTAAGGGTGAGTTTCATTAAGTCCCGAGTGCACACTTGTGTTTATTTTCAAATTCTAGCCATCAACTCTTGCTACCAACCACATTATATCACTCTTACCCATTCTACACTTCCCATAGAAGTGTTTTGAGGCTTTAAGTTCAAGAAAATTCGAAGAGAAACAAGCATAAATTCGAAGACAAAGGAGAGGAAAGCCGGCAGCAACATATTCAAGTTCTCTCACGTTTTTGTTGAAGATTAAAAGGTTGGTATGCTCAAACCTTTTTATAATCATAAAATAGATGAGATAAGGAGTTTATTGATATATATTTGAGCCATATATGTTTAGTTTTGAAGTAGTTTCTAGCATGCTAAATGTTTAAGTGCTCCCAGTTTTCTTGCATGCTCTATATGTTGAATTTTCATTTATTTTTACCTATGCTCTGAAAACTCTGGGAGGGTGCGAATTATATGGCTATTTCTTGTGGAAAAATAGAGTTCATAGGATCAAGAATGAAGTCAATTGGCCTAGTATAACTCGAGTTATTGATTTTTAAAGTTAAACATGGAAGATGAACTTTACATGCGTGAATTTCAATTGCGACTTCAAACGCGTAGAACTCGAGTTATACTCAGGATAAAATTATGAAAGTTTATGGACATGTTTATATATGAGTTGAGAGCCTCCATACCAAATTTTATGATTTTATCATAAGAAATGAAGGAGTTATAAAGTTTAGATCGCATGCGTGTCGAACTAATTTTATGTGCGAGAGTACTCTGTCCACATGCAAGTTGTGAATGCGAAACTTTTATGTAAAATCCTCTTATGAGTGGTGAACATTGTGACCGAGTTTGAGCTTAAAATGTTGATCATGTGATTTTATAAAATTGTTGCATTATGCGCATGTATATAACTGAATTTCATGTTATGCTTAAGTCATGAGTTAAGCAAATGAAGTCCTATTGACATGAAATTTGGACAGCAAGTACATGTCTATGTCTACTATTTAACTGCCAAGTTTCATTATTTTTGGAGACTTGTGTGAATTTTAAAAATTCATGAGGTTAAGAGCTCAATTATATTCGGTTTAAATTTTAGATAAATGTAAAATCTTGATTTAATTGAGCTTCATAAGTAGACATGGCTTAGTATAAATTAAGTGGCCAGAGAGGGTCACCTTCCCGCCCTGACCGGTGGTTCGAGTCCGTTTTGATTCGTGATTTCCGGTCTGAGTCTCTTTTCGGAATTTTTAGTATTTTTCCGAGTCAGTCCAGTCCAGTTTAATCGCGTCGATAAGTCCGAGCATTTTAGCATATAGTTAAATATTCCGAGCATTATACTTAGCATTATTTTGCTTAAATGTTTATGTATCCTAAAGAGAGTCGAGCCTCCGACCGCTACTCCAGTATCAGCACTTGCGTCAGATTTCAAGTTACCAGGTGGGGGTCATGTACTGGATTCCACATCATGTATAATATCTGTACCATGACAGAGGTATGTTTGAGACAGTTAGTTCTCCAGATGGGGGCCGACCTAAGGGCTTAAATATCCCATCTGGTGACCGGTGGGGGCCGACTTAAGGGCCTTTATATCCCATCGGTGTGTGCACACGAGCGGCCGACCTAAGTGCCGAGGGTCTTTTGACCACAGAAAAGCAAGAAAGAAAAGTTTACAGTTTCAGCTCTTATATATTTATGTTCATGACACGTTATTATAAATGCTGTTTTATTCAGTACTGGTCTTTGAGCATAGTGGTTTGCTCATGCCCCCATTGTGCTTTTCAGGAGATGGAGTCGAGCGTGCCGGATGAGCACAGACGTGGCAAAGCGTGGTCATGAGAGTCTTGGACATTTTTACGCACATTTTATGTCCCAGTATTTATGATCATGTATTATTCGGATATGTATGCATGTATTTTCTGTATTTCGGATGCTTCCGCTAGCAGACTAGACAGTGCGAGACAGTTCAGACATTGCATGTTTAATTCTATTATCCGTAGCGGATAGTTTGGCTGCGTGTTTTATATATGTCTGTGAGCAAGTTAAGTAAGTTTTTATCTGTGACATCCCGCAACAAGTTAGTATTTTCGAAAACCAAGCTCGCACGATCTTTCGAAAATAAAAGCGAAAATTTTACTCTGATTTTTCAAAGCTAGTAAGGCGGGGTGCCACAGTGTCCCAGTATAAAACGTATTTTGGTAATACGTTTTCTACTGGGGTTTTTTTTAAAAAAAAAAGTTTTTTTTATTCTAACACCCCAAAAAACTTGTTTTAACAATCCAAAACAACAAAACAAATCGAAATACACAATGCAAACAAAATCAAATATACTATCCAAATAAATCCAAATACACAATCCAAATAAATTCCAATAAACCATCCAAACAATTCCAAATACACAATCCAAACACTAACAAATCTAATTTCCCCACACATCACGAAATCTAAACCTATCGGTGCGAGGATGTGAGGACGGACACTCATACACAACAAGATCAGGATTACCACATCTAGAACACTGTCCCTAATCATTCCTGCGGCGCGTCCGACGATCTATTTGAATGCGATAGCGTCTTGTTTGCTTGTGACTGGGTCTAGGCTTCAAATTCATCCTCTCCCAATGTGGTAACAAATTCCATCCCGCCGGTGCCCATGTATCCGCAGTACCAATTGGAGAAAAACCCCAATTAGTAAATTGAGCTACCCAGGTCTCCATCCAAAAGTACAAATCGTACAACGACTTTGGATTACCCCCAATTTGACGAGCTACAGCTATTGCATGAGATCACGGTTTCCTGTATGTCTGCCACTTCAGACAACTACAATATTTCCGGGGTAATTAACCTTATAGCTGTTAACACAAACAATGATTTATATATATAAAAATTCAAATATTTGAATGGAAAAAAAAACCATATACCTGTTTTCTCCTCTCCCACTATCCCGTAGACCGGTTCTCACCTTGTACCTAGACATTTCTGCATTCACACATTTCACAGTATGGGTTGTGGCTGTACGCTCCAATTCCAAATAGGCGGTATAGTGCTGAGTAGAAATGGGACTCATGCATCTCGTGGCCTTCTTTTGTTCCTGTTCGGAAAAATCCAGAGTTTTGTCCAATGTGGCCTGTACCAAAGCTCTGCACGGCAGGAACCTAACGCCTTTTAAGACGTTGTTGTAGCTCTCCGACATATTGGTCTTCAATGTGCCCCATCTATGTCTTTCTTCATCTCCATACAGGGTCCACTTGTTCAAAGGAATATCAAATAGGTACTTGTGTGCCTGGGGATTAAATTTCAACAGTCGTTGTTCTGTTTCTCGAAACTTTTGCTCCGACAACTGCGAACCCGAATCACAACACCAATCCCGCACTTTCTTATTCTTAAAGTTAGTGACCACGTTGCTTCGAAGGTGTCGAAGGCAAATCCAGTGATATGCAGCTGGTTCTCGCCAATCAACCAACGAGTCAATGACACTGAGAATGCCGTTGTCATTGTCAGAGAGAACACAGATAGAGCGATCGAAGACAACATATTGACGCACATTTTTCAGGAAAAATGACCAGCTATCCTTGCTTTATTCATCAACAATCGCATAGGGGACTGGCAATAGCTGCTTATTTACTGTCTGTGCGATAGCCACAAACAATTTTCCCTTGTACAATCCGCACAAATGTATGCCATCGATGCTAATGATAGACGGGCATAGTTGGAAGGTTTCAATGGCGGGACCGAACGCCCAGAATACGAATTTGAATTGTCTGTCTTGATACTGATGCGCCATTTCCCCATCCTGCCATTCCCACTACACAACTGTGGTGGGATTCGCTCTTTGAAGTGCGGCAAAAAACCTGCAAATTACAAAACAGTTTCATAAATAGATAAACATGGTGACAGAAAAACAACACATGTATTTGTAATTAATTTTTGCTTACCGAGGGAGTTCTACGAAGTTCGATTCCCAACAGCCATACATACGCTCGATGGCTTTTCTCCTTCCATGCCACGCCTTCTTGTAGCTGACATCGACTTTCCAGTACTGTTTCACATCGGCCTGGATCATGCTAACGTTGTAGTCCAGTTTATTTTCAATCTTGTTAATTACAAGATTTGAAATCATACGGGCGGTTACATTTCTGTGGTCATTTCTCTCGACCCATTGCATACAAGTGTGTCTATCAGTCCATTCAGTTAATTCCCACATTTCATGAACCCGTTCTTTAGTCATCCGAGCCTTCCACACACAAGGTTCATCTTCATTACATCTACAGACTACTTTGTATGACTTTTGATTAGAATCTATTGTCCGAATCGCCCTCAACCTATCAACGTTCCAAGCCAAGATACCCGATTGTGCTTCTTCCTTGCTCCTGAAAACTGTACCCAAACGTATGGTCTCAATGTCGCCCTTTCAAAGTGGAAGAGCATACTCGTTCTCATCTATCATCGATGGCTCCCATTCACCCATCTCGTGATAAATGTGGCGACCACCACTAGGAAGAGGGTGTTCTTCTTCAACCAATTCGGGTTCACTCTCCTCATTTATCGATCTGTCTGATTCGGTTTTGGAGGTCTCATCTGTGAAATCATCTTCACCAGGAATGAAATCTTCATCGCCTTCTTCTTCTTCCCAGTTCTCATTTTCCCATTGCATTGTTGAGCTTGTCCCTTCTCCAAAATTACATAGATGCGAAGTCGACGTACCCTCAACATCAACCACTCCCTCGTAACATCCCCACATATCCTCAACCTATGTAACCGGTGTAATTGCCTCCAACGATAAATGCAAATACACCATGGACATAGGAGGAAAGTAATAAATATACTGAAGAACACTATTGTTATCGAGTCTTGCGAAATTCAACGAACCATCGGATTGGCTAATTATTAAAGTAATCTCCTGAATTGTCCAACCTTCTCCAAACCGACAATTTTCATTAATCATTTCTACCAATTGTTCATATGATATCCTCCTCAGAATAAGAAATGAACCATCCGGACGATCTTTAAATAAAACAAATTCACTTAACATTTCCTTTGCAAAATGCCAGTATAAATTAACAAGGTATGGACCGCAATGCGCCATTTAAACCTGTTGCAAAAAAACTCTTTCAATTCTTCCCAATTATAACAACACATATTGTCTAATCCTCCGAAAACAAAAAAAAAAATCCTAATTTATTTTATCAAATAATCCTCTGAAACCCTAATACCTATAATCCAACAATAACATAGAATTCATTCATATTTCGGATAAATTTTCAACATACACCAAAAAAACCCATCATCCAATAACAAAGTATAATCATTTAACACAACTATTAAATCTAAAATCAATTTTTCTAAAACCATACTTATTAACCCAACAATATTTCATACACTTTCATAAACAACAAAAAAATGTGATTACATTAAATTAAAATAACAACTAACCTCTTTTTCGTAGCGATTGAGGGTTGAAACTCTTTTTTAAGCTCAATGGATTTGCGACGCGCAGTTGCAGAGAAGAAGATGAATAGAATAGAAAGAAAAAGAAACTGGGCACAGTTGTGAATGAATGAAGCGGATCTGAAGATTTATATTTCATTAAAGAACGGATTCTGAAAATACGTTTTCAGATTTGATTTATTTAAAAAATGTATTCTTAAAATATGTTCTCTAAATACGTTTTTTATTTTTATTTATTTTTTATTCAATCTAATATAATATAATATGAATATATAATAGTCTTTTTTATTAAATTATTGAAATATAAAACGAATTGTCAAAATACGTTTTATATATTCTAAAATTGATTTAGGGTTTTCGAAAACGTATTACTAAAATACGTTTAACAATTATTATTTTTAAGTATAACGTATAAAATAACAATTATTATTTAATAAAATATAATTACAACACGTATTACAAGAATACGTTTTATTAAAAAAATTAATTACAAAAACGTATTCTAAGAACACATGTGTTTTATTTTTGTCCAGATCTTTTTGTTTTTTTTGAACAGTTATTTTTTTTTCTTATTTAAATAAATCACCCTGTAAAAAATAATATCATTGTTGAAAACAATGTAAAGTAGTGCCTGTGGCTTAATGGATAAGGCGTCTGACTTCTAATCAGACGATTCGAGTCCCACCAGGCGTGTAAACCTATCTTTTGATTTTAATTATTTATTTTTGTTTTTACAACATCGGATATTTCCTAATAAATCCCCAACTTACATTTCAACTTCCTCCTCAATCCCTACCACTTTAAAACTTCTTCTCTACTCCCTAATACAAATTTATCTTTCCTCTCAACTCCCCATATAAATACTATTTCTGTTATTATTGATTTATTTTACATATTACATAATTTATTATTCTCTTTCTTCACTCTCTCTCTGCATCTCTCTCTTCACCGAACACGATTATCTCTCTCTTCGTGCATCTCGCCGCCGGCAAACTCACTCTTCGTCGCCGACGACTTGCTCAAAATTAACATCGGATTGAGCATTTAAAATAAGTCCCCAAAACAATCTGATGTTGTGTGTTTGTCAATGACCAGGGTGGGATTGAAATTTCATTATCTGAATCCCTAATTACTTCCTCCCCAATTTGCAGAAGCCACTTGAACCCACCAAGTTATTGAGCCCGTGCTAAACGACCGCTTGGGCAAGAAAGTGCAACGAGGATGACACCATCGGAGACCTCAAGAAGCTGGTTGCCGCACAGACTGGCACACGCGCCGACAAGATCACGATCCATAAGTGGTGCACCATCTACAACGACCACATCACCCTCAAGGACTATGAGGTCCACGACGGCATAGGCCTCGAGCTCCACTACAACTAAGTTCTTCGCTATTCCCCCAATTAATTTCAATTCTGACCTAATTTTGTGTAATTCTNTTGTACTCTCTTTCGATCGATCTCTTTCTCTGTTCAATTAATTTGGCTGGTTGGAAGAGGAAAAAAAAAGGTGAAAACGTCTTTTCCTGACAACTTGAGCTTGATCTCCTCAGCAATGGCGACTGTGAAAACCGTCAAGGATGTCTCTGTTGGAGTATACTGTAAAGCAAACTTTCACGTGAGCTTTTGGATTGTATTATTCGATTCCCCATTCGACTGAAATAAATGTTTTTCACATTGTTGCATTCTTTATGATTGCTGGTATGCTAAATGTCCAATTATCTTATATTGTAGACAATGTGGTGTGCTAGTAGTCACACAGAAGATTACATTGTCGGTTCCTTATAAGATATAAATGGTATTCACAACTGAGATAGTTATGGACATGACTATCGGTGTAGGTTGTAGTATAAACTGGATGTAGCTTGTCTTGGTTATTGGTTTATACAAGTGCGCTGCGTCGCATTGAAAGGATCACAGTTGAGACGTGTTCTTCTGTTTTGACTATCATGAAGAACCTAGGTCTCGGTGACTCTACTAATTCTTAACCCTAACTGTTGTAATTAGATATATGGGATATTTGTTTGTTACTTTGACTTACCATGGGTGAGGACCAAGTATTGGTTCAATAGCTCCGTATCTCGGGTAACGACACTATCTGCATGATATCTATTTATTGGCATTAGGGCACCATGTCCTGGACATCCAGGTTGGTGACGTCCCCTTAAGGAACTCATAAGGATTATCATATAAACCCTGCAGGTGGATTTAATCCGTACGATAATAAGGTTGAGTGGTACTACTTAAGGATTAAAAGATATTAATTAACTAAAGCAGTCAGAAGCTTTAATAATTAATGGACGTGCGATATCTTAAACACGGGGAATTATATCGAGTCTAATAGAAGCCCTGATTCATTTCGGGATAGGACGGGAGTGCAATATTAATTCTCTAGTGGAATGAATTAATATTTACGGGCCAAATTGTGTTCTGGGCTGAACATAAGAATTTGGGCCTGTAGGGAGCCCAAACCCTATACCTTCTAAGAGATCCCTAGGCTGGCCCAAGGACCTCTATAAAAGGAGGGATTGCACGTCTTTAACCCTAACACACATCACATAACGTGACATTCTTTAGCCACCATCGTGGAGAAGTGACGTGAAGGGTTCAGATAAGACGAGACACAATCCGCTCTTTTCAACCGTTTGGTAGATCGTCGTCCATCCGGCGTCCAAACGTGGTCGGGACACAGACTAGAAGATCGCTCAGATCGAATCAATGCCTCGAAGAAAGGTAAACTTTCTGTTCGTCCTTTAGGAGCATGCTTAGGTTTAATCGAAATCATGTATGTACATGTTTGGTACCCGATATCGATCCGTGGGAAGGACCGCCTCGTCGGCGTGTTCCAGCAATTGGTATCAGAGCCTCGGTTTCATAGATTATCGGCTCTGCCTGGAACATGTAGTTGATTTCGTTTATTCATTTATTCGTTTTCAGTCATGTTCATGGTGTGGATGATGTTTTATCTCGTTTATGCTTCTGAATGGTGTCTATCGCAGCCCTTGTGTATTGTTGTAATCGTTTTTCCCACCAGATAATAAGTGTGGGTAGTATAGGCGATTTTGTAGACTGTAGTAGGGCTGTTCTTGTTCGATTTTTGCTGTACTTTTGTGTTCAAAGTCGAACGTGATGAAGATGATCATCCTGGAGGCGGCGGCTAGGGTTTCAGCATTCACCGGGGCCGGTTTCGTCGGCGAAAACCGTTTTGGCCATAACTTTTGCTACAGGTGTCCGATTTCAGCCCATAATACCAATTCGGAAACGGGAGAACGAGATCTACAAGAGTTACGGCTAAGCCGTAACAGCCTGTGGCGGGGTCAAATTCAATCGTCGAGATGAAGTTTTTGGTTCTTTTCCGTCGGTGGGTGCCAATACCGCGTGAATGGCCCGATTTGCGCGAGATGCCGATTCGAGTGTTCATCCACGACCTTGTTGAATCATGTAATAGCTTTGATAGGCTGTTAGTGGTTGGTTTTTAAGGGGCTGCGATAGATGTGTTTTAATTTTCGCATTTTATCGCTTTGTGGATGCCGATTTAATTTTGCTAGAGCATGTTTATTTGTTTATGTGTCTAGCTGTTTTAAATCACTTTTCTGGCATACTAGAAATCATATAAATAGGTGCTTTTAATTCTTAGAAAGCTGTTATTGCTTTTATTTGAATTATAGGAGCATGCTAGGATTTATGTGATTTGCGTATTAGGAGCATGCTAGGAATTTTATTATTTCTTGTTGCATGCTAATAAAACCTTCAAGTAAAAATGACTAAGTGAGTTTGATATGAATTTTAATTAATTCATTTGGCCTCCACAATTGGTCTTTAAGTAAGGTGTTTGTCGCTCGCGGGACCTTGGGAGTCTCCCCCTAACGGATGCGACATTCACGAGCTTACTAGATAAGACTTCTATTCAAACGACTTAATCTTTAGGTGAAGTGAGTGGCATACGTGTGACCCATGGGGTCTCCTCCCTAACGGATAGTGTCATTCATAAGTTCACCGGTAAAGATTATTTTGAGATAATCGTAGAAAATTATTTACAAGCGATGTGTCTTCCCCATCGGTAAGTTCATCAATTGTGAATGATTGTTCGTGGGGTTAAATTGTGGTCATCACTTAGATGTGAATTTTAATATAACTCCCCAACGGAGTCCCTGTTTTAATTCACATGGCCAGTGTTAAAAATTTCGACTATTATTTTCATTCGCCATAAGGACAGGTTGGCGTGCAATTGAGATTAATGACCGGGTGTCTGCTTAATGGACATATGTGTAAACGTCCACCCTAACGTGGCTTGCATGTGTGTTTGTTTAAGTTGTCGAAGGATGCGGTAAAATAATGGTTTTGAAGGTTTCCATATTTTATGCTTCAAATTTATGTGAATTATTGCTTACGTGTTTGCAATTATTTATTTCAGTTATTCATCATGTCATTCAATCCGCTTATGACCATTCTCAATCAAAACAAGCTTACTGGTCCAAATTATTTGGACTGGAAGAGGAATCTGAATATTGTCCTTGTTGCTGATGAGTACAAATTTGTGCTCACCACACCTGCTCCTGCTCCTTTGGGCGCTGCTCCTACCGAAGAGGAAAGGGAGGCTCATTGGAAGTGGCATAAGGCTGATGAGATGGCTCGTTGCTACATTTTGGCATCTATGTCAAATGTTTTGCAACAGCAGCATCACACCATGCCTACTGCTGCTGACATGATGTTGAGCCTCAAGGAACTCTTTGGTGAGCAAGATAGGGCTGCTCGTTTTGAGGCTATGCGGAAGATTATGTCTTCTGTCATGCCGGAGGGAGCTTCTGTGCGAGAGCATGTTCTCAAGATGATGGAATATCTGAATGAGATACATGTGCTCGGAGGAAATATCGATGGCGATGCCAAGATCGATATCATCCTGCACTCGCTCCCGAAGTCCTATGAGAACTTCCGTCTGAATGAAATCATGAATAAGAAGGGCTATACACTAGCCGAGCTTCTTGTGGACTTGGTTGCAGCGGAGGGTCTTATGGGCAGAGGACCACAGGCTCATGTTTCTGTACAAGCTGGACCTTCTTCGTCGAAAGGCGGGAAGAAGAAAAAGCAAGTGCAGAAAAAGAGTGGTGGGAGCAGTGGGAGCAAAGCTGTGGCGCCTTCTGGTGGCGTGCAGAAGCCGAAAGGCAAGTGCTTCAAGTGCAACAAGACAGGACATTGGAAGTCAGATTGTCCCCTCAAGGACACTCCTGGTATGTCTCTTGCTTTAGTTGTCGAAACATGTTTTGCGGCTTGTTCTACCAGTTCTTGGGTAGTAGATACAGGAGCCACTGATCATGTTTGTTACACTTTGCAGGGGTTTCTGCAAAGAAGGCAGCTCAGTGAGGGCGAGATTACCATCAGCTTGGGCAACGCTGCACGAGTGGCGGTGGTTGCAGTGGGAGATGTGCACTTATCTTTTTCTGATTCTGTTTTAGTATTAAAGAACGTTTTGTACGTGCCGAGTTTTCGGAAGAATTTAATTTCGGTTTCGAAGCTGTTTTTGGATGGATATTCAGTTATTTTTAATAACAATGCTGTTATTATGAGAAATAACTCTTTTATCTGTTCTGGCATGTTGGTTAACAATCTTTATACTATTACTTGTGCATATCATACTGTGACTAAGGTTCATGCATCTTCATCACTAAACAAGAGAAAAGAACCTTCTCAGTCGAATCAAACGTATCTTTGGCACCTAAGGTTGGGTCATGTCAATCTAAGGAGGATCCAAAGGCTGGTGGGTAATGGCTTCTTGGACTCACTCCAAGTTGAACCATTTCCAGTCTGCGAATCCTGTTTGGAAGGCAAGATGACTTCTAGGCCTTTTAAGGCCAAGGGGAATAGGTCCAATGATGTGTTGGAATTGATTCACTCTGATTTGTGTGGGCCTATGTCTATTCAAGCTAGAGGTGGTTTTGAGTATTTCGTTACTTTTATTGACGATTACTCAAGATATGGGTACATTTACTTGATGCGCCGCAAGTCTGAATGCTTTGACAAGTTCAGAGAATTCAAGGCAGAAGCGGAGAACCGTCAAGGGAAAAGTATCAAGTCACTGCAATCTGATCGTGGTGGCGAATACCTTAGCAATGAATTTAAGCAATACTTACTAGAGAATGGGATTACATCCCAGCTGACTGCGCCTGGTACTCCCCAACAGAATGGCGTGGCAGAGAGAAGGAATAGGACTCTGTTAGAAATGGTGAGATCGATGATGAGCTATGCTTCATTACCTACCTCGTTTTGGGGATATGCCTTAGAAACAGCGGCGTACCTTCTTAACCTTGTGCCTTCTAAATCGGTTCCGAAAACTCCAATAGAATTGTGGTCCGGGCGCAAGCCCAGTTTAAACCACATTCGGATTTGGGGCTGCCCAGCACATGTGTTGGATAAGGAAGCTGATAAGTTGGCACCTAGAACGGAAGTACGGCTGTTTGTAGGTTACCCAAAGGGAACGAGAGGTGGTTACTTTTATAGTCTTAAAGATCAGAGGGTGGTGGTGAGCACCAATGCCCGATTTCTAGAAGAAGACTATATGAGTGAGCATAAGTCCAAGAGTGAGATTATTCTCAAAGAGTTGAGGGAAGACAATGGCATACCGAGTGAGCAAGAAGATATACCACAAGAGACTGCACAACGTGTTGACTCTGATGTATTTACACCTGAATTACCTCGTCGTAGTGGGAGAGTTGTTCGTCACCCCGATTGTTTCATGTTTGTGGGAGAGTCTTCGGACTTGATCCCAAGTGAAGAGCATGATAGTGATCCCTGGACCTAAAATGAGGCAATCCAAGACGTAGATGCAGATTCTTGGCAGAAATCTATGGATTCTGAGATTGAATCTATAGATGCTATGGAGGTATACGACCTTAAGGACCTTCCTGAAGGCAAGAAAGCCATTGGGTGCAAATGGGTCTATAGGCGTAAGAGAGGATCTGACGGGAAGGTTATTTCCTTCAAAGCACGGTTGGTTGCGAAGGGTTTCACTCAGAAAGAGGGAATCGATTATGATGAGACCTTCTCACCAGTAGCCATGCTTAAGTCGATCCGGATTCTCTTATCCATAGCAAGTCACATGGACTATGAGGTTTGGCAAATGGATGTCAAGACAGCTTTCCTTAACGGAAACTTGGATGAAGACATCTATATGCAGCAACCCGAGGGTTATGTGAAGAAAGGCCAAGAGCATCGAGTATGGAAGCTAAAGAAGTCTCTTTATGGACTAAAACAAGCTTCTAGGTCTTGGAATATTCGTTTTGATGAGGTGATTAAGTCCTATGGATTTAATCAATGTCAAGACGAGAGTTGTGTATACAAAAAGAGCAACGGAAACGTAGTGGTATTCTTAGTACTATACGTAGACGATATTCTTCTCATTGGCAACGATGTCAAGGTTTTGTCAGACGTAAAGGTATGGCTTTCAGAACAGTTTCAAATGAAGGACTTGGGTGAGGCATCGTACATTCTTGGAATCAAGGTCATTCGTGACAGGAAGAAGAGAATGTTGTGTCTATCTCAAGCTGCTTACATTGATACTGTGATTGCTCGTTTCAGCATGCAGAACTCCAAGAAAGGGTTGCTACCTTTTCGGCATGGAGTTCCTCTATCTAAGGATATGTGTCCAAAGACACAAAAGGAGATGGAGGAAATGGCTAAGGTTCCTTATGCTTCGGCTGTAGGAAGCCTTATGTATGCCATGCTGTGCACGAGGCCTGATATTTGCTATGCAGTTGGCATGGTAGCAAGATATCAGTCTAACCCTGGTCAAGGACACTGGACTGCGGTAAAGCATATTCTCAAGTATCTGAAAAGAACTCGGGATTATATGCTTGTTTACCAATCAGACAGTCTAACTCCTTTGGGTTACACAGATTCTGATTTCCAAGCTGATCGAGATAAGAGAAAGTCGACCTCGGGTTATGTGTTTATGATGGGAGGCGGAGCGATCTCATGGAGGAGTGTGAAGCAGAAATGCATCGCAGATTCTACCATGGAAGCCGAATACGTTGCTGCTTCAGAAGCAACAAAGGAGGCTGTTTGGCTCAGGAGCTTCTTACTGGACTTAGGGGTATCCTCGAGTGTGCCTAGGTGTATCACAATTTATTGTGACAATGCTGGTGCAGTCGCAAACTCGAGAGAACCCCGAGCACATAAGGCCAGTAAACACATTGAAAGAAAGTACCACCTTATACGAGAGATCGTGAAACGAGGAGATGTGGTTGTGACGAAGATAGCATCGTTGGAAAACCTGGCTGATCCTTTCACGAAGACTCTGACTGTCAATGTCTTCGAGAAACACGTAGAGGGTCTTGGTTTACGATGTGTTGCAGCTAGACTTTGAGTATAAGTGGGAGAATTGTTATGGCATGTGTTTATATACTAAAAGTTTAGCTTTAGTATAAGTGGGAGATTGTTGGAGTATACTGTAAAGCAAACTTTTACGTGAGCTTTTGGATTGTATTATTCGATTTCCCATTTGACTGAAATGAATGTTTTTCACATTGTTGCATTCTTTATGATTGCTTGTATGCTAAATGTCCAATTATCTTATATTGTAGACAATGTGGTGTGTTAGTAGTCACACAGAAGATTGCATTGTCGGTTCCTTATAAGATATAAATGGTATTCACAACTGAGATAGTTATGGACATGACTATCGGTGTAGGTTGTAGTATAAACTGGATGTAGCTTGTCTTGGCTATTGGTTTATACTAGTGCGCTGCGTCGCATTGAAAGGATCACAGTTGAGACGTGTTCTTCTGTTCTGACTATCATGAAGAACCTAGGTCTCGGTGACTCTACTAATTCTTAACCCTAACTGTGGTAATTAGATATATGGGATATTTGTTTGTTACTTTGACTTACCATGGGTGAGGACCAAGTATTGGTTCAATAGCTCCGTATCTTGGGTAACAACACTATCTGCATGATATCTATTTATTGGCATTAGGGCACCGTGTCCTGGACATCCAGGTTGGTGACGTCCCCTTAAGGAACTCATAAGGATTATCGTATAAACCCTGCAGGTGGATTTAATCCGTACGATAATAAGGTTGAGTGGTACTACTTAAGGATTAAAAGATATTAATTAATTAAAGCAGTCAGAAGCTTTAATAATTAATGGACGTGCGATATCTTAAACACGGGGAATTATATCGAGTCTAATAGAAGCCCTGATTCATTTCGGGATAGGACGGGAGTGCAATATTAATTCTCTAGTGGAATGAATTAATATTTACGGGCCAAATTGTGTTCTGGGCTGAACATAAGAATTTGGGCCTGTAGGGAGCCCAAACCCTATACCTTCTAAGAGATCCCCTAGGCTGGCCCAAGGACCTCTATAAAAGGAGGGATTGCACGTCTTTAACCCTAACACACATCACATAACGTGACATTCTTCAGCCACCATCGTGGAGAAGTGACGTGAAGGGTTCAGATAAGACGAGACACAATCCGCTCTTTTCAACCGTTTGGTAGATCGTCGTCCATCCAGCGTCCAAACGTGGTCGGGACACAGACTAGAAGATCGCTCAGATCGAATCAAAGCCTCGAAGAAAGGTAAACTTTCTGTTCCTAATTTAGGAGCATGCTTAGGTTTAATCGAAATCATGTATGTACATGTTTGGTACCCGATATCGATCCGTGGGAAGGACCGCCTCGTCGGCGTGTTCCAGCAGTCTCTCCACACGAGTTCGTCAAATCCTATGCCTCCCACCTCAAGCGGTCGGGGAAGGTGAGAACTTTTTTGCCTATACTAGCACTGTTATATGTTTTTCATTTCAATTGTTTTTCTTCATTTAGTCATCTCAAGTGAATGCGTGTTTTTTGTAAAAGGGTATGTATTTTGAGGTGGGACTTGTGAAAAGTCTTAATTTTTGGGGCGTACCGAGTGAAGAAGGTTTATTGTTTGTGTTATTGGTTTTTCGGTTGTTTGATTCTTGGCATTGTTTGTAGTAAATGGTTTTTGATGATGTAGTTTTACACCGTTGATGATTTTGCAATTGTTTGTCTAGAGCCTGTTTTATTGTTTGCTTGGGATGTAATGATTTTGCTCAGGCCGAGAATTAAAGAACTAAATTGTCGAACTGATTTGTCACTGTGAGATTATTGATGATTGGATTTGAAAAACTAACATTAGTTATCATACTGTCTTGATTAAGTTTAGTTAATGGCAGTTATGGTTCATGAAGATCTTTATTTGGTTTGTAGTATTCTACCCCCCACAAGGTGTTTTGTGCACGGAAAGGTAGTTCACATGAGTTCACCTAAAATATTTTACTTACTTATTTTATTTATTATTTCACGATCAATAGATGGAGCTACCCGACTGGATTGATTTGGTAAAAACTGACGTCCTCAAAGAGCTTGCGCCATATGATCCTGATTGGTACTACATAAGGGCTGCTTCCATGGCTCGAAAGCTCTACTTGAGGGGAGGACTTGGTGTTGGTGCCTTCCGAAGGATTTATGGTAGAAGCAAGAGGAATGACAACCATCCGCCCCATTTTGGCAAGAGCAGTGGGTCTGTGGCTCGTAACATTCTTCAGTAGTTGCAGAAGATGAGTATCGTTGAGGTGGATCCACGAGGTGGACGTAGGATCACATTCAGCGGGCAAAGGAATTTGGACCAAGTTGCAGGAAGAATTTGGACGTAGATTATTTATTTAGTTTAATTTGTGTTTTAGCTTGTTGGGAACTTCAGTTAGAAGAAATCTGTGGACAAAGATCTGGTTTAAATGTATGTCTTTTTAACTTTCTGATGATTTTGCTGCTTGTTATTGCAGTGTCGACGAGATGTACTGTGCATTATAAATTATCAAGTTATATCAGTGATATGATTTTAGTTTTAAAAAAAAAAAAGTACCAACCTTGTGTTCAAAATAGTGCTCGTTTTGTCGTACTTAATACCTACTTAGTTGAAAGATAAAAAATAATGTGAAGGATATAGACAAAGTTAAGTTTTGGTCGTGAACTCGACACACTAATGAAAAAACACTACCAACACTTCATCTCATTAAATGTTTTTGATTGAGTTTAATCCCAAATTGGTCATGAACTCGATACACTAATGAGAAAACATTACTAATAGACTTCATTCATTGAATGGCACACTTCATCTCATAGAAATCATCCTACATGACTACTCAAAATTCTACCTATATGTTTTCACTTCCACTTTTTTTGCATCCAAATCACGTGTGAACGATCCACGTGTCATGGTAGACATGGAAGATTAGAGAAATCGCGATTCTGAAATTAGTACCAGTTTTGGACAAAATAGTACCGCATCTTATTCTACGCGGTACCTGCTTTTGATCGATTAGTAACTACTTTTGTGAAGAAAAATTTATTATTTCAATTGTGGTCAATATTTACAAAAAGTAGTACCAGTCATAGTGTAAGTCATTACCACATTATGGAGAGTTAGTACCAGATATCTTGTCCCTAGTACCACTTGTAATGAACACATAAGAAGACCGATCCAAATCTACTTCAAATTCTACCTATATGTTTTCAATTCTACTTCAAATTCTACCTATATGTTTTCAATTCTACTTTTTTTTCATCCAAATCACGTGTGAACGATCCACGTGTAATGGTAGACATGAAGGATTCAAGAAATCGCGATTCTGATAATAGTACCGGTTTTGTGCAACATAGTACCACATATTATTCTGCGTGGTACCTGATGTTGATTGAATAGTACCTACTTTTTTGAAGAAAAAGTGATTATTTCAATTCTGCTCAACATTTACCAAAAGTAGTACTAGTCATAGTGTAAGCCAGTACCACATTATGGAGAGTTAGTACCAGATATCCTGTCCCTAGTACCACTTGTAATGAACATATAAGAAGACCAAATTTCGGTCGCAAATGATGTTTATACGACCCATGATCACTATGGCATTAGTTTATATAAGATTTTAAATGTTTTTTATGGAGTTTAATCGCAAATTGGTCATGAACTCGATACACTAATGAGAAAACAGTTCCACTAGACTTCATTTCATTGAATGACACACTTCATCTTATAGAAATCACCATACATGACTACTTCAAATTCTACCTATATGTTTTAATTCCACTTTTTTTCATCAAAATCACGTGTGAACTATGCACGTGTCATGGTAGACACGAAGGATTAGAGAAATCGCGATTTTGATAATAGTACCAGTTTTGGGAAACATAGTACCGCATCTTATTCTGCGTGGTACTTGATTTTGATGAATAGTACTTACTTTTTTGAAGAAAAATTGATTATTTCAATTCTGCTCAACATTTACAAAAAGTAATACCAGACATAGTGTAAGTCAGTACCACATTATGGCGATCTAGTACCAGATATCCTGTCCCTAGTACCACTTGTAATGAACACATAAGAAGACCGAATTTCGGTCGCAAATGATGTTTGTACGACCCATGATCACTCTGACATTAGTTTATATAAGATTTTAAATGTTCTTGATTGAGTTTAATCGCAAATTGGTCATGAACTCGATACACTAATGAAAAAACACTTCCACTAGACTTCATTTCATTGAATGACACACTTCATCTCATAGAAATCATCATACATGACTACTTCAAATTCTACCTATATGTTTTCAATTCTAGTTTTTTCATCCAAATCACGTGTGAACGATCCACGTGTCATGGTAGACATGAAGGATTAGAGAAATCGCGATTTTGATAATAGTACCGGTATTGGGAAACATAGTACTGCATCTTATTCTGCGTTGTACCTGATTTTGATCGATTAGTACCAACTTTTGTGAAGAAAAATTGATTATTTCAATTCTGCTCAACATTTACAAAACATAGTACCAGTCAAGTGTATGGCAGTACCACATTATGGCGATCTAGTACCAGATATCCTGTCCCTAGTACCACTTGTAATGAACACATAACAAGACTGAACTTCGGTCGCAAATGATGTTTATACGACCCATAATCACTCTGACATTAGTTTATATGAGATTTGATATTTGGTTAATTAAGTTTAATCGCAAATTGGTCATGAACTCAACACACTAATGGAAAAACATCTTATACACTTCAACTCATTGAATGGTACCCATTTCTACAGAAACAATACCTCTTTTTCTTCTACGTAGTACCTGTTATTGATCGATTAGTAACCAACTTTTGTGAAGAAAAATTGATTATTTCAATTATGCTCAACATTTACTAAAAGTAGTACCAATCATAGTGAAATGCAGTACCACTTTATGGCGCGATAGTACCATATATCATGTCCTTAGTACCACTTGTAATTAACACATAAGAAGACTGAATTTCGGTCGCAAATTATGTTTATACGACCCATAATCACTTTGACATCAGTTTCTATGATATTTGATTTTTGGTTAATTAAGTTTAATCACAAATTGGTCACGAACTTAACACACTAATGAAAAAACACTACTTAATTTACTTCAACTCATTGATTGGTACCAGTTTTGACGGATATAATAACGCTTTTTCTTCTACGAAGTACCTGTTATTGATCAATTAGTATCAGCTTTCTGAAATGAAAATGTAATACACCGATTAAAACTTCACAAAACCATTACCTATATTGCAGGATAAAATGCCAGTATATTGTACAAAAAATATTACTCATAAAGTGTCATTTGCTATCCACTCATCGGAATGAAAATGAGTACACAAGTATGGACGAGATTGCATTTTCGGATGGCAAACTGCTAATCCCCTTTGTATAACGATGCATATACTCTCCATTCACAATCAGCATCGCTACAACCAACGATGACCTTCTGCTTGTCATTTTTCTGATACTTAAAAGACCGCTTGTTTGCAATCGCGTAGTTTTTGACACTCTTTCGAAATTCGTCGGCCCCACTGAATATCTATCGATCTCCTTTGATGCAAGATCTCCAAGAATCGATCGATTTATCTTGCAACAACTCATCTTCTCCCTCCGAGAAATCATTAGACTGTATATTTTCCCTGCGTTCATGACAAAATAATACAAAGATTTATAAATAATGGAACTAGTTAAAAAATTAATGAACTAGGATATGATACGACTATACCATATTTCTATAATAAATTCATTAATATTATGAAAGCAACATTACTGATCATGTTCATCGGGATCGATTGAACTCCATCATCCGGTCTTTCATTTCTTTAAATGACAATTATCTCTACAATATTTATATTCAACAAACATGTAACCGAATCATGTTCTTCACATCCTCATCATCCAACAAACTAACAAGCTTTTTTTCCTTTGGCGCAATATAGCATAGCACGACGAATTCGAAATTAACGTTCGGCCACCTCTTTGATATGAGAGTGTACACTTTGTCAAGCGTTGATCCAATGCGCATAGAGAACACAAATAATTTATTCTTGTACGTACAACTCCTTAGTATATCAATTTGTGCCCCTTTCATGTATTTAACAATAATTGGATAAATAAAAAAAACTTCACATTTCCCAGGAAAATATGGCACAAAACAGTATTAAAGTGGTCCTATATACATACAAACAGAGGTACAATAATCAATAATAGTGGTACAGTGATCATTCCCACCTTATTTTCTTGTTTTAGGGTGAATAACACATTACATAACTTAACGATAGCATCAATTTCGTATACATAAACAAGAAATAAGAGATTTTGATCAATTTAATTGATTTAGGGTTAATATGAACAACAATTTCAAAATTCAATCCCTAACAAATTAACCAAATATATATGAATTAAACATGATTTTTGGACTCCAAAATGCTCATATAATACATATATTACTTGCTACTTCAAATTTTGACCGGAAAAATCACGAATGTTGCCGGAAAAAATGAAATTTTGGCCGCACAAATTTGACGTCGGAATCACTTATTTGGCCGGATTTGTTGTTGCCGGAGTTCTTCTCGTCGGATTTGGGTCGACGGAGAGACCGACCTGCAAAAAAAAAAATGGAAGCAGTCGCCGGAAATGGAAGAAGTCGGGAGAAAGACGGGAGGGAGGGAGATAGGGTGTGGAAGAAGATTGAATAAAAATTAATAAAATACTATTATGTGTAATGGTTAGTGGGAGAGAAAACAAATAAAATAATATATTAGTTGGTTGTAATGGAGTGATGTAATAAATCATTTTATTTTTGATTTAATTTTAACACTAGGGAGTTAGGAAGAAAAAAATTAAGAGGGTAGGGAGTTGAAAAGAAGAAATAAAGGCATGGGGACTGAAGAGAAAAATGAAAAAAAGAGTTAGAGATTTTAGGAAAAATTGCCCTTTAAAAATTTGTGTTTTCTTCAAAGAGAACCAATGAATGAGTCAAATAACGCTCTCTGCCTTGTAGACAAACTATGGCTGACACCAACAATCGCGAAGGGAAAATTTGTATTTCTCTGTAAAACAGCCCTCAAAAAAGATAACAATGCATACAAAAGGTCATTAAATCGTTTGCTGCTGATAAACGATACTTCTGTCAAAAAGAATGAGGGAATATGAACCTCAACCGCATATATCAAACAAAATTATACAAATGAACAAATGAAAATCAAAAGGCCCTCCATATTGCTGGAGCACAAAAAGAAAACACATAGATGCACTTTCTCCTCAACTAGCCATTGGTTGTGAAGTGGCCTTCTTTATGGCTTCAGCATATGTCCTGTGTTGGTAAGTGAGTGTGGATTCAAGCAAGTCCCAAAGCGATGTCTTTGGATTCCATCCTTAAAATCATAAATTATTAAGGAAAGAGTTAGAAAGGAAAAACATTTCAAAATTTAAATAATAATAAGAAAAAGAACACTACCAAGTTGTCGGTTGATTATGGTCATGTCGGGGATCCTCTTGTCGCTGTCATCATACCCTTCACCGTAGAATTCTTTGGAGCTTATGTCGATTGTGGGAGTATCAACTGGAGATTCTCCACTAACCTTTGTGTAGACCTGCAAGCATGTAGTCGGAATACGAATTAAAGAAAATTAGTGGCCGAAGGTTAAATAATACGGCAGAAGAAAAGAGAAAGTTACAACTATTCAGATTACCTGAGTCATCATTTCAGCAAGCTGTCTTACTGTAACTTCATTGTTAGGGTTGCCAACATTGAATATATGACCATTAGCCCGGGCTGGATTTTCCTGAGAATAACCACCCCAATTAACTATGATTCTAGAAATAAAAAAGTATAAAACAAACACTAGGAGGACCAACAGGAAACGTACAATCATCAACAGAACAGCTTCAATGGCATCCTTAATATAAACAAAGGTTCTCTGTGATTGACCACCATCCACAAGCTTCAGTGGTTCACGCCTCAAGAGATTCTGAAAAGGGAAAAAAAAAAGCTGATTGAAATGATGAAAATGGAAAGAAACTCAACAGCCTCTTATAATGAACCTTACATTGCTGAAGCAGGCTAGAACTCGTGGCACGCCTTCACTTGGGCCATCAATCCCGGGTATGAAATCCATCCGTGGACCAATCCAGTTGAAAGGCCTCACAATAGTAAATTCCAGGCCATTCTCAGCACCCTCAGCTGTAAGAACAAGGATGCAAGAAAAAATTACGGATAAAAAAAAAGGATATAAAAAAAATATAGAAGAGCAACTTAGTTTATAAGAACTCTCATAAAAAGAGCACAATATCAATAGCTCACCATAGATCAACCTCTCAATTAACTGTTTTGCACATGCATATGACCACCTTTGTTTCTCTATAGGTCCGAATATGCAAGGTGATGCATCTTCTGCAAGGACATAGTAAGCAGGATCCTGATGAAAGAAGAACAATGATGATTAGAGATACATTCTAAAAAAAAAATATCCCATTAAGCCACAAATATTACTGTAAACTAAATTATCCAATTGGTATTACTTGGTAAACAGAACCACAAAAACCAAACAGTAGTGACATGAAAATGACCATTGTATGCACAAAGTCTATCAATACAAAACGGTTTTATAATTAGAATCAGTTTGAGCGGTTTTATCAGTGAAACATTCCGGAATCATGATCTTCAATTATTTTCATACATCATTAAAATAAGTGTAAATGTGTGATGTGCGAATACACCAGACCACTATTACGTATTTCATCAAAAAAACAAGATTTAATGCACTGACATTTCGCTCACAATTCTTAATCCCCGTGTCTGCTATTGCGAAAACATATACAGGGAGCCTACAGTCATAAGTGACTCCTGAAGGCCATGCACAATTTGTACATAAACTGTTTGCACAATAAGATAGAGATGAAAGCTGAAAAAAATTATAAAGAAAATATGTGCATGCGATGAGCTACATATCAACTTGATAATTTTACATAATTTTGTATTACATGAAGGTCATCATACAGTGCAAGATTTCACTTTGCAAGTCCCACCACTCAAAGATAATCTTTCATGAGCAAGAGGAAGAGGAACGTGCGACATGGTTCAGTAGGAAACACATAAGAAAACATTTTGCAACAGACATACCCATTACTCAACAACAACAACAACAACAACAACAACAACATACCCAGTATATATTCCCAACAGGTTGGGGTCTGGGGGGTCAGTTGTACGCAGACCTTACCCTTGTAATTATACAAGGAGGCTGTTTTCGTAGCGACCCAAGGTGCGTTGCGCCGTTTGATATATATTTTTTTTTTCTAGAAACTTCACTAATAGAAGAAGCACTAGAATTTAATTGAGCCATTTTGATCTAGTCCATTATTAGCACTATGCCAGGAGAATTGTCAACAATGACTCTTCCAGCTCCATTTGCAATGGACAAAGACATACCCATTACTCCAGTTGCAATAATTTGATAAAGGATTCATCAAATAAAATGTTCGAGGCTTCTACATAATAAACCATGGTTCATATTTAACAAACCTAAAATTATGTAATAGACAACTGACAACAGTTCATCCCTTACATAGTTAGGATTTAGCATGTCAAGAGGACACAAAGCGAATGCTCACCTGATGAAATGAAACATAGTTATAATTTAGCATGTCAAGAGGACACAAAGCGAATGCTCACCTGATGAAATGAAACATAGTTATAATTTAGCATGTTAAGAGGAAACAAAGAAAAAGCTCACCTGACGTAATGGGCTATCTTTGGGTAAAAAACAACCAACTGTTTTCCCGTAAACTTCACAAGTGGAAAAATGAATGAGGCGTTTGCCATTTTCTGAACAGTATTTCACCTAAGCCCACAAGAATCAATCAAATTCAAGTATCACCATACAGTTAGTACATATCTCAATTCAGAATGATGAAGCAAAAAAGAGAGCAAATGTAATAAAACACTTACCACCGGTAGAGCATCAATAAAATTGCTGTAGATTGTGTCAAGAGGACGTGTGTTGTAATCTGCGGGAGTGCATATTGCAGCAAGGTTTATGGTCTAAGCAACAATGAGAATTCAAGACTTAGTCCAGGTCAAAGCCTCACAAAATGACTACACTTACTATATAATATTCAAAAACTAGCAAGCAATTGTCATAGTTGTAAAAGAATATACAAAACATAGAGCATGATTTATGATAATCACTAGTGTACAGTTACAGTGAAGCTAGTCCATAAACAGCAAGAAATACTAGACACAGTCGAAGACAGAAAACCTTCAGACCCTAAACTAATTTCTCTAGTCTCACAAATGTAAAATCAGATCCACAGAGATACTAAAATTGCAATCAAGATTTAAAATGAAATTCAAGTTTTGGAAACATATCCAGTAACAGAAACTCGCAACTTTTCAAATACATACATACAATTGCAAATCCACCGACAATGAAATTAAATAAGATAAATGCCAAAGTAACGTCTCTGCGAAACAATGATGATAACACGAAATCAAAATTAAAGATACAATACTAATCAATATCGACATTTACAAAATTTACGAGATCCGCATCAACGAATAGCTTAAAGAAAAAAATTATTTACAAAAATTGCGGAATAAATAGAATCAATAAGCCAAAAAGAAATCATTTACGAGATCCGCCATTCGAATGAGGCCTTCGAGGCGAGAGTCACTCTTAATGTTGAGGCGGTGGAACTGGATGCGGTCCGCCCAGGGCAAGGAAGAAGGCTCGAGTAAGTGCTTGATCTTGTCATTGTACACGTCCACCGCCAGCACCTTGTGAGGCGTCTCCGCAATAAGCTTCTCGCAAAGATGCGAGCCGATGAAACCTCCGGCGCCGATCATGCATATGGTGATCGGCTTTATCGATTTCCCGTCCAGATCTACCCTCGCGCTCGCCATTGCAGTGAAATTGTTTGAAAGAAAAAAAGTCGTTTCTGCGCAATGCGTGTCGATTTTCACGGGAGATCTTTTAGGCAAATAAGTATTGGAAACGGGGGATTAACTGGTTGCAGACAGAAAACGCGGAGGTATTTAAAGCTGAGGAAAAACGGAAGGAGGGAGGGGATGCTGCCCAGAGGCGCGAGGGAACGGCCTTACCGCGTTTGTTTCTTTAGCGCGTTATGGTCACTCGCTATTGTCATAATATCGTTGGCCTTTGCACGGTAATTAACATTTGACCAAATGGAAACATTCCGACCGTAAATGAAATTGTTGGCTCCTTTCATACATATTCTATTTTGTTTATTTGCACAGATTTAAATAAATTATTAATAAGTTATTTATACGTATATAATATTATTAAAATAATAATAGTATTTTAAAATTTGATCATTGGTTAAAATAACAGTACATAACGATTGCTTGCATATAAATTACTATATTAATTGCATAAAATGTCATAAATAATGTAATTTGTAATTTTAAGTTATCATGACCAACTAATTAACTGAAAATATCAAATTTATTATAATAATTGCTTCTGCGATTTTAAAATATTTTATTATGACAGTAAAACAAATTAATTATTAAAAAACAATCGCTTAATCAAATAAAAAAATATAATATCTATTTTAGAATAAATAACTTGAACAAAAAAAAAATTACAACATAATTTTTTATGTTTTATAGTACTTTCATATTTCATTTAGTGTAATATATAATTATTAGTTTTAATAACAACTATTATATGATACAATAAAAAATATAATTATTATTCAATTAATATAAAATGTAACGGTTTTGTCTTAATTAACCCAAAAAAAAGTGTAAGAAAATATTTTATCATTAATGGAATAGGGTGGATTAATGAAAAAATAACAATAATAGTGATAATGATAATAATAATAATAATAATAATAATAATCATAATAATAATAATAATAATAATAATAATAATAATAATAATATAATGGTTATTGGAGGAAAAATGCGTAAAATATCATTAGGTTTTATTTAATGGTTAGCAATTATATTGTTAATATCCGAGTCCGGCCCCAAGAGGGATACCAGCTCGAGAGACTGAGAGCCGAGCGGTGGCCGGCCGAACCGAAGAAGCCGGTCACCAAGATCGTTCGTGGGTGCCGAGTTGAGCAAAAGATCAAAGCCACCGGGAACGGTGGGTAAAGCCGATCCCGAGGTCGGCACCATGCGAGGTCGGCACCCTGTTCGAAGTTTTATAGGGGCGGCCCCTAACAGAAACACGATCTTGAACACAATAAAAAAGGCCACTTGTCGACGAATGATTGCCGATGGGACATCCCAGACCAGTCTGCAGGACTAGGACGTCTAGCTCGGCCAGAGAACATGTCCGCATTAAATGCAGCCCACGTCCGCATTTAATGCGTGGCAGGTAATGATTAGAAAACCTAGAAATCACTGCCAATCGGTCATAGAAACGTCGGCCTGTCCCGTCGAACTACTGTACGACAAGACCGGTGAACAGTGTGCCTGAACAGTGTCGTATTAAAGAGCGCTATAAATAGCAAACCCTTCATTTATTTTTGGGTTGTTAAATCCCAACCGTAAAAGCTCTCTCTACATTTTCTCTCTCTAGATTTGTAAGAAACTCGTGTAAGAATCTGTAAGTATATCACAAGTGCCGACCTCGTACGAGAGGCCGACCTCGTGATCTCTTAATAAAATCATAATTAAACCATAATTCTTGGTCTTTTTCCCATTACCTTTTCGTTACTTAACTTTTTAACCGTTGACCGGAAACGTCCGTCAACAGTTTGGCACTAGAAGAAGGGCACCATAAGTTACTTGGTGTCAATTTTTCGATCTTGTGAAGCTCCACTTCGCACTCATCTTTTTCCCACTTTTTCCACTTCCAAAAACTTTTCAAAAATGCCTTCGTCCGGCCATGATGACTCCACCCAGCAGTCCGGCTCCCAGCCTCGTGGACGCAACGGCGGGGAGACCTCCCGTCGTGCTCAGCAGGGACCCATAGTCCCGGTTCCACTAGTCCCTACCTTTGCTGCGGCCTTGCAGCACCCTGATGTCCTCAAAGCCCTCGAGGGGGTCTTCGCCAAGGCCCTCGCCAGTCAGACAGCCGGGGCAAACACCGTGGTGCCCACGGAGAACCCCAACAATACCCTGCTCCACACTCCCGAGAAGGAGACCGGGGGACAAAGGAACCCGACAAAATCCAAAACTACGGCGCAGTCACCGAACCGCGAGGCTCAGAACCGCCGTGACAGAAGCACCAGACCGGCTCCTACCGAGCAGATGGGAGAGAGCCGGCCAGAGCGAAGCCTCCAGGTCATCCGCCGCTCTGTCCACCAACGCTTGGGCGACAAGAGTCAAGCCAACCGTGATCTCCGGGAGGTGATCAGGCGGGGAAAAGCCATAGGGCACGACACTGAGGAAGTCGCGGCCCTCAAACGCAAGATTGCCGAACTGGAAGGTCGGCAGCCCACCGGGAGTGAGCTTTCACTCCCAGCTCATCCACAAACTCGCACGCGACCCACTCCTCGGGTCGTAGACAACGCCTCGCCTCTTTCCCCAGACATTCTACAAGAGGCCGTCCCGAAGAAAATCCAAGTACCCCAGCTCGGCCTCTATGATGGGAGTTCGGACCCTGACTCCCACATCGGTCTGTACACCTCGTGGATGGACCGGCACGGTGCCTCTGACGCCCTGCGCTGCCGCATGTTCTCCTTGACATTGAGGCCAAAGGCGCAGAGATGGTATCATTCTCTTTACCCCCATTCCATCTCCACCTGGGCCCAGCTCAGGTCGGCGTTCCGGTCGCACTTCATCGGATCGCAGGTCAACCTCGCCCCCAAAGAGTCCATCTCCAATATCGTTCAGGGCGAGAACGAGAGCCTCAAGGACTACATTGCTCGGTTCAACGACCGGGTCCAAAATATGGAGCAGTGCCATCCCGACGCCCTGCTAATCACTGCTCAGGGTGGTCTAAGACCAAAAACGCTGTTTAGGTGGTCCCTATGCCAGAATAAGCCGACCACCTACCAAGAATTCCTCGCCCGCGCTCAGGATTACATAATGGCGGAGGAGTCCTCGTCCATCTCAACGTTTGATACCGCGTCGGCGCCAGCAAAGGCGAAGGCGAAGGAAGAAAAATCAGGGAAGCCGAGCAAGTCGTTCGCTGAAATCCGGGCTCAGCGGAGACAAAGGGCTGAGGAACTGAAAGAAAGCTACCAAGGCGTCTTCTCGGTGGGAGCCGCGGCGGTCTACGAGGAGATCAAGGCCAAGGGGTTGCTACCGGACCCCAAACCGATGTTCACCGAGAAGGACAAGGTGGATAAGACCCGCTACTGCTATTACCATAAGGCGCACGGGCACAATACCGACCAGTGCCGAAATTTGATCTTGGCATTGCTTAAACTCATCGATGATCCCCAACTCCGGAGGTTCACCCACTCCGGAGAGAAAAGGAAGAAGGGAGGCCGCTTCGAGGAAGGCCTCGACAGTGACGAGGATGCCGACGTGAATCCTCGAAGAAAGAAGCCGCAGCAGGGTGGCCCCCACGAAATCATGACTTTCTGCCCCACCCACCAAGACGAGGCCGGCACCTCTAGGGGCAGAAAGAGAGATCGGTCCCCACGCACCGGGGCCGACCCGGCCGATTACCCAACCCGGCGTGTCAACACAAGCCGGAGCGAGTCCCTCCTCTCCAGGAGGCAAACCAAGGCCTATGCCCGTCAGGCCTATCATGCCGGGCAAAGGGTGATGCACGCCAACAGCAGACCGGCGCCAGAGCCGATCCCAAACACCATCTCCTTCACCGATGAAGACGCCTTCCTGTTCGATCACCCCCACTCCGACGCCTTGGTGATCACGGCGCCGATCATGGCGATAAAGATCCATCGCATCATGGTCGATACCGGGGCCTATGCGAGCATCCTTTACTACGAGACCTTCAAGAGGATGGGGATCGATAGGAAGGAAGTGCAGCCCTGTCGGGAACGGATCCAGGGTTTCAACGGGCAGACCATCGCCCCTGTCAGTCAAGTCACATTGCCAATCCGGTTCGGGGAGAAGGGGCAGCCCACGAAGACAATCTTAGAAACTTTCAAAATCGTGGACTGCCCAAGCGAGTATAACGCCATTCTGGGGAGGACAGCCCTCTACAAGCTGAAGGCCGCCGTCTCCATATTCCACTACTCCCTCAAGTTCCCAACTTCCGATGGGGAGGGGACCCACCGAGGGGATCAGAGAGAGGCGCGGGAATGCATTCTAACCATCCCGCGCACTGAGATAAATACGGTAGACCTTCAGGCCGACGCCGAGGTGACAGACATCGGGTTGGCACGCGATGGTCTTAGGGGCAACCGCATGCTGGGAAACAAGACAGGTTCGCAACCATTGACCTCGCTGGGTGCCGACCCCGTAAACGTGGAGCCCGATACGGGGGCAGGTAGTCTAGCCCCCTGTGCCGAGCCGACGGACCCCTACCTGGGAAGCGACCACGTGCTGGCAAATCCGGCAGTCCCACTCCCGCCGGTTGACGAAACTGCCGGCCAGACCGAAGGCGGCACCGAGGCCGACCTCGATCAGGACAGGGGGAGAAGAGCCGGCAAGAGGCCAATCACGGAGGAGGACGAGCTCGACCCCCGAGCCCAATACTAGGAAAAGCGGGGAACAAAGAGGGTCGAGCCTATGGACGAGGAAGAAGTCATCTTAATTGATGAGGAGACTTGCCAAAATCCGGATTGGGAGCAAGTTGTCGGGGCTTATGAAGGCCGAGCTGACCAAGTTCCTCCGGAAAAACGCAGACGTCTTCGCGTGGACCTACGAAGACATGGTCGGCATCGACCCTCGGATCGCCTGTCACCGGCTACAGGTCGACCCCACGGTCAAACCCGGTCGTGCAAAAGCGAAGGAAGCTGGGCCCTGATCAACAACAAGCCTTGAAAGAAGAAGTGACCAAGCTCAAAGATAACGAATACATTCGCGAGGTCCGGTACCCGACCTGGGTAGCTAATCCGGTACTCGTGAAGAAAAGCAACGGAGCATGGCGCTTGTGCATCGACTTCTCTGACCTAAGGCTTGCCCTAAAGACAGCTACCCCCTGCCCCACATCGACTACATGGTCGACGCGACCTCGGGGCACGAGCTGATGAGTTTCATGGACGCGTATTCCGGCTACAACCAGATCCCCATGCATCCGGATGATGAAGAACATACCTCCTTCTACTCGGCACGCGGGCTCTATTGCTACACGATGATGCCGTTTGGGCTGAAGAACGCCGGGGCCAGCTACCAATGCTTAGTGAATAAAATGTTTGCTAGCTTGATAGGTGAATGTATGGAAGTATATGTAGATGACATGTTAGTCAAATCCGTGTACGCGTCCAATCATGTAAACGATCTTAATAAAATGTTTTCTATTTTGCGTGACTATTCGATGAAGTTAAATCCAAAAAAATGTACTTTTGGCGTCGATCGGGAAAGTTCTTGGGGTACATTGTCAGCCAGCGCGGCATCGATGCCAACCCCGAGAAGATCAAGGCAGTGCAGGACCTTCGACCACTGACGTCGATCAAGGGAGTTCAGAGCCTGACCGGCAAACTCGCAGCCCTGAGCAGATTCATCTCAAAGTCCACCGATCGCTGCAAACCTTTCTTTGATGCTATCAAGAAAAATCACAAGTTCGAGTGGACGCCGGCCTGCCAAAAGGCGTTGGAAGCTATCAAGGAAACCCTTAGCCAGGCTCCAACGATGCAAAAGCCCCGCCCAGGCAAAATGCTCTATCTATACCTGGGGATTCCCGAGGTGGCCGTAAGTGCCGCCCTGATTCGCGAGGATGACTCAGGCCAGTTCCCGATCTACTACGTGAGCAAGGCCCTCCACGATGCCGAGCTGAGGTACCCGCCGACGGAGAAACTTGCCTTCGCCTTAGTAACTGCAGCTCGAAAACTCAGACCATACTTCTTGGAGTATTCCATCACCGTCCTCACGGTCTACCCGCTAAGACAAATCCTACATCGACCTGACACTTCGGGCCGAATGGTCAAGTGGGCGGTGGAGCTAGGGCAATACGATATCTAGTACCGATCCCGAACAACAATGAAGGGGCAGGTACTATCGGACTTCATAGCCGAGTTCACGCCGGAAGTCGAGGAAACGAAAGGCGAGGAACCTTGGGTGATGTACGTAGACGGGTCCTCCACTGCCGGACGAGCAGGCGGGGGGGTCGTCCTCGTGGATCCTCAAAAAAGGCTCTTCTGTCATTCGATTCAATACCTCTTCCCGGCTACCAACAATGAGGCTGAATACGAGTCATTGCTATCCGGGCTCGCTTTAGCCGAAGCCATGAGTCTGACCGACCTCACCATATACTCCGACTCGATGCTGATGGTTAAACAAATTTCCGGAGAGTTCAAGGTCAAAGAGCCAAGACTAGTCCCCTATTTGGGACTAGTGAAGAAAAAATTAGCCAAACTCCGGACCCGAATAGAGCACATTCCACGGACGGAGAACGTGCAGGCCGATGCCTTGGCCCGCCTCGCTTCAAGTGCCAGGGTGAAGAGCGTCGAGTATGTGCAAGTCGCTCACAAGGAACAACCCTCTGTGCTCGGCATCTCCGTGATGAGTGCTGACCAGACCTCCACGGACGAGGAACCGAGCTGGATGATCCCGATCCGGTCGTATCTCGAGACCGGTGCGTTGCCGTCTGACCCAAAAGAGGCCAGACAGCTCCGTACCCAGGCAGCTCGGTTTTACGATCGTGGTCGGTGAACTGTTCAAGAGGGGATACTCGACACCTCTGCTCAAATACATAGACGAGAAGAACGCCGAGTACATTCTCAAGGAAGTCCATGAAGGCGTATGCGAAAACCACTCTGGCGGCTACGCCCTCGCCCACAAAGTTCTCAGGCAAGGATACTACTGGCCTAGCCTGAAAAAGGACGCCCTGGACATAGCTCGAAGATGCGCAAAATGCCAGACATTCGCGCCGAACATCATCCAACCTTCGCAGCCCCTGAAGTTGATATTCAGCCCATGGCCGTTCGCCAAGTGGGGTGTCGACCTGATCGGCCCCCTACCTACCGGAAAGGGCAGAGTGAAGTACGCGGTTGTCGCCGTGGATTACTTCACGAAATGGGCAGAAGCCGAGCCGCTCGCCACTATCACCGAGCAGAAAATGATCGACTTCCTATGGAAATCCATCATATGTCGCTTCGGGGTGCCGAACTCGATAATCACTGACAACGGAAGACAGTTCAAAGGGAAAAGGCTGGAGGCATTTTGCGAAGAGCACGGCATCAAACACTTCTTCTCGACTCCCTACCATCCCCAATCTAACGGCCAGGTTGAAGCTGTAAATAAAATTATCAAACAAGGGCTCAAGGTCCGACTTGAAGCCGCGAAAGGGGATTGGCCAGAAGAACTCCCAAACGTACTATGGTCGTATCGCACCACAGCCAGGTCATCCACGGGAGAGACGCCGTTCTCCCTGGCATACGGGACCGAGGCGATGGTTCCTGTCGAACTCGGCGCTCCAACATTCCGAGTAACTCACTTCGAAGAAGAATCTAACTCCGAGTCGCTGAGAGCGAACCTCGACCTGATAGACGAGCACCGGTCACAAGCCGAACTCAGAAACGCAGCATACAAGAGGCGAAGCGAGAGGTACATCAATTCCCAAGTCAAGTCGCGCTCATATCAGGTCGGCGACTTGGTGTTAAAAAGGGTAACGGGGCCGGACCCCGGACCACTGAAGCCGAAGTGGGAAGGTCCCTACAAGATCAGCGAGGTCCTCCCACACGGGGCCTACTGCCTCGAACACCTAGACGGCACCCCCACCAATACCCGTGGAACTCAACATTTTTGAAAAAGTTCTACCAGTAGGTCTAGGACAATCTTGTATTTTCATTTTTGTAATTTTACCTTGTAAAAAATAAATGAACCTTGTAAAGATGTATATTTTCTATTTTTTATCTTATTTCTTACTTTTTATTTTTGCCTTTAGTAAGTATAGATCGAGTCGACGCGGCTTAATTAACGTAAGGAACGAAGTGACGGCCAGGATCAGTACGATGACCTGGTCGGCACTAGCTGGACTCAACTAGGTAGTCCAGTCAGGCCAATGATACCTCCGAGTCCGAACGCGAGACCGGTCAGGTAAGCTGCCACATAATTATGTGCAGGTCGGGCCAGTACGATAGCTCAGCCGGCACGAGTCGGGCTCGGCAAAGTAGCCCGGTAAGGCCACTACGCCAATGTAAGGAATGAACGTCGGGCTCGAACACGAAGCCTGACATGGCCAGACAAACCATCGCCCGATCCTACGAACGAATCGGACAGGTAATGTGCCAAGTAAATACAAGGTGCCGAGCCCCATCTCGGGCTCGGCCAGGTAAATATAAAGTGCCGAGTCCAACCGCAGGGCCCGGCCGTCTAAATAAGAAAGCGCTTAACTCGGCACCAATCCCATACTTTGTCGAAAATTGCAAAAGCGCATAAGTAAAATCACAAATAACATCCATCCATTCATCAGTAAAAAAACATTAAAAATTCATTCATTCATAAGTGACATTCATTCAAAACAAGTTAAATATTCGCAAACCAAGTTTTTCAAAAAAGACCACAGGCGGTCAACAAAAACGGCTCGCAGGCCGGAAAATAATTTACTGATCTGAAGGATTGGAGGTCAGGTCCACCACGGAAGGGTCCGAGGATCCCACATCCGCCTCGGCACCCTCGATGGCCTCCCCGCCGACGCCCTGGTCGGCCCTGCCCTCGCCCTCGGCCGCCCTCGAGGTACCGGCCTCATGGTCGTTCGCCCCCCGCAGTATCCGGGAGGGGTCGGCCTCGTCGGCAAAGTCCTTGGTCGGCAGCAAAAACGAAGTATAGCCGGACAGGGCCTCACCCGGCGCCAGACGCATCTCATTGGGAGGCGTGGCCCCGAAGTTCTTGAAGCCGACGATCACGTCGTCCCCCCACCCCCTCTGGCGCCGAACCAGCGTCGCTTCCTCATCGTCAACCTTACATACCAGGCCCTCGAACTCGGCACTTAACCCATGCTTGGAGATTTTCGCCCGCATAATCTCGCGAAAGTCCTCCAGAGTGAGCAGGCCGGAGTCGAGCCGCTGGAAAAGCCAGAAAAGGTTGTAGCCGACCCCGGAGTGCATGTCGGCCATGATATCCTTGTTGAATAGCTCTTGGATTTCCGGGTACGTCGGCAGGCGAAGCGAGATGCGGGGGCTACGACCCTCAGAGGCCTCCACCTCAACGTACTTCTCCAGCTCGGCCGTGTGCGCGTCGAGCTGCTTCTGAAGGGTGGCGACATGGGCCTGAAGCTTGTCGAGCTTGGCAACGTGACGATCCATCTCTTCGGTCATCGCCTTGGCATGCCGCTCCCCCAGCTCGAACTCCCGAGCAGCCCAGGCGGCCCTTTCCTTCCTCAGCTCCTCCGCCAGCCTGGCCACCGTCCGGGAGGCCTCAATCTCCTTCTCGGCAGCTTTTCTCGCCTCGGCCTCCGCCAGCACGAGACGGTTCTCCAGGTCAGAGACCCGCTTCGCCTTGGTGTTTAAGGAGGCGATCTTCCCCAGACACTTGTCGTGGTCGGCCTCCAGTTTCCGGTGGTCGGCCAAGGACTTTTGTGACCTATCGGCAGCCTGGACGAGTTCGACCAGCGCCCGGGAGATAGTCCCCGCCGCATGCTGTATAAGCGACGGGGTGGAGAGCTGAGTCACGGCGGCTTGGGCAGTTGGGGTCCAAGCGACCAGAGGGAGCCGGGCTGCCCGAACCATCTCATCGGGGACCCCGAAAAGGTTGGGGACAGAGACCCCGTCAGCGGCGCGGAGGTCCAGATACCAGTCGTCCGGGAAGCCAGGGAGGGTCTTAGCAAGGCGGGCCCTCCGCTCGGCATCGACGGGGACGAAGGTGTTCGCCCCGTCCTGGTGGATATACGCCGCCTTCTCCTTGGCATGGCCCGAGCTCTCCACCTCGGCACCTTTCTTCTTTTTCGCAGCGGTCTGATCCCCGGTGCCCGCGCCTGAGGCCTCGCCGCTGGTTGAGCTCGGCTCCTCTCGGGCCCGGCGCCTTGTCAAGCGCGGCTGCGGAGCAGGCACACGCGGGCCCTGGGGGACAGATGGGTCGGCTTCTGGTGCCGCCGCGGCGGTCACGTCGGCGTCCTTGGGGACCGGCTTCTTGTTGAGTGCCGCCCTCTTCTTCGCTAGGTTCAGACGGCCAGACATGGCAGCTTTGGTCCTTGCCTTGAGCGGGTTTGGGTGCTTTCGGCGGAATTTGTTGGCGGCCTTCACCGACTCGAATCCCTTGAGTATGATGAGAGGATAGTAAACTGCAAAAGAGCAGAGATTGGAGGCCAAAACAATTGACAAAGTGCCGAGACGGGATAAGAAAATACCTGGCTTGAAGGACTTATCGATAATCTCCGGGCTGAGGTTGTAATTGAGGAGAATCTCTTTCTTGGTGAGGGTTGAGTAACGACGTTCCTCCACGTCACGCCCCAACAAAGTACTGAGCCGTGCGGCCAAGGATGGACTGAGCGCCGAACTGTGATTACGGACTGAAAACGCAAATTGTGACCTGTTGGCACAAAGAAAAGGAAATCAGTTGGTGACGGACGTGAAAGCAAAAAACTTACGAGTATGGGAAATAAAATGAGTAGGCGGGTGCCGAGTAGCGTCCGGAGTCTTCCACTCGCCGCCGACCCAAAACCAATTCGGCATGTAGCCGTGCAGGGTCTCGGGGAGTTTGGCCACCAACGTCTTGTCGATACCGGGAAGTACCGAGCTGTAATAGTTGCCGGTGTCGCCGGAACGCTTAAAGGCGAACAGGGACTTCACTTCGTCGCCGGTGGGGTCGGCCCAGCCCTCGCGGCGATACATGACGATTAAGCTCACAAGGCGGGCAAATACTGTCGGCACGTATTGGCTGATGCCGACCTCGAGTTCGCTCAGAATGTCGGTGAGTGCGCCGGGCATAGGAAACCGGAGACCTAGGTGAATGCTATGTCGGTAGAGCCCTATACAGCCCGGCGGCGGGCAGTGGATCCGCTCCCCGGGATACGGCGCAAATAACCGGACGCCGGGGCCGAAGTTGTACTTTCCCCTCAGCTGGGCCAGGTCGGCGTCGTCCAAGACCGACGCTGTATTCCAGGCCGTCACCTGGCTCGGTGTTGCCCACACCCGCTCGGGTCGGCGCAGAACCCGGGTGGGGGAACCGTCGCAGCCTCGAGGGCGGCATCGGTGGCGGCGTCTCCCATGGGAACGCGCTCCCGGCCATCAATGTTGCCGCGAAGGGCCTCGTCTACCAAATCCGAATTGACATCGGAGTCGGTGCCCAGAAAACCGAGGTCGACGGAATCATCGTCAGCCGCGGCCGAAGGGTTCGGGTCTACATCGGCACCATCACGCAGCGGCGACGGGAGGTCCCGAGAGCCGTCGTTTCCGCCGCCGGATGCCGTTTCGACTGTCGAAAAGTCTCGGACGGACTACGGAGATAGGAACGGCGGTGAGGATAACGTCCGCCGACGCGGCGGAGCCACCGTCGCCCGTGGATTTTGGGGAAGACATCGCAGCAGAAAGCAAGAAAGAAAAATAAAAAAGAGTCCGAACAAGAATTACCAAAAAATTGCTGAAGACAGTCGCCGGAAAACTCTCGAGATTAGTTCGAAGACCACACAGCTTTAGAGTGCTCGAAGACTTAGGATGTAAAGGTAGAAAAAGTATGAAAATCCATGAGAAGGGATATATATAAGGTCGCCAGACCAATAAGGTACGGACACGTGTGCAGGACTTTTGAAATTTAAAATTTAAAACGGAACCGAAGCGTCCGGAGGAAGCCAGCCGTCACGTCCTTTCGAAGTGATTGGCTGTCAATCTGCCACGTGTCGGCCCCGTGTGAACGCAATTAACGCATTTCTTCGGTTACCATGTACATACACCAGTGTAGTGGAGACGCCAACCTTAAAAAGGGTCGGACACGGATTCGATGGGCCCAGCTCGGATCCAACTGATAAGAGACGACCTCAGGAGAGGCACGACGGACCTCACCCGAGCTCGGGGGCCTGTATGTTAATATCCGAGTCTGGCCCTAAGAGGGATACCGGCCCGAGAGACTGAGAGCCGAGCGGTGGCCGGCCGAACCGAAGAAGCCGGTCACCAAGACCGTTCATGGGTGCCGAGTTGAGCAAAAGATCAAAGCCACCGGGAACAGTGGGTAGAGCCGATCCCAAGGTCGGCACCATGCCCTCTCAACTGCGAGGTCGGCACCCTGTTCGAAGTTTTATAGGGGCGGCCCCTAACAGAAACACGATCTTGAACACAATAAAATAAGGCCACTTGTCGACGAATGATTGCCAATGGGACATCCCAGACTAGTCTGCAGGACTAGGACGTCTAGCTCGGCCAGAGAACATGTTCGTATTAAATGCAGTCCACGTCTGCATTTTATGCGTGGCAGGTAATGATTAGGAAACCCAGAAATCACTCCCAATCGGTCAGAGAAACGCCGGCCTGTCCCGCCGAACTACTGTACGACAAGACCGGTGAACAGTGCCTGAACAGTGCCGCATTAAAGAGCGCTATAAATAGCAAACCCTTCATTTATTTTTGGGTTGTTAAATCCCAACTGTAAAAGCTCTCTCTACATTTTCTCTCTCTAGATTTTTAAGAAACTCGTGTAAGAATCTGTAAGTATATCGCAAGTGCCGACCTCGTACGAGAGGCCGACCTCGTGATCTCTTAATAAAATCGTAATTAAACCATAATTCTTGGTCTTTTTTCCATTACCTTTTCGTTACTTAACTTTAACCGTTGACCGAAAACGTCCGTCAACATATATATATATACACACACACACATTTATATATACATATATATGTAGGGAATGGTTCCAATGCATCCACTTATTTAGAGTGAGGACTTAGGACTCATTTTTAGCCACAAGATTTGGTACATATCATGTGTGGCAAAGATTTACTCTTTTCTTTTTATTATTTAACTATTAAATATTATTTTGACCCATTGACTCCGGTGTTGACCGTTGACAACTAACCTTCTAATTAGGTTAGTTCTCTGTAGTTGCTAGGTTAGTTCTCTATAGTTGCTTGGTTAGTTCTCTCTAGTTGCTAGGTTAGTTCTCTGTAGTTGCTAGTTTTTTTTTTAAAACAAACAACGCCCCGGAAGGGCGGGGGATTGGGCTGGATCCCCAACCTGTGCATAGATCAGGCCCCCAAAACCGGGAGCCCAAAATATCAACGAGCAAGATACAATGACTCTCCGTGGGTCAAGCTGAACACTGATGGCTCCTTTGATCGCCACACTGGAGCTGCCGGAGGAGGAGGCTTGATCCGGGACCATAGCGGCGCCTTCATCACCGCCTTCCACGCGTCCCTTCAGGCCTCCTCGAGCTACGACGCAGAGATTCAGCAGATTGGCCTTCAGATTGCTGTCCATCTCTCTAGTCATATATGGATCGAGCTGGATGCTGCGGCTGTCGCCACCCTCCTGACTTCGGGCCATCAGGGCTCGTGGCAGATTCAGCACCCGCTTATGCGCATTAGAGATCTACTTCGGTCAGTCCATCACAGGATCACGCACATTTTTCGTGAGGGGAACAGACCTGCTGACTACCTGGCCAGCCTTGGCGCCACCATACCAGACACATATACATTTCAGACCGACACTGCTCTACTCCGCCTTCGCACTCTTGTACGGATGGACCAGCTTGGATATCCAACGTTCCGCTTTCAGTAGTTTTAGATTTCTGTTTTCATTAGTATAGACATTTATTTCGGGCATCTGTTAGCCCGAAGATCGACTTTGTTTTGTAGTTTTTGTTTCTTTTTCGTTTTTCAGCTTTTCTTTTTTTGTTTTCTTTTTTGTTTTTGATCTTGATCAGGTCGAAGCCAAACAACAACTCTGGCCCGAGGAGGCCGAACAGCCGGTGGTGGGGCCACGATGTAGCGATGTGGTGGCGTGCAGCCTGTCCAGTCTCGGGCCGTGAGCCTGCCCAATGCGATGAGGAGTGAAATGTGTCTCTCTACCTGCAAAACAATCTGAGAAAACATAAAAGTAACATCCCTATGCTTCTCACTATTCCTTTCTGTCCAGGTGAACCAAAGGATCAGACAAGGAATGAGGAAGCCCACGTGTCTAAGGTGTGTGCTCTGTGAGAAAAAACTCAGGAGCTCAAAAAAACTGTATGTGGTGGGTAGGGATATATGAGTCCAAGTGGCAAAATGCTCCCACACTCTCCGCACAATCTCACTCTCTAGAAAAAGGTGGGTAAAAGTCTCGGTCTCATAGTGTCCAGTCTCAGAACAACACACACACCGAGAGGGGAAGGAGATCCCTCTCGCGTGTAGCACAGTATCAACGGGTATCCGGCGCAAGAGGAGGCGCCAAAGGAACACCGAAATAGTAGACGTGAAAAGGTCACTCCAGATAGCCCCGAAGAGGAGATTAGGCCGATCCCTCAGCCTGATCTGCTCCCAAGCCGAGGTAGTAGAAAACACACCCGATGATGTAAGTCTCCACCTCATGCTATCTGAACCATCCCCCGAGATAGGGATCTGCTGGATCTGATCTAATAAATGCCCGCTAAAACCCGCACCAGACCCCAACTCCCCATCAAGCTTCCCCTTATCCCACGACCCGTCCGTCCAGAGGTCGCTCACAAGCAGGTAGGGGGAATGCGACACCTGCCTATCCCTAGACAACGGCCTATCACCTACCCACCACTCATCCCAAACACTGACATCGCCCCCGCCCAAAACCCAAAAGATGTGATCCTGGGCTCGCCTACCGACCCTAGTGAGGCGTCGCCACTGTCTGCTATCATGATCAACAGCCGTGACCCAACAAGGGTGGTTGGCACGTCTAGGGCAGTACTTGCCGCGAAGGTACTGATCCCAAAGCGACTTTTCTTCCATGAATCGCCACCACAGCTTGTATGAGAAAGCTGTAGCAATGTCCCTGAGGCGGCGGATGCCAAGGCCACCCTTGGGGAGGGGGCGACAAATAGAGTCCCAACTCACCCAGTGAGTACGTCTCCCCCTCCCAGAACCGTCCTCGTAACCCCAGAAATAACGAGCCATAATCTGGTCAAGCTTGTCAAGAGTAGACCTAGGGGGTCGAGGACCATAAGCAAGTGAATCGGAAGAGAGCTAAGAGTGCTCTTGATCAGCGCTAGCCGACCACCGAAAGAAAGATATCTATGCGACCAACTAGAGATCCTGTCGATCATCCTCTGCTTGACGCCCGCAAAGAGCGCTCTCGTGAGGTTGCCCTTATATAAAGGGACCCCGAGGTAGGTAATGGGAAGGTCTCCACGCGCAAAGCCAGTAATGTAGTGGATCCGCTGAGCCCACCTGTCCACGGTGGCAGATGAGAGGATGAAGGTGCTCTTCTGCACACTGACCAGCTGACCGGTAACCAAGCCATAGTGCTCCAGAAGGCGCATAAGCTCGACCAGTCTATCATCATCTGCCCGAGTGAAGATAATGATGTCATCCGCATAAGAGAGGTGAGAGATGGGAGGACCATAGCCATGGGTGCTATAGGTCATATGAGGAGAGTCGCGGATGAAGCCGTCAAGGCAGCGAGAGAGGTAGTCCGCCGCAAGAACGAAGAGGGAAGGGGAAAGAGGGTCGCCCTGTCTAAGGCCTCTAGAGGAGGGAAAGAAATCGGTGGGGCTGCTATTAACCAGGACCGAGAACGTGCAATGCTCCACACACGCCTCCACAAAGCTGATCCAGCGCTCAGGAAATCCCATCCTAGCCAGCGCCTCCCTAAGAAACGGCCACTCAACCCTATCATACGCCTTAGCCATGTCTAGCTTCAGCGCGATATTCGGAGCCCACTTCCAGTCCGCTCGGGAGATGTCGTGGATCATCTCCTAGGCCAGAAGGATGTTATCACTAATGACCCTATCCTTGACGAATCCACTCAGGTTCGGAGAGATGAGGGAGGGGAGAAGAGGGGAAAGACGGCCGTTAAGAATCTTCGAAATGAGCTTGTTGGTCACGTTACACAGGCTGATGGGCCTGTAATCGGACCAAGAGCTCGGGTTGGGTCTTTTGGGGATCAAGACGACAGAGGTAGACGTGAAGGAATCCGGCATCCGGTGGCCGGTGAAAAAATCCAACATCGTCTCCTCGACGTCAGTCTCGACTAGATCCCAGCAAACCTGATAGAATAGGGAGGAGAAACCATCCAGGCCAGAAACGCTGTTGGGATCAATCCCGAATACAGTATCCCTAACCTCCTCCCTACTCGGGAGCTCACAGAGGCCAATGAGATCGACCGAATGGGGGATGGTGGGGAAAAGAGAAGTGGTCGGGGCCACAAGGGACCCTCTGTCAGAGGTGAAGAGGGTCTGCAAGTGAGCAACAGCCAACTCCCGAATCTGAGCCTCCTGGGTCAAGGATGACCCATCCGCCTCGATACTATGGATGTACGACTTAGCACGCTTCTGCCTAACGTAGCCCTGGAAGAACCTAGTATTCTGCTCGCCCTCGGCCACCCAGCGAACGGCCGCCTTCTACTTCCAGAAGTCCTCCTCCATAAGAAGTTGGAGCTGGTACTCGGCGTGGCAGCGGTGCATGGCAGTCCTATTCTTCGGAGTGGGGTCCAGGTCATAGGCCCGCTCGGCCGTCGCGTGCGCACTCTGAGCCGCAGCAAGGCGCTGATGAAGGTTTCCAAAAACATCCCAGTTCCACTGTCTCAACCGACGCCGCAGTCTGCCGAGCTTTGCCTGGAGATTGTGCATCCCGAAGAGCCCAGTCGGCTGAAGCCAAGAATCCCTGACAGTGTCGTGGAAGGAGTGGTGGCGAACCCACATGTTCTGGAACCTAAAAGAAGAGCGGTGGGGCGTGCTCGAAAATCGGCACCGGATGAGAAGGGGTGATGGTCAGACCCGAATCGAGTAAGGTGTGTGACGGTCGTAACCACAAACACCTTCGCCCACGTCTCAGAAATCAAGGCACGGGTCTAACCTCTCGTTGAGTCTGTCCCTCACCCACGTGAAGGGCTCACCATCACATCCAGTGTCAATTAACTCGCAGTCCGCCACCGCCTGAGCAAAATCCCACATCTCCCGTGACCGATCCGTACGGCCACCCACACGCTCATCGGGATGTAGAAAGATGTTGAAATCGCCACTAACCATCCATGACAACCCCTCCATACTCTCGGCAATCTCACGCAGGGTGTCCTAAAGGTCATATCGCCCACCGTAGTACACTTGGCATAAACCAAGGTGTGAAAGATGGGCTCTGGGAGGTGGGCAGCGGAAAGCTCAAAACATGATGCACCTGATCGGTGTCTCGGAGGACCCGACAAGTGTAGTCACGCAAGTGGAAGAACCCGATATTATGCGAAATATTACTGACGCCCGAGTGGAAGCCAAGACGACGCGAGTAGTAGTCAAAAGAAGGTGTGCGAATCATCGGCTCAATAAAGCCAACAAAATCGACTCTGTGATCACAAATGAGAGAATGAAGGTGAGAGAGAGTAGCCCTATTCGCCAGGCCACAGCCATTCCAAGTAATGGATGTGATGGACATATCAACGGTCGCAAGAGCCACCAGACGTAGTTCGCCTATGGCGAGGCTGAGTCGGCCCACCTAAAGAAGGCATGCGGCGGAAGGATCCAATAGCAGGGGAGATCGTCCGTCGTGTCATGCGCTGCGTGGCTCTGGTCCTCGTGGACTGTCTGCCTCGGTATGTGCTCGTGGCCTGTGAGTCTTCTGGCTGGGCAGACTGACCTATAGCAGCACTAGCGGGTTGCCCCATCTCTGGGGCTGTCTCCCGCCTGTCAAAGTGAAGAAATGCACTAGAGGCGAAGCTCTCGCACGAGACGTCATGCTGCGCTCGGTTAAGCCCGCATATCTGCTCGGGGATGGGTGAAAGAGATGGTCCAGCAGGCGGAGCACTCGGGTGCTCGCCGCCAGGAGGAGGCTGGGAGCTGGCTATAAGATCGGCCGAGCTCCCAATCTCAGCAGGGAGGGGATGGGCCGACTCATCCCCTTTCGGGGGAGCGGTGACGGCAGTAGCCCTCAAATCCGAAGATCTGACCTGGCTAGATGCGCACAGTCAAAGGACCGGCATCGCGCGCACTGTCATCGGATAGGTGGATGGACTCTCCCCTGGGCGTGGCATCCGTCTGGTCCATATCATCGACAAGAAGGTCGTCGTCGTCAAGAAGCATGATGTCAGTAATCCTAGGTGGACCACTGGTGGAAGACGCGGCCTTATTCTCTGCCTGAGGGGAGAGAATGGCAAAATACGAGTGGTTGGCCTTGAAGGCCGACTGGAGGGTCTGTCTGGGAAGAAAGCCCGTGGTCTTGGGCTTTGGCCCAACTATGGCCGACTGCTTAGGCTGGTTAGGATGAGCATCCTTCCCAGTTTGGGCAGTGGCGTCAATCACATCCTTGCCCTTATCCTTAGACCCCTTTGGGGTCTCGGCCGCACGGAGAGGGCTTTTGCCCTTTCCCTTAGGGTCCCTCCTGCCAGTGGAGGGCCCAGGCTGAACCGCGCGGTGGCGCTGCGGAAGAGTGGGTCGTGGCTTATGCCACTAATGTAGCAATCAGCCGCAATGTGACCCACATGACTGCACATGGTGCAGAACGCGGGGATCTTCTCATAGATCACCTGCTGAACAAGGGACTCCGAGCCCTGTTCAATCTCAATCTCATGGACGAGCTCAGCTCTCAGATCTATCTCGACGCAAAAACGCGCCACGTTAGCCCTCGTCTGAAGGGCTGTCGGGGCGTCGATACGAATCGGCTGCCCAATACACTTAGCAAGTGTAGTGATGGCAGCACGGTCGTAAAGGTGGGATGGGAGGCCGGGAAGACGACACCACACGGGGACAACCGGCACCTCCGTCTTCGGGTTAAACCCGACATAATATTTGAACACCCTAGCTGGGCATCCGCACAAATGAATCGAGGTCTTAAGCCAGACCTCGTTATAGTCCTCTGGGAGGTGGAAAGACACTAGAAGGTGGTTGAAATTGTACCACTTAGATGATATTCTACCCTTAAAACCCAATTTGCCTAATCCGGCAGATATATCTCGAGGGGCAGGGATAGCATATGAAAACTTAAAGACCAGGGTGTTAGCTAGCTTACCTGCAAGAGTGACAGATTCGGCTTCAGTGTATCGGGCCTTCACCTTGTTTCCCTCCGAGCGGATGATGGTTCCGCAGGCATGTTCGTATTCCCCGTCAAAGGCAAAATCCTTGGCCGTCGGACGCGGGCCGGCCGTGTGAACATTTTCCTTCCCCGTAACTGCCTCTCGGAATGAAAGTGGGCCAGAGGGGTTGTCCGGGAGAGACCCGGTTGCAACAGGTTTTCCGTGGAGGTGCCCGATGGTGGTGTCGGGGAGTTCCCGGCAAGGTAGCCCGCAGCCTGTTCGGAGTTTTGCCCCGACGGTGGTTGGACATTGTGGGGCGCCACATGGGTTTTGAGAGGAGGGCCCATCGGTTGTTGTTGAGCCTGAGCTGCTCCAATGAGGATGGTTGCGGTCGCGGGAGGCAGAATGGAGGAGCTCGCCGGTGTGGTGGGACCAGGGCCAAGTAAACCAGCCGCCTTAGAGGGAGCGCCGGCGGTGATGGAGCTGTCGGAGATGTCGTCGGGGGGCTTGCCGACCGAAGAGCCCGACTGCAATGCCGCCCCCATTAGATTGCCGACCGCCTCAGAGATTCCGGTGAACATGCCGGCGCCGGCGAGGGGCAGATGCGCGGGGCCTGCCGGTGGTGTGATGGTGGCAGCAGGAATTAAGATTGAGGAGAAGAGGGACTGTTGGCAGCTTACGGGCTGTGGGTTGATTTGTCCGTTAATGGGTTGATTTGGGCGGGGGAGTGACGTGGTGGGCTGAGGGTTGATTTGGGCGGGGGTTGATGTGGTGGGCTGGGAGGGTTTGGTGTTGGGCTGCGAAGAGTGTTGGGCAGCCTCAAAAATGGGAAGGCCCAAAAATGGGCTTGAACCGAGGGTATTGGGCCTGGTGCTGATCTGGTGTGGAGACTGAGGGTGCTGAGAGTTGTTAACGGTTTGATGAGGGAGAGTAGGCCCAATGGGAGAGAGGTTGGGCCCAGATTCTAGAGAGTTTACTTGGCCCAAATGGTGAAGATGTTGTCCAATTACCTGAGAGCGAGCCTCATACCCAATCTGCTTCTCAAACCCTATCACTTGGACACCATTTAACGGGTGAGAGGAGGGATCCGGTTGTTGACCAGTCAACAGCGAGGGGGCGGCGGCAGCGCTCATCTTGTCTGGTGAGATCGATTTCAGTGGTGTAGGATGCGACCTGAATACGAGCAGCGAGTCCATGTGCTTCGATCGACCCAAACCCGTGACCATTGAAACTTGATTTTCTGATTTCTGACCAATCGAGTCTTTCAATCGGCCCTTGTCAAATTCCAGCTTTTGTAGCTTTTGTTGCTTTTGTTGCCGTGAGTCGAGAGTTAGGTGGTGACCGGAATCCTATTGTAGCGCGGTGGTTTCTGGCTTTGGCTCGTTACCGGAATCCGGCTGCAAACAGGTGGTTGTCGCCATGTCCTCGAGCTCCGGCGAAAATGTCTCGGCCAGATTTATGTCGAAGCCTTCGGCTATCTCGCCCTCTTCTAATTTATTTCTATCTCGTGGATTTGGTTTTTGCGAGAAAAGCCGAGAAAGCCTCTCGGATTTCTGGCTGTGAAATGAAGAGATCCAGCTCCGGTGTTTGACTGGACGGTGGAGCTTGTTTGTTGGCCGTGGACGAAATTGAAGGGGCCATGCTTGGGCAGTAAACAGAAAAAAAAATAGGACTGAACGGGAAAAAAACCAAAAAACAAATGGAAAATAGGGAAAAATAGGGTGACCCCGACGGCGGCCGGTGGGGGAGGCTAGTCGGGTGTGGTGGCCGTGGGTGGGGGGATGTGGTGGGTGAGGGTGGAAGAGGAAAAGGGGAATCCTAGAGAGAGAAAGTTAGAGAGAGGTGAGAGCATTTGAGAGAGTTTTTTTCTCTGTAGTTGCTAGGTTAGTTCTCTCTAGTTGCTAAGTTAGTAGTTGTTAGGTTAGTAGTTGCTAGATTAGTTCTATGTAGTTGCTAAGTTATTTTTCTGATGTTGCTACGTTAGTTGTCTGTAGTTGCTAGGTTAGTTGTCTTTTGTTGCTAGGTTATTTCTTTCTTGCTGCTAAGTTAGCTGTCTTTTGTTGCTAGGTTAGTTATCTTTAGCTGCTAGGTTAGTTGTGCTTTGTTGCTATGTTAGTTGTCTGTAGTTGCTAGGTTAGTTATTTGTAGCTGCTAGGTTAGTTGAATTTTGTTGCTAGGTTAGTTGTCTTAAGTTGCTAGGTTATTTTTTTCTTGCTGCTAGGTTAGTTGTCTTTTGTTGCTAGGTTAGTTATCGTAGCTGCTAGGTTAGTTGTGTTTTGTTGCTAGGTTAGTTGTCTTTTGTTGCTAGGTTAGTTCTTTCTTGCTGCTAGGTTAGTTGTCTGATGGTGCTAGGTTAGTTGTCTTTTGTTGCTAGATTATTTCTTTCTTGCTGCTAGGTTAGTTGTCTTTTGTTGCTAGGTTATTTCTTTCTTGCTGCTAGGTTAGTTGTCTTTTGTTGCTAGGTTATTTCTTTCTTGCTGCTAGGTTAGTTGTCTTTTGTTGCTAGGTTAGTTATCGTAGCTGCTAGGTTAGTTGTGTTTTGTTGCTAGGTTAGTTCTTTCTTGCTGCTAGTTTTTTTTTTTTTTTTAAACAAACAACGCCCCGAGGGGCGGGGGATTAGGCTGGATCCCCAACCTGTATATAGATCATAGCCCTAAAATGGGCCAAAACACTCAACATAGTCTCACAATCCAAACAGTACAGTAACGAAAACAGCAAATGAAAATAGTACAAGGTCTGTCATCGGGCTAACAGGTGCCCGGAATAAGTGGATGGTCTAAGAAAAGCAAAAAGCAAAAAGCAAAAACCTAATCTACTGGAATCGAAACGATGGATATCCCAGCTGATCCATCCGAACTAGCGTGCGAAGGCGGAGTGGAGCAGTGTAGGTCTGATACGTGTGCGTGTCTGGTATGGTAGCGCCAAGGCTGGCAAGGTAATCAGCAGGTCTGTTCCCCTCACGGAAGATGTGTGTGATCGTGTAATGGACAGACCGAAGTAGATCTCTAATGCGCATAAGCGGGTGCTGAATCTGCCACGAGCCCTGATGACCCGAGGGCAGGAGGGTGACGACAGCCGCAGCGTCCAGCTCAATCCAAATATGACTAGAGAGGTCGGCAGCAATCTCAAGGCCAATCTGTAATGCCTGAATCTCTGCATCGTAGCTCGAGGAGGCCTAAAGGGACGTGTGGAAGGCGGTGATAAGAGCTCCACTGTGGTCCCGGATCAAGCCTCCTCCTCCGGCAGTACCGCTATGGCAATCGAAAGATCCATAGTGTTCAGCTTGACCCAAGGAGAGTCGGGTCGAAGCCAAACAACAGCTCTGGGCCGAGGGGACCGAACAGGCGGAGGGGGAGCCACCCTGTATCGGTGCGGTGGCGTGCAGCCTGTCCAGTCACGTGCAGAAAGCCTGCCCAACGTTGTGAGGAGCGAAATGTGTCTCTCCACCTGCAAAACAATGTGACAAAGCAATAAAGTGATATCCCTATGCTTCGCACTATTTCTTTCCGTCCGGGTGAACCAAAGGATCAGACAAGGAATGAGGAAGCTCACGTGTCTAAAGTGTGTGCTCTGTGAGAAAACACTCAGGAGCTCAAAAAAACTGTCTGTGGAGGGTAGGGATATATGAGTCCAAGTAGCAAAATGCTCCCACACTCTCCTCACAATCTCACTCTCTAGAAAAGGGTGGGTAAAGGTCTCGGTCTCATGACGTCCGGTCTCAGAACAACACACACATCGGGAGGGGAAGGAGATCCCCCTCGCATGTAACACAGTGTCCACGGGTATCCGGCGCAAGAGGAGGCGCCAAAGGAAAACAGATATGGTAGGGGTGAAAAGGTCACTCCAGATGGCTCCGAAGAGAAGATTCGGCCGATCTCTCAGTCTGATCTGCTCCCAAGCCGAGGTAGTAGAAAACACACCCGATGATGTAAGTCTCCACCTCATACCATCCGAACCGTCCCCCGAGATGGGTATCTGCTGGATCCTATCTAATAACTGCTCACTACAACCCGCCCCGGAGCCCAACTCTCTATCAAGCTTCCCCCTATCCCACGACCCGTCCGTCCAAAGGTCGCGCACAAGCAAGTAGGGAGAATGCGACACCTGCCTATCTCTAGAAAACGGCCTATCACCTAACCACCACTCATCCCAGAAACTAACCTCGCCATCCCCCAAAACCTAAAAAATGTGATCCTGGGCGCGCCTACCAACCATAGTGAGGCGCCGCCACTGTCTGCTATCATGCGCAACCGCCGTCAGCCAACAAGGGTGGTTGGCGCGTCTAGAGCAGTACTTGCCGCGAAGGTACTGGGCCCAAAGCGACTTTCATTCTCTGAAGCGCCACCACAACTTGTATGAGAATGAAGTAACAATATCCCTAAGGCGACGGATGCCAAGGCCACTATTGTAGCAAATTATATTTTTACCGGGTACGGGATGACTCCCGACCTCGGGTCGATCTCACAAGGAAGGCTGTTCGGATTTAGTTTTGGTATTGATTGCACAGAAAAAGAAAATAAATCCTAAACACTCTAATCAGATAAGGGGAATATATTATCAACTAAGAAATCAACAACAAACAAAAACGAACCTAAAATACGAACTAGAAAGTGATAAAGAAGCTAGGGAATCGGGGATAATTAGTTCAAGTTCTAGGCAAAACCGGGCAATCAATTGTTCGGTTCGAGATTGACACTCTCGCTTAGACATCTAGCGGTTCGCTCCCAATAACTCTTCGTAACAAGGGATTGAACATAGACGAGCTAGCTCAAGCATACAACACATGTCAATTATCCCAGTCTCAATAACTTTTCGTAACAAGAGACGGGTCATCGGCAAGTGTGTATTTCAATCCAAAACCTATAGACTATTCAGTTACGAAATCATCTATCTCATGCGAGCCTAGGTCTACGACTTCTCCCCTTTCGGTTCTAAAAGTCGCTAATTCAACTAGAAGGTGTTTAATCAACTAATCATATAGAACCAACAAACCCTAACTCGACAAATTAACATTCAGTTGATACCAATTGCAAGATCGAAGTGTCACCCTTCGATTATATCAAGTTATCAAGTAAGAATTAATTAACTCTAATTAAAGCAACTCGCACAAGCAGGAACAAATTAAAGCCCAATAATAACGAAATTAATCAAGAACAATCATCCCCTATCCCTAGCAGAAGGAATTAGCTACATAAATCAAATTCAACAAATATAATCATTCTACTCAAGTCAACCATTATTCATGAATTAAACAAGAGAAAGAAATACTTACAATCAATCCAAGTTTAGATGTTGAATTCGAGTTACAAGCTTAATCCCTAACTAAGAAAAAGAAGAAGAAAAATGGAAAATAATGATTAAGAGAAGAAAAGGAACGAGGAAGAAGAAGAAAGAAAAGAGGAGAAAGAGATTTTGTGTTCTCTCGGGACCTAGGGTTTTCACCCCGGTCGAGAGGTGTTCAAACCTCGCCAAAAACTCCCTAAAAACGAATCTGAAAACTGCTTTTAAAACCCTGCTGTCGCGACCTCCGCGGCCGCGACCTGATCCCGCGGCCGCGACTTTTTGCTGCTGAAATTTGGGACCTGGCTGTTTTTGTTCGCCGCGGCCGCGGCGAAGAAAATCCCGCGGCCGCGGAGACCAAAATCTGCACTGCACCATCTTACGATTTTTGCTCGTTCGGGTTCGTTTTAACTCGGAATTGAGTTCCGTTTTTTCCTACGCGTAGCTAACGAATCCCTCTATCCAATGGTGTCAGCTTCCCCACAAGATTCTCGAAAACCGGTTCTCCCGAAGCTCTTGACCATCACACTAGAGACGTTCGCATGCGACTTCACGCGGCTTCACGCTTTGGCTCCGTCCGGGTTCATCCGAACTCGAATTCTAATTCCGCTTTTTCCTATGTGTATCCAACAAGTCCATCTACACAACCATGATTGCCCGGTCTATGTTGAGCTAAATCGGCTCCTCACGAGACTTTCGACCTGCACACCAAAAACAAGAAGAAAAAGGAGAAAAACACACGAAAAACACAAAGAAAACAAAAATGGAACAAAACACATAATAAAACACAAAACGGAATAAAAACTCACGAAAGGACCTAAAACGGGGGAAAAAGATTGATAAAACAATAACGAAAAATACAACAAAAATGGGACAAACAACTCCCCCACACTTAAACCTTTGTTCGTCCCGAACAAAAACAAAAGAAAAGAAAAGAAAACAAGACACGAGCATGGATATCAATTTCATACAAGAAGAGCCTCAGAAATATTTAACTCAACCGGGTTGAATTCCAACGATTGTACGACCATATGCCTCAAATATCAACTTGGCCTCAAAATGACAAACTCTCAAATACAGAAATATTAGTGTATGCCTCACTCATTCTTTTACATGAATATATGATAGGTTCTCTCAGATTGGTCAATATTCAAGTTTCAACATATGCTTGCCAATCGTTTAAATTACTCAGAAACAATCAAAGCTCAAACTTGCGAATCAAGAGGACTTCACGGGTTGTAATGTAGGCTTAAGGTAAAGGTACAGATATATATGGACAAGAAGCTCAAATAAACAATCAAGGTTCTCGAGTAAATAGATTACTCGAGTTCTCCGCCACTCATCCAGAATAATCATGACAACACACTTACTACCCAACCAACATTCCACAAACAACACATAGATGCTCAGAACAAGTTGCAACATCATCACTTAACCTTATTTTTTCTTTTTTTTTTTTTTTTTTATTTTTATTTGGAGAGTAACTTTTTCCCAACAAGATTGAATCAAAAGGACAACATTCTGTAGGTGTGAACATTGGAGGTCATCCAAGTTTCCTACAGTAGTTTCCCAATGCTCATTACCTGTCAAAATGAATCGACTAGTAAGAGGAGCAGAATCCATTGATTCGTCTTGTGAACTCTCAAAGTTTTTATTAGTATTTTTTTTTTTTTTTCTTTGAATGGTCAAGCAAACAAAATGCAACTCAATGTCCACCATATTCAGAAATGCCACCAATCACCCAATCATCACACAAATCAGTCAACAGGTTGACAAGAAAAGGCTTTAAGCTCAAACGGGCTACTAGTGGAATAATAAATAGGACCAAAGAACAAGGCAGAAGTGAGCTAATCAAACAAAGCGCCTCAATCATATTCGCAATTTTAAACTCTAATTGATTCCTTTCAAACAAACTCAAGGCAAGTTCTAATCATTCAAGAATATGACCAATATCTCACAAGAAAGAAGAGTTAGGCTCAAAACCTCACAAGGTAAATAAATGTCACTCAAAACAATCAAGCAATATCGAGGCAATGATCAACACAATCGTCATCACAACTTCCCAATTTCATCAAACATCCATCAACAAATCATATAATCCACCAATACCATGCTCAACAACACAAAAAAAAACTAAAACTAGATTGATTCACCACATAAGCATGCCAAATTTAAGTAAACTCCCCCACACTTAAAATGAGGCAATGTCCTCATTGCTTCAACACAAAACCGGGGGGCAACTACAAGAACTAGCAATTTCATGCAATAAACCAATACCAGAACACAAGATACAAACTCAAAAGAAAAGACAGGAGGAGAAAAAAAAGAAAAGGGATAAAGAGAAAAAAAGGAAAAGGGTGTGCAAACCGAAGATGCCTCGAAGAAAATACATGCAAGCTACTCGCCCACGATCCGCTCGGAACCTCGATATTCCTCCTGCTCAAGCTCGCAAACTCGTACCTGCCAAGAAAAACACAGAAACTCCAAACTCCAATTATTAGAAGATCAAATAAAAGGCAAAAAGAAAATAACTAAGAAAGCAATAAATCACATGGGTTGCCTCCCAAGAAGCGCTTGTTTAACGTCATTAGCTTGACGAAACCTGTGAGGAACTCAGCCAGGGTCCAGAAAGAAATGGCGATCATGCCACGCCTTCGTATTTTCGAGAAGTGGTAGCCCAGGCAGTTTGGCAAGAAGGCGGGCATGGTGGATCCGGGTGGCTGTGTTCTGAAGGAAGTGATCTCGGGCACGAGCAATCCCCAGTTCTAAACGCAAAGCTTTTCCCACCCGAGCTCTGTCGTCAACTGGGATGATAAGCTTATCAGTGGAGCAAGTCGAATTGAATCCCACCCATTTCGTAACACAGTGCAACAGCCTCGAAGATAGATGCTCCAACTCAGAAGTGGGAGGAGTGACCTGAGAATCAAGCCCATGGATCTCCACCTCTGAAATAACATCAACGTCTCGCTGGAGCTCATCATCTTCTTCAGCCTCACACATTCGCTTCATCGTACGGGCTTGAGTATCAAGCATGAGGTGTGGGTTGTCGACTTGTGCCTCAATCGAATCGAGACGTACAGTGAGGCTCTCTATTTGTGTGCTCAGCCGAGCACATCCGAGCTCAATCTCCTTTTCTTGGTTTGCTCGGGCCATCATCCAATCGAGGATGAGGTCGAGCTTGGCATTGTACTCTGAGGAGTCATCCTGGAGCTCATTTAGATGCTCGGGCATGGGATGTGGGTCCACAACCTCGAGCTTGTGGGCCTGGGACTCGATCGAGTCGATGCACCTCGCTAGACCTTCCACTTGCTCGCTCAATCGGGCACATCTGAGCTCAATCTCCTCCTCTTGTTTCGCTCGGGCCATCAATCGATCTAAGATGAGATCGAGTTTGGCATTGTAGGCGGCCTCTTCTTCTCGAGCTGATTTGGACTCTATGAAATCAAGAATCTGGTCGAGCTTCTTGTTAAACTCGTGGGACTCATAGGTTTGCTCAACCGAAAAATCGTTCCAGCACTGCTCAGAAGAATACGAGTAAGGTTGGGTGTGGTACCCGGGGAAATAGACTGGCTCGTCGTTCCAAGATGGGTAATGCAGGGAGGAGTACCCGTGATTGAAATTCATTGTACCTGCACACCAGAACCAAACAACCACGCGAAGCCAAGGAAAAAGAAGAGAAAAGAAGGCAAAAAACTAAGACAAAAACAAAAGAGAAAAAAAACACAAATGCACAAAGAAACAAAAACACTAAAAATACTAGAATAAAGAAAAACACAGAAAATAAAATCAAACACCAAAACTAAATATCCTACTTGCCTTCCCCGGCAACGGCGCCAAATTTGTTGTAGCAAATTATATTTTTACCGAGTACGGGATGACTCCCGACCTCGGGTCGATCTCACAAGGAAGGCTGTTCGGATTTAGTTTTGGTATTGATTGCACAGAAAAAGAAAATAAATCCTAAACACTCTAATCAGATAAGGTGAATATATTATCAACTAAGAAATCAACAGCAAACAAAAACGAACCTAAAATACGAACTAGAAAGTGATAAAGAAGCTAGGGAATCGGGGATAATTAGTTCAAGTTCTAGGCAAAACCGGGCAATCAATTGTTCGGTTCGAGATTGACACTCTCGCTTAGACATCTAGCGGTTCGCTCCCAATAACTCTTCGTAACAAGGGATTGAACATAGACGAGCTAGCTCGAGCATACAATACAGGTCAATTATCCCAGTCTCAATAACTTTTCGTAACAAGAGACGGGTCATCGGCAAGTACGTCTTTCAATCCAAAACCTATAGACTATTCAGTTACGAAATCATCTATCTTATGCGAGCCTAGGTCTACGACTTCTCCCCTTTCGGTTCTAAAAGTCGCTAATTCAATCAGAAGGTGTTTAATCAACTAATCATATAGAATTAACAACCCTAACTCGACAAATTAACATTCAATTGATACCAATTGCAAGATCGAAGTGTCACCCTTCGATTATATCAAGTTATCAAGCAGGAATTAATTAACCCTAATTAAAACAACTCGCACAAGCATGAACAATCTTGAGCCTGACAATAACGAAATTAATCAAGAATAATCATCCTTTATCCCTAGCAGAAAGAATTAGCTACGTATAACGAATTCAACAAACATAACCATTACTCTCAAATTAACCATTATTCATGAATTAATAAAGAGAGAAAAACTTACAATAAATCCAAATCTCAATTGTTGAATCCAAAATACAAAGCTTAATCCTTGATAATAATAAAAAAGAAGAAGAAAAATGGAGAAGAAGGATGAAGAGAAGGGAAAAAATGACAAAGAAGAAGAAAAAGAGGAGAAAGGGATATTTCGTGTTTTTCCCGACCCTAGGTTTTCACCCAGGAGGGGGAGATGGTCCCAAAGATTTTTCCCGATTAAATATATATAGTCGCACGTTGGCACGGTGTGGAAAGATGGCGCGGCGCGAGAGAAGTGCGCTTCGCGGCGTGGTGGGATGTTGTGCCGCGGCGTGGTGGATGTCGCGGCGTGGCGCGCTGAAGGCTGGGAGCTGCAGTCGGGGTCGTGGCAGGGGCGCGGCGTGGTGAAAGGGCGCTCCGCGGCGCGGCAGGGCTTCGCGGCGCGGTGAAAGGGCGCTCCGCGGCGCGGCAGTGCTTCGCGGCGCGGTGGATGGGCGCTCCGCGGCGCGGCGGGCGCGCGGGGCCTGGACAGCTCGCACTACTTCACATTTTGGAGTCGTTCGGGCTCGTCTGGTATCGGAATTGAGTTTCGTTTTTTTCTGTGTGTTCCCAACGAACTCCTCTATCTAATTACGCTTTCCCAACTGACTTTTGCCCAAAATTCGATCTTCCCAAAGCTTTCGACCTACACACCACAAATGAAAGAAAAATGAAGGAAACCGAAAAAATACACGAAAAACACAGAAATACTCAAAACACGAAATAAACGACAAAATGGCTCTAAAACCACAAAATGGCTCAAAATGGGGGAAAAAGAACGAGAAAACAGACACGAAAAACATAACAAAAATAGGACAAACAGCCACCCTCAGGGAGAGGGCGGCGGATAGAGTCCCAACTCACCCAGTGGGTACGTCTCCCCCTCCCCGAACCATCCTCGTAACCCCAGAAATAACGAGCCATGATCTGGTCAATCTCGTCAAGAGTGGACCTAGGGGGGTCGAGGACCATAAGTAAATGAAGCGGAGGGGAGCTAAGGGTGCTCTTGATCAGAGCAAGCCGACCACCGAACGAAAGATGTCTATGCGACCAACCAGAAATCCTATCGATAAGCTTCTGCCTGATGCCCGCAAAGAGCGCTCTCGTGAGGTTGCCCTTATATAAAGGGGCACCAAGGTAGGTAATGGGAAGGTCACCGTGCGCAAAGCCAGTGATCTCGTGGACTCGCTGAGCCCACCTGTCCGCGCTGGAGGAGGAAAGGGTGAAGGTGCTCTTCTGCACACTGATCAGCTGGCCGGTAACCGAGCTATAATGCTCCAGTAGGTGCATAAGCTCGATCAGCCCATCTTCATCCGCATGAGTGAAGATGATGATGTCATCCGCATAAGATAGGTGCGAGACGGGGTGACCATATCCACGGGTGCTATATGTCATCTAAGGATAGTCGCGGATAAAGCCGTCGAGACAGCGAGAGAGGTAGTCTGCCGCAAGAACAAAAAGGGACGGGGAAAGGGGGTCTCTCTGTCTAAGACCTCTAGATGAGGGAAAAAAATCTGTGGGGCTGCCATTAACCAGGACCGAGAACGTGCAATGCTCCACACACGCCTCTACAAAGCTGATCCATCGCTTCGGGAATCCCATCCTAGCCAGTGCCTCCCTAAGAAACGGCCACTCCACTCTATCATACGCCTTAGCCATATCTAGCTTCAGCGCAATGTTCGGTGCCCGCTTCCAGTCTGCATGGGAGATATCGTGGATCATCTCCTGGGCCAAAAGTATGTTATCACTAATGACCCGATCCTTGACGAAGCCACTCTGGTTCGGAGAGATGAGGGAGGGAAGGATAGGGGAAAGACGGCCGTTAAGAATTTTTGAAATAAGCTTATTGGTCACGTTACACAGACTGATGGGCCTGTAGTCGGACCAAGAGCTCGGATTGGGTCTTTTGGGAATCAAGACGATAGAGGTAGCCGTGAAGGAATCCGGCATCCGATGACCGGTGAAGAAATCCAACACCGCCTCCTCAACATCAGGCTCGACTATATCCCAGCCGACCTGATAGAAGAGGGAAGAGAACCCATCGAGGCCAAAAACGTTGTTCGGATCAATCCCAAAAACAGCATCCCTAACCTCCTCCCTGCTCAGAAGCTCACAGAGGTCGACAAGATCAACCGAAGAATGGATGGTATGGAAGAAAGAGACGGTCGGGGCAATGAGAGACCCTCTGTCAGAGGTGAAGAGGGTCTGGAAGTAAGCAACAGCCGACTCCCGAATCTGAGACTCCTGGTTCAAGGATGACCCATCAGCCTCAATACTATGGATGTACGACTTACAACGCTTCTGCCTAACGAAGCCCTGGAAGAACCTAGTGTTCCGCTCGCCCTCTGCCACCCAGTGAACGGCCGCCTTCTGCTTCCAGAAATCCTCCTCCATAAGGAGTCGGAGCTGGTACTCGGCGTGGCAGCGGTGCATCGCAGTCCTATTCTCCGGAGTGGGATCCAGGTCATAGGCCCGCTCAGCCTCCGCGTGCGCACTCTGAGCCGCAGATAGGCGCTGATGGAGGTTTCCAAAAACATCCCAGTTCCACTGTCTCAACCTACGCCGTAATCTGCCGAGCTTAGCCTCGAGATTGGGCATCCCGAAGAGCCCAGTCGGTTGAAGCCAGGAATACCTGACAGTGTCATGGAAAGAGTGGTGGCGAACCCACATGTTCTGGAACCTAAAGGAAGCGCGGCGGGGAGTGCTCGAGAAGCGACACCTAATGCGGAGTGGTGAATGGTCAGACCCAAATCGAGTGAGATGCGTGACGGTCGTGACCGCAAACACCTTCGACCACGCTTCAGAAACCAAAGCACGGTCGAGCCTCTCTTTGAGGTCGTCCCTAACCCACGTGAAGGGCTCACCCTCACATCCAGCATCTATCAACTCACAGTCCGCCACAGTCTGAACAAAGTCCCCCATCTCCCAGGACCGGTTCGTGCGGCCATCCACACGCTCATCGGGGTGCAGAAAGATTTTGAAATCGCCACTAACCATCCATGGCAATCCCTCCATACTCTCAGCAATCTCACACAGGGTATCCCACATATCGTATCTACCTACTCTATTACACTTGGCGTAAACCAAAGTGTGAAATATGGCTCAGGGAGATGGGCAGCAGAAAGCTCGACATGAAGCACCTGATCTGTGTCCCGGAGGATCCGACAAGTGTAGTCACGCGAGTGGAAGAAGAAGATCTTATGAGAAATGTTACCCACGCCCGAATGGAAACCAAGACGACGTGAGAGATAGTCAAAGTCAGGGGTGCGAATCATCGGCTCAATAAAGCCGACAAAATCCAATCTATGATCACGAATGAGAGAGCGTAGGTGAGCGAGAGTGGCCCTATTAGCCAGCCCCCGTCCATTCCAAGTAATGGACGTGATAGACATATCAACAATCAGAAGAGCCACCGGACGGGGTCCGCCTGTGGCGAGGTTGAGTCAGACCACCTGAGGGAGGGGGTAGGTGGCGAGAGGATCGACGAAGAACTGGAGAGACAGTCCGCCTCATCATGCGCGGTGTTGGTATGGTATTCGAGGGGGAACACTCTCGGAAAGCGCTCGTGGCCTGCGAATCATCAGGCTGAGCAGTCTGACCAAGACTGACACTAGGTGCCTGCCCCATGTCCGGGAATGCCTCTTGTCTGTCATGGTGCAGGAAAGCACTAGAGGCAAAACTCTCACACGAGACGTCGTGCTGAGCGCGGTTAAGACCGCATGCCTGCTCAGAGAGGAGAGGGGAGGAAACTCCATCCGGCAGAGCGCTCGGGTGCTCACCGTCAGAGTGTGGCTGGAGAGCTATAGGCTCAGTCGAAATCTCAATCTCCGCAGAAGGGAGGTGAGCCTGCAATTCCCCTTTCGAGGAAGCGGTGGCAGGAGCCGTCCTCATCTCCAGAGAGGAAGTCTTGGTATGTGGGAGGACAGGCAAAGGGACAACATCACGAATGCTGTAGATCATCTACTAGGAGGTCGTCGTCCTCTAAAAGGCCAAGATCCGAGAGACCGTGTGGGTCCCTAGAGAAAGGCTCAGCCTCATCCTTTGACTCAGAGGAGAGGGGTGCAAAGAACGAGTGTTTGGCCTTGAAGGCTGACTGAAGTGTCTCTCTGGGAATAAAGCCCGTAGCCTTGGCCTTGGGCCCAACTATGATCAATCGGTCTGACTGGTCGGGATGAGAATCCTTCCCAGTTTAGGCAGTGGCTTCCATCTCCGCCTTGCCCTTATCCGTGGCCCCCTTTGGGGAACCGGGTGCTTGGAGCGGACCTTTGCCCTTTCTCTTCGGTTCTCTCAGGCTGTTGGAGGGTCCCGGCTGGGCCGTACGACGGCGCTGAGGCGGAGCGGGTCATGGCTTATTGCCACTGATATAGCAGTCGGCCGCTATATGACTAACATGACTGCACGCGGAACAGAAAGCGGGGATCTTCTCGAAGATCACCCGCTGAGCAAAGGTCTCCGAACCCTGCTCAATCTCAATCTCGTGGATAGGCTCCACTCTAAGATCAATCTCGACACAGAACCGCGCCATATTAGCTCTGGACTGGAGAGCAGTCGGGGCATCAATGCGGACCGGTTTTCCGACACACTTAGCAAGTGTGGTGATGGAATCCCGGTCATACAGATGTGGTGGAAGGCCGGGGAGGCGGCACCACACGGGGACGACCGGCGTCTCCGTCTTCGGGTTGAACCCGGAAGTGTACTTGAATACCCTAGTTGGGCATCCACACACAGAAATAGAAGTCCTAAGCCATGCCTCATTATAATCTTCGGCGAGATTAAAAGAGACTAGAAGATGATTGAAGTTATACCACTTAAACGAGAATCTACCCTTAAAACCCAATTTTCCTAATCCAGCAACTAGGTCTCGGGGGGGAGGGATAACATAGGTGAACTTAAAGACCAGTGTGTTCGCTAACTTACCTGCGAGGGTGTCAGCTTCGGTCTGTGAGAATCGGACCTTCACTCTGTTCCCCTCTGAGCGAATGATGGTCCCACAAGCGTGGTCATAATCCCCGTCAAAGAGGAACTCCTTGGGTGTCGGTCGCGGGGTAATCTTTCCACCCGAAACATCATCTCTCTTCCCCATAATAGCCTCTCGAAAAGAGAGCGGGCCAGTGGAAGTGCCCGGCAGAGATCCGGGTGCAGCGGGGTTTACCGTTAGGGGGCCCGTCGGCGGTGTCCCGTTCGGGGAGGGTCCAGACAAGTTGGCCGCGGACGTCTTGCTCTGTTTTTCAGTGACCACACCATCTTCTCGTATATATAATACTGCCGGTTCAGATATTCCGGCATCAAAGTTCGCTATTCCGGCGACATAGAAGGCCATTCCGTCTGGTTGGACGGTAGAAGAATTTGATGTTGGCCGGGGGCCGAGAATTCCGGCCATGTGGCTCGATTCCAGGACACTCCTCTGTGGGATGCCGGCCGGCTGACGTCTTCTGGTGGCCGTGACAACATCTGCGCCGGCGCCGGAGCCGGCAAGGGGCAGGTGATCAACGTCTGAGGGTTGAAGGTCGGAGCCCGCTTTTTGCTGGCAGTTGACGATGTGAAGTTTGGGTTGAGAGGCAGTGGATTGGGAAGTAACAGGTTGGGAGGAGGATGTGGGCTGGTCTGTAGCTGCGGATTGAAGTAGTGGCCCTTTAGTTTTTTTGGGCCTAATAGGGGAAGACCCAATAGAAGGGGCGGATTTGGATCTCGGGAAGGACCCAGATCTGGTATAGTGGCCACCGACGGGTCGCTGCGCCAGTCGGTGCGTGCCGTGCCCGTGTGATGAAGATCGCGTGTCCCGATTGCTGATAAGCCACAAACTCGTGCCTTGAATCGCCGATAGGTGCCTCGTAGGTTCACACAACCGCGCTCCTTCGAAACGATAAAATTGCAAAAGAAATCTAGAAGAAATCTAAAGTGTTTGAACAAAAGTTCGGTTTTTCTATTAATTTCTGAATGATAAAAAATAACAAGAGAAAGGGCCTTTATATAGGCATCAAATAGATTATTCCTAATCTAGCTATAACTCTAATAAAACAATAAAATATTAAGTATCCTAAACAATCTAGAAATCATAATGGAATAAGGAAACCAAATAACTACGGGATCTTGGAAAGCCTTGACTTGCACTCCAAGTAGGGAAGAATAATCTAGAGAAGTTCCAACTTAAAAGACTCCTAGAAGCCTCGGTTTCTTGCTGGCCAAGTCGTCCACACACGCGTGCTGCTCTGCGCCCGTGCGGGCGCTGCTGTCCTGCGCCCGCGCGCACGCTGCTGCCCTGCGCCCGCGCGCGTTGATGAAGGATCGTTTGTTTTCCCAACTCGTTTGTCTCGAACTAAGCTTTGCCACGACTTATCCTTCGACGATAGGTGGGGACGACTCGGTTATTAGCCTTATCTTCTCACGATTTTGAGATGGTTCGAGTCTTAGCCTTACCAACTCGATTTGTATGATAAAACTCTCACGAATTCTAAACACACGATTTTGTTCTCATGAACGATTTTCCATTACTTTTCCATTCCTTCTTTCGAATGACATATGGATGGTATTTATAGATACCAATTAGATCTAATCCTAGTCTAAGAAGAACTCCTAATGCAAGTAAACAAATAAAGTCCTAAGGAAAGTAAATAAAGACTTACCAAACTAATAAACTCCTAATAGGATACTAATAGACACATGCCTTTTATTGGGACTCCTAACCAAACTACTATTGCTATTATGCTAGTGATAATCGGCCCTAGGCCTTCTAGAAGGATCGCGTGTCCCTTTGTGCCGTGCGCCTCGACCAAACCCTAGCCGCGTGGCTAGTCCTTCTCCTTCGAGGTCTCGGCCTTTTCCCGCGTCCCACGTGTCGCACACGTCTCCTGCCTTGCGCCCCAAGTCGCGCGGATTCCCTTTAGTCAGTGCGCTTTGCCTCACCCCTCGAGGACTCGCGCTATCCAACTCCCACGTGCCTCGCGCGTTACCGCCTTCGCCTCGCGTGAGCCCCCTCGCGCCACGCGCG